>JAOTOL010001170.1:0-22500 GCA_034440575.1 Imbricaverruca yamaguchii
GTATGTGAATGCATACGAGTGAATGAGTAAGTGAGTACTTGTATGCTTGAACGTGTTTATGTGCGTGTGAATGGGTATGGGTAAATTTATATCGCGCCTGCGTGTATTTGCATGTTTGTTTGCGTATATATATATATATATATATATATATATATATATATATATATATATATATATATATATATATATATATATCTATATATACATATATATATATATATATACGTACAGATATATTCGTGTTGGTGTGTATATGTATGTGCGAACTGAATAAACACATCCAGGTTTGAGACCCTGAAGTATGTTTTCAATATGTATGTCACACTCAGCCCTCGGACAGGATGCCCCCCTCGCCGGGTGGTTATTTCGGTATCCTCGGTCAGCGCTGTGCACCGGTGGGCCTGGGCGCTGTATAACCACTGCAGTTCATGCGGCCTAAAACCCAAATAACTAACTAACTAACTGCACCAGTGGGCCAGATTGGCACTGTACCGATAGATCACGCGCTATGGGATCGTCCGCGACAGCAGGACGGAGCGGGCCACGCTCGGCATTAGCGCCATCTCTCGGGCGATCAAGTGCCGACCGTCGTTGTCGACGAGCTATGGCCCGCAGGGGTGGCTCGTCCGGCAGTTGTGACCCACACGAGTGGCCGACCACAGAAGGTCAATCAGAGCGCGTGCGGCGAGAGCGCGCTCAGCTGCTCTGGTGGAGAGCTGATACGGGGATGACCTCTCTGTGTGCGGTGACGGCGTATCGGTCACTGGTCGACAGGGGAGTACCGCCAGTGGCCGCAGGGTCACTGAATCGGTCACTGTTCGACAGGTGATCGAGGCGGCACCAGTGGGGGGTGGGGGTGGGGTCAGTTGGCGACTGGCTCGACAAGGCCAGGGCGGGGCCGGGGGGGCGGGGGGGGGGTCGGTGGGGCGGTGGGGGTGGGCGCGCGTAGGCGCCCCGCAACAGTTGGCGACAAGCTCGAAAGGTCAGGGGCGAGGCGCCGAGACACGAGGCCGTGTCGACGTATTGACGGCACGTGAAACTCCCGGTCGGGATTATGCCGTTGAACGAAAGAAGAAGAATCTTGGGTTTTTCTCCGACCCATTCAACCGCTAGGTCATATAGCGTCGCCAACCTCTCACCCCGACTGGTAGCGGGCGGACTTGGTAATGCCGTCGGTTGTGAGATTCGAACCCACAACCTTGCGATCAAGAGTCCGACGCTCTACAAACTGAGCTACCGCGGTCCCAGCCGCCGTTGAACTGGAATTCGCCGATCGGGTTGTAGGGCCATGACTCGTGCAACAAGTTCTGCTGAGCATAGGCACTGGCTGATAAACCCACCCCAGGGATACCTCGGACTGATCATAGGACACTGGCCGATAAACCCACCCCAGGGATACCTCGGACTGATCATAGGGCACTCGTCGATAAACCCACCCCAGGGATACCTCGGACTGATCATAGGGCACTGGCCGATAAAGCCACTCCAGGGATACCTCGGACTGATCATAGGACACTGGCCGATAAACCCACCCCAGGGATACCTCGGACTGATCATAGGG
The DNA here is from genome assembly GCA_034440575.1 of Imbricaverruca yamaguchii. Lineage (NCBI taxonomy): Eukaryota > Metazoa > Arthropoda > Thecostraca > Neoverrucidae > Imbricaverruca > Imbricaverruca yamaguchii. The sequence continues at coordinate 1,562 of JAOTOL010001170.1, forward strand.
CACTGGCCGATAAACCCACTCCAGGGATACCTCGGACTGATCATAGGACACTGGCCGATAAACCCACCCCAGGGATACCTCGGACTGATCATAGGGCACTGGCCGATAAACCCACTCCAGGGATACCTCGGACTGATCATAGGACACTGGCTGATAAACCCACCCCAGGGATACCTCGGACTGACCATAGGGCACTGGCTGATAAACCCACCCCAGGGATACCTCGGACTGATCATAGGGCACTGGCTGATAAACCCACCCCAGGGATACCTCGGACTGATCATAGGACACTGGCCGATAAACCCACCCCAGGGATACCTCGGACTGATCATAGGGCACTGGCTGATAAAGCCACTCCAGGTTTAGAGATAACTCGGACTGCCAACCATGGAGCCCTCGTCGATAAATTGATTGACTTGCACTATACACCTAACCACGCGAATTCAAACCTTGTTAGATGATTACCGTGAGAGCACTCAACCTCATATTGTCGGCTAGTGGACACCCACTCCAGGGATACCTCGGACTGATCAATAGGGCACTAGCCGATACAGCCACCTCAGGGATGCCTCGGACTGACTCATAGGGCACTGGTCGATACACTCTACCAGGGATGCCTCAAGGACTGATCATAGGGCACTGGCACGATAAACCACCCCAGGGATACCTCGGACTGATCATAGGGGCACTGGCCGATACAGCCACCTCCAGGGATACCTCGGACTGATCATAGGGCACTGGTCGATAAAGCCCACCCCAGGGATACCTCGGACTGATCATAGGGCAGCTGGCCGATAAAGCCCACCCCAGGGATACCTCGGACTGATCATAGGGGATGGCCACAGCCCCCTGCAACAGTGGGATGGCCGCAGTCCCCTGCAACAGTGGGATGGCTGCAGCCCCTGCAGCAGTGGATGGCCGTAGCCCTGTAGCAGCTGGCTGGTCGCAGCCCCCGTATCAGTTGGATGGTCGCAGTCCCTGCAGCAGTTGGATGGTCGCAGTCCCCTGCAGCAGTTGGATGGTCGCAGTCCCCTGCAACAGTTGGCGACAAGCTCGACAAGGTCAGGGGCGAGGCGCCGAGACACGAGGCCGTGTCGACGTATTGACGGCACGTGAAACTCCCGGTCGGAATTACGCCGTTGAACTAAAGAAGAAGAATCTTGTTTTTCCCCGACGCATTCAACCGTTAGGTCATGTTGCGTCGCCAACCTCTCACGCCGACTGGTAGCGGGCGGACTCGGTAATGCCGTCGGTTGTGAGATTCGAACCCACAATCTTGCGATCAAGTGTCGGACGCTCTACCAACTGAGCTACCGCGGTCCCAGCCACCGTTGAACTGAAATTCGCCGATCGGGTTGTAGGGCCATGGCTCGTGCAACAAGTTCTGCTGAGCATAGGCACTGGCTGATAAAGCCACCCCAGGGATACCTCGGACTGATCATAGGGCACTGGCCGATAAACCCACCCCAGGGATACCTCGGACTGATCATAGGGCACTGGTCGATAAACCCACCCCAGGGACACCTCGGACTGATCATAGGGCACTGGCTGATAAACCCACTCCAGGGATACCTCGGACTGATCATAGGGCCCTCGTCGATAAAGCCACTCCAGGGATACCTCGGACTGATCATAGGGCCCTCGTCGATAAAGCCACTCCAGGGATACCTCGGACTGATCATAGGGCACTGGTCGATAAACCCACCCCAGGGATACCTCGGACTGATCATAGGGCACTGGTCGATAAAGCCACCCCAGGGATACCTCGGACTGATCATAGGGCACTGGTCGATAAAGCCACCCCAGGGATACCTCGGACTGATCATAGGGCACTGGCTGATAAAGCCACCCCAGGGATACCTCGGACTGATCATAGGGCACTGGCTGATAAAGCCACTCCAGGGATACCTCGGACTGATCATAGGGCACTGGCCGATAAACCCACCCCAGGGATACCTCGGACTGATCATAGGGCACTGGTCGATAAAGCCACCCCAGGGATACCTCGGACTGATCATAGGGCACTGGCTGATAAAGCCACTCCAGGGATAACTCGGACTAATCATAGGGCCCTCGTCGATAAAGCCACCCCAGGGATAACTCGGCCTAAGTGCTCCTTCATTGAATGCTGACCGAACGTGTATATCGCATCTAGCTGCATGACAGGTCATTTATGAACATGCCATCCTCCATTGTGTGGCGCCCAACCAATGCTGTGGATGCTTTTTTCTTGGTCGATAAAGTGTATAGGAAGCAAAATAATGACTGAATGTAGATGGGTACCGTGCAAGATGCAGCTGATGAAGACTAAGGAAAGTAAATAATTGAATATTTATTTCTTTGTTCAATTTCTTTTTAAACTAAAACTGATAATCACGATTGGTTTCGGGGTAATGTCGTTGACGTCGTTCTCTTGAAACTGTTATAATTCAGTTGACTTTGTGGAGTCGATTATCGCGCCATTTACTGGGTATGACAATTTTTGCTCGAAGAGCCAACGCGAATTCTACAAGACCTTGTTCGGAGGGGTGGATTACCGTGAGAGAAGCACTCAACCTCTCGTATTGTCGGCTAGTGTGGGCGACCCATGACCGCACGGTATCTGACCTTACCAGGAGGGTCCCACAGCCGCAAGGTGCCTGACCTTACCAGGAGGGTCCCACAGCCGCACGGTACCTTACCAGGTCCCAGCCGCAAGATGGGTTACCAACGCACGGTGCCTGAACTTACCAGGAGGGTCCCGTCCCATAGCCACACGGTACCTAACCTTACCAGGAGGGTCACTCAGCTGTACAGTACCTGACCTTACCAGGAGGGTCCCTCAGCCACAAGGTGCCTGACCTTACCAGGAAGGGTCCCTCAGCCGCACGGTACCTGACCTTACCAGGGGGTCCCTCAAGCCCGGGTCCCCCAGCCGCACGGTATCCGCCTTTCCTTGCCAGGGTTCCATCTGAGAACAGCTCCGTCCAGGAGGTCAGGTCAGTCACCGCCCCACCCCAGCATCTGGCCCTCGGTGACGGACCACAGACAGCTGCCGCCTCTGAGAGCCGACCCCTGCAGCAGTGGGCAGTCCCCTGCCGTGATGGCGTCCCCTGCATGGGATGGCCGCAGTCCCCTGCAGCAGTTGGATGGCCGCAGTCCCCTGCAGCAGTGGGATGGCCGCAGTCCCCTGCAGCAGTTGGATGGCCGCAGTCCCCTGCAACAGTGATGGCCGCAGCCCTGCAGTGGGCCGCAGTCCCCTGCAGCAGTGGGATGGCCGCAGTCCCCCTGCAGTCCTGCAGCAGTGGGATGGCGCGCAGTCCCCTGCAGCAGTTGGATGGCCGCAGTCCCCTGCAGCAGTAGGATGGCCGCAGTCCCCTGCAGCAGTGGGATGGTCGCAGTCCCCTGCAACAGTGGGATGGCCGCAGTCCCCTGCAACAGTGGGATGGCCGCAGTCCCCTGCAGCAGTGGGATGGCCGCAGTCCCCTGCAGCAGTGGGATGGCCGCAGTCCCCTGCAGCAGTGGGATGGCCGCCAAGCACCGTCCGGGAGCAAGAGATACGCCCAGTCGGGGACCGCGCCCCACTGAGCCATCCGAGCGTTCCCTGCTGCCGGGCGGCCTGGAATGCAACACACTCAAACACCTAAAGCGCAAATCAGACTTGGAACAAAGGCGTTGCTTTTACGGCGCCTGAGTTCCTGCAACTTTTTTGGGTGAGCAACATTTTTACGGCACCTAAGTTGGGCCAAGCCCGGGGGCCAAGCCCGGGGGCCAAGCCCGGGGGCCAAGCCCGGGGGCCAAGCCCGGGGGCCAAGCCCGGGGGCCAAGCCCGGGGGCCAAGCCCGGGGGCCAAGCCCAGGGGCGAAAACTGAGGGCCAAGACCGGGGGCGAAGACCGAGGGCCAAGACCGGGGGTCGAGCACAGGGTCCGGTACTAGGCGTGCCTTGCTGAGGCTGCCGCCCTCCGGCACCAGGAGGGAGAGGGCAGACTGCCGCTGTCGCGCCGGCGGTTCTCCATGGGGACGCACCGGATCCGGCTCCGCCAGAATGTCGAAGCGAAACGGCTAAATATAGAAGCTGCCATACCATTGCCTGTGAATATTAATATGAGTCAATGGGCGACAGCTGGAAAGAATGTGCTGACCAGACCATTTCCGCACCAGTAATTTTTTTTCTCGAGAGTGGCTAGGGAGAGGAAACGGGATTCCTCCCTCCTCCTGCGATTCGCAAGAGCAAAGAGCCGGGACTTATGGATGGATCTAACCGCAGGAAGGCAGGGCCCGTCGCTGCACCAAATCGCAGCCGACCGTTATCTGAGCGCCGCGATCTCAACTCGCCGCACAGCAGGCCTGCTGCACTGCGCCATTTAATATCGGCCAATCGCCGAGCTCGGCGTGGCCAGTCGCGATATTACGCGATATTCCCCGATAGTGGACTGACCCCGTCGGCAGGCCGACACAACTCTGAAGAGTCGACGAAGGCTGGACACTGCCGCTCAGAAGAGTCGACAAAGAGTCGAAGGCTAGGCACCGCCGCTTGGAAGAATCGACAAAGGCTGGGCACCGCCGCTCGGAAGAATCAGCAAAGGCTAGGCACCGCCGCTCGGAAGAATCGACAAAGGCTGGACACCGCCGCTCGGAAGAATCAGCAAAGGCTAGGCACCTCCGCTCGGAAGAATCGACGCAGGCTAGAGACTGTCGTTCGGTACCATCGACAGCCAGTCGCTTCCTCTTTAACCACGCATTGAATTCGCTGGCGTCGAAAACAAAAACATGAATTGACGAAACCTTGGGGAGCCGGCCAATTCGCAGCGGTGCACCTTTGTTTGTGACCGCTGCAGCGCCTGACAATTGTTTACGTGGCAAGCCCGGTTGGAGCTCAAAGCCCGATTGGAGTTCAAAGCCCGGTGGGAGTTCAAAGCCGGGCAGGATGTGAAAGCCCGGTGGGAGGTTGAAGCCAAGCAGAAGGAAATCTTTCGGTGGAAAGTGCCGTCACCCTATATGCATGATCATTTTTTAAAGCAATATCCAGATGCGAGGCGAATTCAGCAAATCCCCTGCACCGAGGTCTCGAAATATTACCGTTCGATCTGCGGACAGGGTAGCACAAACAAATGTTCATCACATGACATACGAATATGTCGTATTCCTTTTCGTAAAAGGGAAGTAAAAATAACTACTCGAGGGCCCGATAGTTGGTTGGTTATCCGGGATGTATGGTTTCTCGACTGTTACGACCATGTTGTACACATAGTGGAGGTCCCAAACGCGGGCAGTTCAAACATGTCTCTCATTTCGAAATAATGTAGCTAGCGTTAATATTAATGAATAAGCCCTTGAACCTTTCAAAATGGTCCTAAATGCCATTTAAGCACTCAGCGTGTATGCTTGGGAGCAGAAGGATCGTTAGCAACATGAAAATAGAGCTTGCTTTGTGCTTTTGTACTGGTCACTTGCTACTGTGTGATCAATGCTACAGAATGTTCTTAGTTTATAGATGAACCAGGTAGCTGGTAACCAGGTAACCCTCAATATACCAGGAGGTGCTGAGTTTACATCAAAAGTAGCGTTAGGGAGTATGCTATATTACTCAACGTTTCAGCCAGGGGCCATCGTCAGGAGTGGACCAATGACTGTTGATCTGTATGGGGCCACTATTCAGCCAGGGGCCATCGTCACTCCTGACGATGGCCCCTGGCTGAAACGTTGAGTAATATAGCATAATCCCTAACGCTACTTTTGATGTAAACTCAGCTCCTCCTGGTATATTGAGCGTCGTACATTTCGTCTCACGCAATGTCTAAAACCCAGGAGCACTTAAGAGCCATTCTTCGTTGTATTAAATAACTGGTTCCTGATGTATATTTACCCTTATTAATGTTTCTTTATAATGACAACAGGGAGCATGGGGGCAACGAAATGCAGAAATGTGTTGCGCATAGCTTATCCTGCTAACGCCTAGAAGAACAGAGTATGTGCTAGTGATGCAAGCATGTGTGGGAATATGAAGAACATTCCAAGGGCGTAGCCAGACATGAGAACTGATTAAGTATGCTATTGTGTTTCGAGCTGGGCGTGGTTAGATAGTAGCTGCATGACCGATGCGCCCCTAAACTCCGTGGTTAGATAGTAGCGATTGTGTGTTGTCTCTCCCCGTCCTCCCGTCCTCCCCCTCCAAAAAAGCATAAGAAGAAGAAGAAGAAAATCATCCATGTTACCAACACTGACCGTAATTACATTCTAGAACTTCAGTTTATCAAGTCTACATGATATTCATGATGGAAGTAGGGTATATCCAGAAATCAACTTCCATGATTACAGAAAAAATATACTCACAGTCCCTAAAATGACTTTCTGGTAACGTAATAAATCGTAGGAGTTCGCAATAAAATCCAGATGCAGCATTCTCTGACACCAGCTGCTTCCCCGTATCCACTTGCTTTGATGTGCGCCAGCTTCCATTCCGACCTCAATTTTGACTCCCTGGTCACGCTGCTGTCTGTCTGCAACATTATTGAATCAAACGCAGAATGTAAGAATGAGTGAACAGCCAGTCCTCCCCATATCTGTACGCCTTTCCGCAGTGGAGGCCTCTCCGCGGCGAGGAGGACGTAAAGTTTTATCCCGCGAGCTCTGTCCTCGAAATGTGGGCGAAGCCGCTCAACGCAGACACATTCTGCAGCTGTACGAGCGTCATGGAGGATTCCTTCTCCGAAGCTTTCCCGTCCAAGTCACATAAAATGGCAAAACCCAGCGTACGGCCGGACATCGAAACGCCGGCGGGATTTTCGGTGCCGCAACGGACTGCGGCCGCTGCTTTGGATTGGGTGCGCGAGGTGGTGGAATTCTTCCACTCTGGACGCTGTCAACACTGGCGCTGTCAGAATCTGAGCATAGCCGAGCTCTCGAGTTTTCCTCACGAGTATGGACGAAGCCTGCAGATGTCAACACTCGCACTGCCAGGATCTGAGCCAAGTAAAGTTGTCGAATTTTCCTCAAGAGTACAAATGTATTCTGCGGATAATTCCATTGTTGCTGAAACATGAAGAGTTTATGTCACGCATATATATATATTTATATATATATATATATATATATATATATATATATATATATTATATATTTATATAAAAAAAAAAAAAAAAAAAAAAAAAAAAAAAAAAATATATATATATATATATATATATATATATATATATATATATATATATATATATTAATAAATAATATATGCGAGATAACGCACATTATGTGCGTAGTTATCGTGTCGAACTTCAATCGCAGAGTCGAACTTTATGACTCATCGAAAAACGGCGGCCATACTTGTGACGCCACGACAAAGGTTCAGCGAAGCTGAGCGTCTTGATTGCGCCACGGGCACAACTTGGTGCAAGTTTTGCTGAAATTCAAGTGATATAAGAAGGAAGACACGGGTCGAGATGTCAATCCTTTTGTGAACCGAACGAATAGAAAGCTGCCTGAACGATTCGTTGTCGGCAGGTTTTCGAAGTCAGGTACCAAACCAAAGCCGATTAATTTATCTTTCGCTTCCTCTCCTCCTCTTTCTCTTCCTCACCATTCTCATCATCTTTCTCCTTCTCTTCTTTCCCTCGTTCTCCTTCTCTTCTCATTCTCACCCTCTCCCTCTCTTCCTGTCTCCCTCCAACCACCGTCTCTCTCCTCTCCCCTCTCTCCTCTCTCCTCTCCCCTCTCTCGTCTCTCCTCTCTCTTTCTTCTCTCCTATCTCCCCTCTCTCTCTCTGTCTCTGTCTCTGTCTCTGTCTCTCTATCTCTCTGTCCCTAGACCGCTCTCATCTTTGGGTCCAAGTTATACGTAGGCCTAAAAGTGCCGAGTTGATAGCTAGGGTGATGAATTGGTACACCCCAGAACTTGCAATGTCTTAGGCGATATCAGTCCCTGTTGCTCCACATAGGTCGATGAAGTTTCAGTGGATGGAGCTGCTTTGGAAACGACGGTGCCCTTATTTCGATAAAAAATGAACCGATCTGTGTGCAGTTGGGTGCGCGGATAACTCGTGCAATTACTGTGCCAATGCGAATTCCCGATATGTATCGGGGAAATTAAACTTCAAGATGCCTCTCTTTATGTCATGACTTCCCTGTGCCAATGCAACCCTTATGAAGGGTTACTAAATTGTACAATCTTAACCCGAAAGATTGTTGATAGCAAGCGAGAGATCTCGGAAAGAGTGGAGTGGGACAGAGGACCCGGGACCGGGAATCATCGGGACCTGGAAGGGGAGGAGTAGTACAGAGGAGCTTCACCAAGGCTCGGAAGGAGGGGAGTATTGCAGAGCAGCGTCGTCAAGGCGAATGCCGCTGGGTACTGGATGAACGCCTTCTCTGCTCTCGCTCAACATAGGTTTTCTTGCCGGATTCCTCTTCCCCTGCCACCATTTGTACTGAAAATGATGTCCATTGGTCCCCGTGATACACATATAAATTAGCATAAGCCTTCCACTCAGTGAATTCTCAGACTCATCAAGCTGTTGACATAAGATCAAGAGCTCACAACCGAGAGAGAGTGAAAGCGAGAGAGAGAGAGAGAGAGAGAGAGAGAGAGAGAGAGAGAGAGAGAGAGAGAGAGAGATGGATAGAGAGAGACGGAGAGAAATAGAGACGGAGAGAGAGAGAGAGAGAGAGAGAGAGGAGAGAGAGAGAGAGGGGAGAGAGAGAGAGTGAGTGAGTGAGAGAGAGTCCCGAGATACCCGAGACACACGATACACCCGAGACACCGATACTGAGACTGAGAGAGGTAGATGGGTAGGTTGTGAGAGAAAGAACGAATGAGGAGGAAGAGGAAGACAGAGGAAAAATAAGCGAGAGAAATGGGGTAAAGCAGAGAGGGAGAGAGAAGTGCATAGAGGGAAAGAGAAGATAAGACAAAAGAGAAAGAGTGATATAGCAATACTGCTAAATGGTAAGCTCTTTACGGGAAAAACTGCCGCATTCGTCATCAGTAGCAATAGGCATATGCGCACAAATTGGCCAGATGACGTCACGCTGGCCGATCTCCGCGTCACCAACAATACATCTCAATAGGTCGCTTAACATACATGTCAGACAAGTAAAGATCTTCTAGACATAGAACACCTGGCGGTGCACCGGGAGATGCTCGGCGTTTTTCATGGCCGTTTCTCCGGTTGAGGCAGGAGAAACGGCTTGTCGGAGGCTGTTGTCGAAGTAGCGCACGTGACGAGAACGGCAGCCGGAACTTTGCTGTTTATGTAAAAAAAAAAAAAAAAAAAAAAAAAAAAAAAATTTAAAATAAAAAAATGTCTAATAGCTATTCAGTAGCATTCATCTGGGTACTAATACTAAAGGCATTATAACTGTAGGCCATTGTAGGCAAATGGAAATTGTGTTAGCAACTGTCGCAAAGGATCGGGGTGGTAGTTGTTGGAAGGGGCTAGTGGAGTATTTGTTGGAGTAAGGATAGCGGCAGCTGGTGAAGAAATAACTGAAGGATGGTTGGTGGGAGGGGAACGTAGGCAGGGGTGGAACGTGTTTAGCAGCGGTGGAACGTGTTCAAAATGGTTGATTGGGCGGGTGTGCAGTGTTTTTTATGCCATTTGTTCAGTCAACGCTCATAGGTTCCATGTTGAATATCAGCAGCATTGGGAACCACGTATCATTCGCCTCCTCCCCTCCGCACCGAACAAGTAGTATGGAAAGTTACAACCGTAAGCGTAGAGGTAGACGCTGGGCACGGATTCTTGGGTATCGAGACGTGGAGCAGACACTGAATGTTTTGTTATTCTTATTATGTATTATATTACGCTCCTAAATTATGTATCGCAATGATTTCCGTCCTACCTGATACAGCAGCTGGACGTGCGAGAGTTATCCCACCTCGAGTATCTCGGGTTATTTGCCATCAAATTATATGTGCGAAGCATGGAGGGAACGCTATCTGTGCGTACGCGGATATGTGGTCCAATTGCTGGATAGACCAGCTGGATCCAGCAGCGAATGAGAGCGAACCTTGGTGGTAGTCCAGCGCGTGCATGCTCGCGGGCCACATGGCGTCGCCCGGGGTGTCCAAATTAACGATGTTAAGAGGCAAATTATGGATGGATGTAAACGGTCAGTTTGATATAACTTCAAATTCCTGCGGAGTTTAGTTAACCCGTCCCGTCTCCGGGTGGGTTTTCAACCGCCCCCCCCCCCCCTCATGGTTTTTTTTTCGCGGATAGCGGACGAACGGCGTGGGGCAGCGCGCCCACATTTGGAATACCTTTGCCCAAATCAATTTGTCATGCTGATTCAAAATTTTTAGGTCAGGTCATCTAGGGTCAACGGGTTAGTGAAGGTGAAGTGAGGTCACCTCCAAAAAAGTTCAACTAGTTGTCACGCTTTAACGGATCCAGATATTTTAATGAAACTTTCAGCGTTTGCTTATCTTTACGGATGCAACAAAACGTACTAGTTGATTTTGTATTCGTTTTTGACTACCTATAAATTTTACGTATTCGCCAAATTGCAATTAAAATACAGGATTCTGACTAAAGTAAGCATTTCTTTATTAGGGCAAGTTGACTTCCAACAACGTTCCTTAGTCTGCTCTACCCATTGGAAGAAGAAATTGAAGAAAACTTAAAACTTCAAAATTTAAAATCTAAAAAAAAACTTTTTTTTTGGGGGGGGGGGGCAAAACAAATTATAGCCCTGGTCGATTTCGCTGTCCTCTTCTCATTCCAAATACATTTTGTTTTTTTCATATATCACCCAAATTAACCCCCCAGAGTCTAAAACATAATGTAAGTCGTGAAAAGTCGTGAATATCTAGCCCCCCTGATGACGTCACTTTTTGGGGAAAGTGTTTGGAGGGTGGACTCGGACCCTGCTCGTCGACCTTTTTCCGATGACACCTCTTTCGTTTTTGTGCGATGCTTAGTTTGGATTTTAGAAGGGGTCTTCAACCGCCCTCCCCCCACCCCGTGACGGGGTGGGAGGATTTTACCGGAAAGACGGCGCGGGTTAAACATGTTCGAAATCTGACGTATTTTTATGTCAGGAAGCACTTGAACGTGTTTCAATTTCCATTGGTCATCACTCATTTTCCAGGACGGATTGTTTGCTAGTCACTACCAACTTACTGTGATTGCTCATGACGAGACAAAACTTGAGACCGCTGGGGTAGTTTGAACCTGTACACTAGCTGTAGCGCTACAACCGTGCTGATCACTAAGCTAGCAACTTTAGCTAGCTCGGGAGTTCTCCTTTGTGGGTTATCCCTCTTTTCCTTGCGACACGTTGGACTTCATCGTCTATCGCGAACACAACATTCAGCGCACAATTCACTTTGGCCGGCCTTTAGCGTCGTGCGCGGTCATTTGCGCCCCGGGCGGCAATGTCCTCCAAAACCTGGCTTTTTAGATTGGCAACTCCGCCGGAGATTGGCAATTTGTCCGCACGTGAATTTATTCGGCAACATGCCGATTGCGGGATTTATTTCGCAATATCCAGTGAGCCGGTGGTCTTCGACAGGCGGTGCACGTGATGCTATCACACACAATGGCAGAACAAAGCCGCAGTGATGGGTGGACATGAAGTTCAACAAGTCATCTCCTAAATCGAACCTTTCTGTCCAACGCTTGTGGGCTAATTTATTAAACAGCTCACCAAAATTAGAACACGCCTCGCTCGTTCTCGTAGTAACCCTCCAACTGTTGCAACATCTGGCAGTAGATGGCATACTCTGCCTTCTACAACCTAACTTCTGCTATTATGTCTATTTTGCTCTTGCTCCTAACAATTAAAATTATTAGAACACATTTTGGGGGGCATCTGGAAACGTCCTGGCCCATCCAGGTCAGTGCCCGCTCCAGTGGGTGACGGTACGGTCACTGTCCTCCCCAGAGGGTGACGGTATGCGGACTGTCCTCCCCAGAGGGTGACGGTATGCGGACTGTCCTCCCCAGAGGGTGACGGTATGCGAACTGTCCTCCCCAGAGGGTGAACTGTCCTCCCAGAGGGTGACGGTATCGACTGTCCTCCCCAGAGGGTGACGGTATGCGGACTGTCCTCCCCAGAGGGTGACGGTATGCGGACTGTCCTCCCCAGAGGGTGACGGTACGGTCACTGTCCTCCCCAGAGGGTGACGGTACGGTCACTGTCCTCCCCAGAGGGTGACGGTACGGTCACTGTCCTCCCCAGAGGGTGACGGTACGGTCACTGTCCTCCCCAGAGGGTGACGGTATGCGGACTGTCCTCCCCAGAGGGTGACGGTACGGTCACTGTCCTCCCCAGAGGGTGACGGTACGGTCACTGTCCTCCCCAGAGGGTGACGGTATGCGGACTGTCCTCCCCAGAGGGTGACGGTAGTCACTGTCCTCCCAGGGGTGACGGTATGCGGACTGTCCTCCCCAGAGGGTGACGGTACGGTCACTGTCCTCCCCAGAGGGTGACGGTACGGTCACTGTCCTCCCCATAGGGTGACGGTACGGTCACTTTCCTCCCCAGAGGGTGGCGGCATGCGGACTTTCCTCCACAGAGGGTGACGGTATGCGGACTGCCTCCCAGAGGGTGACGGTATGCGGACTGCCCTCCCCAGAGGGTGACGGTATACGGACTGTCCTCCCCAGAGGGTGACGGTATGCTGACTGTCTCCTGTCTACTGTCCGACTGGCTATTGTCCGACTGGCTACTGTCCGACTGTTTCCAATCCGACTGTCTACTGTCCGACTGTCTACTGTCCGACTGTCTACTGTCCGACTGGCTACTGTCCGACTGGCTACTGTCCGACTGTTTACTATCCGACTGTCTACTGTCCGACTGTCTACTGCCAGACTGTCTACTGTCCGACTAGCTACTGTCCGACTGTTTACTATCCGACTGTCTACTGTCCGACTGGCTACTGTCCGACTGTTTACTGTCCTGCTGGCTACTGTCCGACTGGCTACTGTCTGACCGGCTACTGTCCGACTGGCTATTGTGCGACTGGATACTGTCCGACTGTTTACTGTCATACTGGCTACTGTCCGACCGGCTACTGTCCGACCGGCTACTGTCCGACTGTCTATTGCCAGACTGTCTACTGTCCGACTGTCTGGCCGGCTACTGTCGGATAGACTACTGCCGGACCGGATATTATCGGACAGGCTACTATCCGACCGACTACTGTCCGAGTGGCCGCACACAGCCAGCCTCCGCACCCCCCCCCCCCTGACGCGCCGATCTACTAAAGCGCTCCCGCCGTTATCACCTGGCGGGCTGCCAAGTTGTACATCAAGCATGCACATCAATAAATCAAGCATGTACATCAGTACATCAAGCATAGATATCAGTACATCAAGCATGCACATCAGTACATCAAGCATGTACATCAAACATGTACATCAAGCATGTACATCAGTACATCAAGCATGCACATCAGTACATCAAGCATGTACATCAAACATGTACATCAAGCATGTACATCAGTACATCAAGCATGCACATCAATAAATCAAGCATGTACATCAGTACATCAAGCATGTACATCAGTACATCAAGCATGTACATCAATAAATCAAGCATGTACATCAGTACATCAAGCATGCACATCAGTACATCAAGCATGTACATCAGTACATCAAGCATGCACATCAGTACATCAAGCATGTACATCAGTACATCAAGCATGTACATCAGTACATCAAGCATGTACATCAGTACATCAAGCATGCACATCAGTACATCAAGCATGTACATCAGTACATCAAGCATAGATATCAGTACATCAAGCATGCACATCAGTACATCAAGCATGTACATCAGTACATCAAGCATGTACATCAAACATGTACATCAAGCATGTACATCAGTACATCAAGCATGCACATCAATAAATCAAGCATGTACATCAGTACATCAAGCATGCACATCAGTACATCAAGCATGTACATCAGTACATCAAGCATAGATATCAGTACATCAAGCATGTACATCAGTACATCAAGCATGTACATCAGTACATCAAGCATGCACATCAGTACATCAAGCATGTACATCAGCACATCAAGCATGAACATCAGTACATCAAGCATGTACATCAGTACATCAAGCATGTACATCAGTATATCAAACATGTGCTGCCGGCGGTCGTCTGAAGAGGCGCCGGAGCGGACCACAAGGGCGTCGGCCGGTCACGAGATGCGGCATTATTGAGGGAGTCAAAATACGCGTGGCCACATTCCGCGCGTGGTTGTCATTCTTGCACGGAGGAAGCTTAGTGGAGGGGCGCCGGAGCCTATTCGGACGTCGTTGGGTGTTGTCTGGTCATCGTAGAAGCGAACGGAGCCTATGCGGACGTCGCTAGGTGTTGTCTGGTCATCGTAGAAGCGAACGGAGCCTATGCGACGTGCTAGGTGTGGGCTGGTCATCGTAGAAGCGAACGGAGCCTATACGAACGTCGCTAGGTGTTGTCTGGTCATCGACCACTTTCGACAGGCCCAATGGACGTTGGAGGACGTTGGATGGCCGTGGAAAACTCGCAACATGATGACGGTTTTTTTCTCAAATAAATTTGATCCGGATTCTTCGTGGGGTGGCTTCACGAGTCAGGGTCCTATTGCTAAGCAGGGGTTGTTGTGTTAACACTAGCCCCACCATCCGATCCATGAATTCCAGTTCAATGGCAGAATTTCGACCGACAGTTTAACGTGCCGTCAATGCACAGACACGGCCGCCCCGGTACCTAGTCCCCGGCCTTATCGGGCCAGCTGCCAACTGACACTCCCGGCCGGGAGCTAAATGTGAGCATGTGAAGCGACTAGAAACCTGTATTCCTTGTACTCCCAGGATAGGGGAGGCCAGTGCTGGCCGGCGCTTTAACCAACTGAGCTACCGGGGCGGGTATATCGTCCAGAGAGCTTTTGCCACTGCACGATAGCAACCAGCGAACACCATTACTTAACCTGTTTGGATAAAACCAGGTTTAGTCTACCATTATCTAAAACTGGCTAAAAATTTCAGCATGTTTCAGGTTTTGTCAACTTGGTCGGCAGGTGGCATGCAAGTGCCCGTGATGTCATGACGTCATGGCCATTGTAGTTACCAATTACGAAGTTCATTAGTTTGCTGCGTTCATGTGTTTCTTTCCAGTGAACACGATTGGTTTCGAAGACAGACAGGAAGCTCTATTTATTTGAAGGATGCCTGCCCAAACTACAAAAAGACTATTTCGCCTCGCTGCTCGCCACGTGCCTTTGTTTACTCTCTATTTTTCATTTGACGGAAAGCTGTGATTCGGTCAGGCTGGTGTTCGAGTCAGATCAGGTCCGGTCAGGTCCGATTGGTATTCTGTCAGTATGTGTCGCACCGCTTCCTACAGCATGTGCCTCTGCTCTTTCCAACATTAACGTGCCGCCCAGCTGAAATGGATCTCCTGAGCAGAGGTTGTCGCTCCATTAGTAAGTCTAACTATGTGTAAGTGCTCGACTGGCCAACAAACGTGCTTGCAGTGTCCAACGGAGGCCTGCGCCACATACAGCCGACACATCCCACCGACACATCCCACCGAAACATCCCACCGACACATCCCACCGACACATCCCATCAACACATCCCACCGACACATCCCACCGATACATCCCACCAACACATCTCACCGATACATCCCACCGACACATCCCACCGACACATCCCACCGACACATCCCACCGACACATCCCACCGACACATCCCACCGACACATCCCACCGACACATCCCACCGACACATCCCACCGACACATCCCACCGACACATCCCACCGACAGATCACACCAACACATCCCACCGACGCATCCCACCAACACATCCCACCGACACATCCCACCGACACATCCCACCGATACATCCCACCGACACATCCCACCGACACATCCCACCGACACATCCCACCGACGCATCCCACCAACACATACCACCAACACATACCACCAACACAACCGATCGGCACAACCAGGGGTGGGTCCAGGAACTCTCATGGGGGCACATTATCTCAGAAGGGCACCTTCGGCGGCAAACAAATCGTTAAGTGGGAGATGAGGTGATACACTGGAGCCTTCCTGAAGGAGCGCCTCCTTTACCAGCCTGTGGATCCCCACCTTTCCACGAGGGTAGAGGACACATGTCCCCAGTGCCCCCTCGCTATACCCGCCCCTGATGATTGGAACAGCTGTTGCTGTGTTGACGTCACCCCGTTCCGTGCGCGCAGACCTGAGCTACGGCCGAGTGCGAGGCGCTTACGTCATGCTAAGACGCTTATGCAAAGCTAGATGTGTCAGCGTATTTCATTCTGAAGAGCCTCGGGGCCTAAGACCTGATGCTTCATGGGCGGATCCAGGAATTTGTATGCGGGTCACTCGTCCGAAGGGCTCCGCTGTGGAAGTCCCCGGAATGGTGCCTTCGGCTGAACATTCATTTTAGCGGGGGGGGGTGCAATCGAGCATGTGGAAGGGGCGCCTTTTCGTCCCACTATCGCACTCTTTTCTCCCAGAGGAGCGCCTTCTCATCTGGGACCGTCGCTGGGTGCGACTATTCGTTGAGTGAGGGGTGCCTATTCCCGGTGTCAGACCGCCTCCACTTTTGCGTTGGGGAATGGCCCCAGTAGGGAGTTCGTAATGTCTCTTGGAATCATTGAAATCCTTGGAAAGCCTGCTTGTGCTTGTGGGTGCAGTAGCTTTGTTTGCAAGCAGTCGCAGGTGCTATATTCTCCGAGCGTTGATCAATTTCCTCTTAGAAGCCATATGCTATTCATAATTGAATTACGATGTAAATGTATCGTACCGTGCGACGTAGAAGCACTGAAAGAATGATATTCAAGGATGATAATTTCGGTATGCTTGGAAGTTATAGCCAATTGGAGTCGGGTTTCACCGGTTAAAACTAGTCATAACCACTGGCAGTGCCAACGCTAGTTTCAGCAGGCTTTTTACCGACCGTGAGCGTAATAAAATTCACAAAAAATACACAAATGAAGTCCAACCAGCATCACAAGGGAAGAAGTGTTGCCGCTCATCCTGCGATTGCGAAGGAACTGATTGAGGAGGTACAGGGGGCATCGGCTCTCTCCGATGGCGAGGGCTTAAATCCCCACAGTACTTGTTTTCAAGGTGCTTTTTTCTGACGCCTGGTGTGCCCAACGACTGGACGGCCACAGTGGTGTCCCACTAAGAGTGTCCCACTAAGTATCCTACTAAGTGTCCCACTAAGTGTCCCACTAAGTGTCCCACTAAGTGTCCCACTAAGTGTCCCACTAAGTATCCCACTAAGTGTCCCACTAAGTGTCCCACTAAGTGTCACACTAGGTGCCCCACTAAGAGTGTCTCACTAAGAGTGTCCCACTAAGAGTGTCCCACTAAGAGTGTCCCACTAAGAGTGTCCCACTAAGAGTGTCCCACTAAGAGTGTCCCACTAAGAGTGTCCCACTAAGAGTGTCCCACTAAGAGTGTCCCACTAAGAGTGTCCCACTAAGTGTCCCACTAAGAGTGTCCACTAAGGTCCCACTAAGTATCCCAATAAGTGTCCCACTAAGAGTGTCCCACTAAGAGTTCCCACTAAAGTGTCCCACTAAGTGTCCCACTAAGAGTGTCCCACTAAGAGTGTCCCACTAAGGGTGTCCCACTAAGAGTGTCCCACTAAGAGTGTCCCACTAAGTGTCCCACTAAGAGTGTCCCACTAAGAGTGTCCCACTAAGAGTGTCCCACTAAGAGTGTCCCACTAAGAGTGTCCCACTAAGAGTGTCCCACTAAGAGTGTCCCACTAAGAGTGTCCCACTAAGAGTGTCCCACTAAGAGTGTCCCACTAAGTGTCCCACTAGGTGCCCCACTAAGTGTCCCACTAAGAGTGTCCCACTAAGAGTGTTCCACTAAGAGTGTCCCACTAAGAGTGTCCCACTAAGAGTGTCCCACTAAGAGTGCCCCACTAAGAGTGTCCCACAAGTATCAGAGTGTCCCACTAAGCATCCCACTAAGTGTCCCACTAAGAGTGTCCCACTAAGAGTGTCCCACTAAGAGTGTCCCACTAAGAGTGTCCCACTAAGAGTGTCCCACTAAGAGTGTCCCACTATGAGTGTCCCACTAAGAGTGTCCCACTAAGAGTGTTCCACTAAGAGTGTCCCACTAAGAGTGTCCCACTAAGAGTGTCCCACTAAGAGTGTCCCACTAAGAGTGTCCCACTAAGAGTGTCCCACTAAGAGTGTCCCACTAAGAGTGTCCCACTAAGAGTGTCCCAATAAGGTGTCCCACTAAGAGTGTCCCACTAAGAGTGTCCCACTAAGAGTGTCCCACTAAGAGTGTTCCACTAAGAGTGTCCCACTAAGAGTGTCCCACTAAGAGTGTCCCACTAAGAGTGTCCCACTAAGAGTGTCCCACTAAGAGTGTCCCACTAAGAGTGTCCCACTAAGAGTGTCCCACTAAGAGTGTCCCACTAAGAGTGTCCCACTAAGAGCTTCCTACTAAGTATCCCACTAAGTATCCAACTAAGTGTCCCACTAAGTATCCCACTAAGTGTCCCGCTAAGTACCCCACTAAGAGTATCCCACTAAGTATCCCACTAAGTGTCCCACAAAGCATCCCACTAAGTGTCCCACTCAGAGTTTCCCACTAAGTATTCCATTAAGTGTCCCACTAAGTATCCCACTAAGTGTCCCACTAAATATCCAACTAAGTGTCCCACTAAGTGTCCCACTAAGTGTCCCACTAATTGTCCCACTAATTGTCCCACTAATTGTCCCACTAAGTGTCCCACTAAGTGTCCGCTGCGTGTTCCACTGATGTGCAGGCGTATCCTTAATGTGGACTTGTGAGACGGCGGTCATTAGGCTCGTTACGAGCTGAATTGAGTTCACCGTGGTTAATGAACGTGGGCTGCGAGGACAAAGGCGGCGGCCGTCTTCGTCGTGCACCAGGTCGTTAAGCTGCCGGTCGGGGCGGGTCCAGGGATTCGCGCGGGGGGGGCACTCGCCTGAAGGGGCGCCACTGCGGAATTCCCTGGTGGCGCGCATTCGGTTGAAAATTCGCTTGAACGAGTGTGTGTGGGGAGGGTGCTCTAGCGTACCAAAGCTCACTGTAGGGTCTTTTCATCTGAGAGGCACGCCTTCGGCTGACAAACATGTTGAGCGGAGAAAGAAGGGGGAGGGGGGGCACTGGTGCCTTCCCGGAGCGGCACCTTTAACGGCCAGTGGAGCGCCGCCTCTCCATTGGGGCACATACCCTCACTACCCACTGCATCCTCTTCTGCTATTGATCCAACCAGCGTTATTTACTTACGGCCGTGCCATCGCGAAGTACGTCACGTCACGTCACGTCACGTCACAATCGATAACCATGGGCGCAGTCGATGCACCCCTAAACCCCAATACACAAACAACAAACACAATCAATGACCAGACAATGCCGACAAAATGACGATCAACTAACAATTCGCCACGTTTTGATATCGTGTCCTCATTACGCTGATGAGCGTAGACGTCATTTTGTGTCTGACCAGGTGGATTCCCTTAGCGATATCCTCTCCGACAACTCGAGCATTGTCCAGTCGTGACGATTGATGGACTTCTTATCTGGAGTATCATTCTCCGCAATATATTCTCTTCGCTGATATACATGGCATGTACACTTTGTACCACAATAGGACCATTTTGGAGGTTAAGAACTATGTGAAGTTTGATACTGTACTTTGTTAGCTACAAGAGTTATTGGCGCAAAATGACCTTAGTAGTCGATGCGCCCTTAAGCCCAAATAATCAATCAATCAATCAACCAGACAATGCCGAATTCGGCAACGCAAGAGCTGGCGATAGAAGCTTGACCACCAGCTTGACCACCAGCGTCAGCGTGGCCACAGCTCGGCCATCAGTGCTCCACAGGTTCGCAGGGCACTCCGGCACACGGTGTTTTTCGTTGTGACACGCCCGGGCGGAGCGAGCCGTGACCTTCGAAAGGTCAGCGACCCGTGACCTTGGAAAGGTCAGCGAGCCGTGACCTGACTCGTCGGCTAGCAGCCGCCCACACCCGGCTTCGTGCGGCTGGCGGGGGCACTCCTGGCGGGAGAACACTCGACCTCTCCGCCATCGGGCAGCACTCCTGGCGGGAAAACACTCTCCCTCCCCGCCACCGGGCAACTGGCGGGGGCACTTGCGGCGCCACTACCGTGAATGGCATGGTGAACCAACCACTAAACAGACCCTCCCCGCCACCGGGCAGCTGGCGGTGGAACTCCCAGCGGGAAAACTTCGCGCTCCCTTGCAGCCAAAGTTACCTGCTGGCCACGCATTTGAGTGAGTTTCCTGAATAGCTGCTGTGTGTGTGCCTTTGACGGGTATCATGGCGTCGGGTGGTGAGACAGGCACGGCACAGCGCCTGGACATCTTAACAGCACCGTGAAAAGACACAAAATACAATGCAACGTGCGGTCTAGTATGCTTCCTTGTGGTTCGTGCACAACTTCCTCCATAAGTCGGTTCCGCAGCGCAATCCCCACGTTTTCATTTTCGTTTGTTTATCGCTTTGCGTTCTGACTCGTACAAACCGCGCTGCTTTTTTCCGGTACGTTGGCGATGAATGGCACGTGACAAAAACAGTTTTTTCCTAAATGTTCGCGCCGCTGTCTCCGCACTATTTGTACGAAGAATGTGTGTAGATTCTAACTGCGGGATAGCTCCGTGGGCAAAATAGTTTGTGTCCGACGAGCCCATTTGCGGTCCCGGGCATTTTCGCCGCGGAGGCGGTGGCTGTTCGACAACAGCTCTGTCGCAGTGGCTCTTGGTCCTCGCGGAGGCGGTGGCTGTTCGACAACAGCTCTGTCGCAGTGGCTCTTGGTCCTCGCGGAACTGGTGGCTGTTCGACAACAGCCTGTCCAGTGCGCACAGCTCTGTCGCAGTGGCTCTTGGTCCTCGCGGAGGCGGTGGCTGTTCGACAACAGTCTGTCGCAGTGGCTCTTGGTCCTCGCGGAGGCGGTGGCTGTTCGACAACA
>JAOTOL010001170.1:27500-152500 GCA_034440575.1 Imbricaverruca yamaguchii
GTCTCCATTGACGGAGAGGATAAGGCACTTCGGGTAGGCAGATATTATAATACTCTTTTCATGAACACTAGGACGTGGACCAAGAAAGAAGCAGTATAAGCGACTATGTGGAACTTATAATTTCTCCCGAGACGTAGTCCGTATTAAGACTGTATTTAAAACACTTCCATGTCTATCCGACACGGAGTGCCCATTAACACGGCGCGCGAGCAAGCAAAGGTTTTTGTGCTATGCAAGAGTTACGGAGATGACCGTTATTGTCTACAAACGTAGCTGCCGTGACTGCTACTGATTTTGTCATAATGCGATAACATAATAATGCGACAGATTTTGCAAATGCACAGATGCGATTAATTAATTAATTAATATGACAGTTGCGACATATAAATGCGGGCATGGTAAATACACGTAAAAGTGTGTGTGAGGAATATTGCAAGGTATATCAAAAGACAGAAAATATGCTGTCCTATCTACCTGTAGCATGAGTTTTTCTTCTTTCATGGCGATTTTCGGAAATCGTTGCAAATCCGATTTGACGTCAGATTACTTTACCGTTCAATTGCTGGATGGATTGTTCAAAAAGCATAAGATCCCGTGTTTTCCCAGGTATTTATGGCACATCGTTTGGCTTCCCCTGCCGACGCACTGCGCCCATTCCCATCAGTCCCCAGATGGCGATGAGCGTACACCGTTCCTGAGGTAATCCAGCGGCTCTGCTGCAGGCCGTAGGGCTTGCAGGGCTGCAGGGCTGTCACGGAGAACTTCGTCTGCTGCGGGTGTGGTGGTGGTGGGGCAAAGGAAGTGGGCCCATCCGTAGCCCCCGAGGCGATTTGACCTGTGGTGAAGGCCGTGGCCTGTTGCGCGGGTGGTGGTGGGACGCTAGCAGTCGAATGTCGCGTGACGTGTATTCAGCCGTGGCGAAGCGTGACATCCAGATATAGACAGAGATCAACTGAATGTCGATCCGAGAACGATACCGTTGCCTGCGCTCAATATCGACACAGTTGACAAGGCACAGTTCATTTACGACAAAGCGGACTGCTTCTCTGCGAGATCAGAGTCGAAAAGCTCTCGTCTTTTCCCGCAAACGCGTTCACGCTCTGAGATTTCGCCTGCAGCAGATTTGGAGGGGATTAGCGCGGTTGAAACATCAGGGAAAATCGATGCTACTAAAGCCCGCTTAACTGCTCCTCTTGGTGTATAATGGGACGGTTATTTGGGTCGTTTGCCAGTAATGTAGGGTAACTGCTCTCTCAATCACCCGTTCAATCGCGTTTGATTGCAATAGCAGGATATATAGAACTGCGCATCCCGAACGTCCATATAATATTTGATAATCTACCAATTCTGTCCTTGATCCGATCGTAAGCTGACGGCTGCTTGCTACCAGTATGTTTCCACCGAAACATTGCTGGACGGATTTTGTTAGTGCCACGCCACCCGCATGTGTCGTAAGGACCCAAGCTCGTGACTCGCGTCCAGCTCGTGCTCCTCCCGTGCCCGGGGGCGGGCCACGTGATCTGACCGCCCGCCAATAGGCGTCGCGCAGCTCGTCGAGAGTTCCGCGACACGTCACCGGTCGCGCACTCCTCGACTCAGCCGCTCACGAGCTCTTCAGACTCCGACTGCCTGATCTGCACTTCAGAGTCCCCGCTGCGCTGCCTGGTATACACGTCAGAGTCCCCGCTGCCTGGTATACACGTCAGAGTCCCCGCTGCCTGGTATACACGTCAGAGTCCCCGCTGCCCTGCCTGGTATACACGTCAGAGTCCCTGCCTGGTATACACGTCGAGTCCCCGCTGCCTGGTATACACGTCAGAGTCCCCGCTGCCTGGTATAACGTCAACCCGCTGCCTGGTATACACGTCAGAGTCCCCGCTGCCTGGTATACACGTCAGAGTCCCCGCTGCCTGGTATACACGTCAGAGTCCCCGCTGCCTGATAACGTCAGCCCCCTGCCTGGTATACGTCAGGTCCCCGCTGCCTGGTATACACGTCAGAGTCCCGCTGCCTGGTATACGTCGCCTGGTATACACGTCAGAGTCCCCGCTGCCTGGTATACACGTCAGTCCCCTGCTGCCTGGTATACACGTCAGCCCCGCTCTGGTATACACGTCAGAGTCCCCGCTTTGCCTGGTATACACGTCAGAGTCCCCGCTGCCTGGTATACACGTCAGAGTCCCCGCTGCCTGGTATACACGTCAGAGTCCCCGCTGCCTGATATACACGTCAGAGTCCCCGCTGCCTGGTATACACGTCAGAGTCCCCGCTGCCTGATATACACGTCAGAGTCCCCGCTGCCTGGTATACACGTCAGAGTCCCCGCTGCGCTGCCTGGTATACACGTCAGAGTCCCCGCTGCCTGGTATACACGTCAGAGTCCCCGCTGCCTGGTATACACGTCAGAGTCCCCGCTGCCTGGTATACACGTCAGAGTCCCCGCTGCCTGGTATACACGTCAGAGTCCCCGCTGCCTGGTATACACGTCAGAGTCCCCGCTGCCTGGTATACACGTCAGAGTCCCCGCTGCGCTGCCTGGTATACACGTCAGAGTCCCCGCTGCCTGATATACACGTCAGAGTCCCTGCTGCCTGGTATACACGTCAGCCGCTGCTGTATACACGTCAGAGTCCCCGCTGCCTGGTATACACGTCAAGTGTTCTGCCTGGTATACACGTCAGAGTCCCCGCTGCCTGGTATACACGTCAGAGTCCCCGCTGCCTGGTATACACGTCAGAGTCCCCGCTGCCTGGTATACACGTCAGAGCAGAGTCCCCGCTGCCTGGTATACACGTCAGAGTCCCCGCTGCCTGGTATACACGTCAGAGTCCCCGCTGCCTGGTATACACGTCAGAGTCCCCGCTGCCCGGTATACACGTCAGAGTCCCCGCTGCCTGGTATACACGTCAGAGTCCCCGCTGCCTGGTATACACGTCAGAGTCCCGCTGCCTGTATACACGTCAAGTCCCGCGCTGCCTGGTATACACGTCTCTTATACACTAGTCCCGCTGCCTGGTATACTAGCCGCTGCCTGGTATACACGTCAGAGTCCCCGCTGCCTGGTATACACGTCAGAGTCCCCGCTGCCTGGTATACACGTCAGAGTCCCCGCTGCCTGGTATACACGTCAGAGTCCCCGCTGCCTGGTATGCACGTCAGAGTCCCCGCTGCCTGGTATACACGTCAGAGTCCCCGCTGCCTGGTATACACGTCAGAGTCCCCGCTGCCTGGTATACACGTCAGAGTCCCCGCTGTCTGGTATACACGTCAGAGTCCCCGCTGCCTGGTATACACGTCAGAGTCCCCGCTGCCCTGCCTGGTATACACGTCGGAGTCCCCGCTGCGCTGCCTGGTATACACGTCAGAGTCCCCGCTGCCTGATATACACGTCAGAGTCCCCGCCGCGCTGCCTGGTATACACGTCAGAGTCCCTCGCTGCCTGGTATACACGTCAGAGTCCCCGCTGCCTGGTATACACGTCAGAGTCCCCGCTGCGCCTGGTATACACGTCAGAGTCCCCGCTGCCTGATATACACGTCAGAGTCCCCGCCGCGCTGCCCGGTATACACGTCAGAGTCCCCGCTGCGCTGCCTGGTATTCCGCGCGGTAGCGCCCGTGTCGGCCGGTCGACCCCCGGAATGTCGGCTGAGGCCGGGTTAAGTTCAGCTGGGAGTCCCCGGAGACGTGCTCAGTTGCCAGCAGCGAGCGGGACATTGACACCGGGCGTGCACCGCAAGCGCAACGGGAAGCTCTCTGTTACGTTTGGAACGTCCGCTTGAGGAGGTTATTGTTTGCTGTTTCTTTTGCTCGGCCGTTGCAAACGGGAAGGCGTCATTCCTAATGGAGAAATAATTGTGCATGTAAAATCGTCATTAATATTATTAATATTCATCACTTGCACTTCTATTAACGTTACAGATGGCAATGTTTCATCAAACGCCGCAGGAACCTGTTCAGTAATGGTGGTGTCATCAGTATTATTCACTAATTACGCTTTCGTTTTTTCCCTCTTGCACGTGAACGCCAGAATAATTTGACACCCACTGTGCGCAGTAGCCACGGCGAACGGAGCGGTGCCAGTTTCGAAGTGTCAGTAATGCTACATCCACAATGCGAGGTGCCACAAAGCTATGTCCTTACTCTGAGCTGACGCTCGATGAAAATTATGGAAATTACTTCTACTGGTGTTGAGTAAACGTGCACGGCCTCAGACACCACTTAGTGCGCGGGAAAGGTCCACAGCGTTGTACATTTTAGTCGTATGGTCAACGCTTTATCGAGTTGAGAATCCGTTTTCTTGAAATCGTGTTTGTCCAGCTTGACCATCAACAACAATCCCTCATGATTGGCGTAGCCACAGTTCATACCGTACTCCGCACACTGGAACCAGCTGTCAGAAAACATTGTCAGTAGCAGCACATCGAACATCTTTAAAAACAGCATAGACAATCATTATAAGAATAGAGGGCTTGCTTTTCAGTATTACAGGGAGGGCTGATTGACAGATTTGCTGGGCAACTGGTTCAGTGTACAGAGTACAACCAAGAAGGGCCCTTGTGGCTCATAGTTGCACTAATCTTTCATGTCTTTATGTCTATATGTCTTTTGTCTTTATGTCTATATGTCTTTATTAAACGTGGATCTACACTACCGGTATGGATATGGTCTGGCGTGCGGGAACCGTCGTCTGGTCGTAGCTTCCAGGTGCTCGTTGTCGCGTCCGAGGTTGGCGGACGGCTACCTCGCCTGGCCCCATCAATGATACCGTATCATCGATGGGGGCTTAGAGATCCTACTTGCGATGCCACGTGCCCATGCCAATACGTCGCATTTTCCAATTAGCTACAGATATACAGCATTTAACTATTTATGTATATGTATATCCATATATATATATATATATATATATATATATATATATATATATATATATATATATATATATATATATATACGTATATGTATATTTATATATATATATATATATACGTATATATAAAATGTATGTCTATATACATCATGTATATATCATTTCCTTTCAGTCTTTTCCTGTCGTATTTGATGTTCCCTCCTTTAGTTCTGCCTATACCACAGCTTCCATGTATAAACTCACCAACTATAGACTGGACTGCATCGAAGTGGAGACCTTGCTTTAGTCAAATTTTACCAAAGCGAATCACTGAATCCAACCTGAGCACGAGAAACGGCTGTGGTGTTTCCTCGTCAAACAATAAGCCGTGATGAAAGTTTGCGGATTCCCTGAAGCCACTTAGAGCGGCAGCTGAACGTAATGAACGTAGGCAGGGTAGGCTCTGGGGAGGCCGGCGTTTTCGAAAGTGACGAGCAATGGTGGACCGGTAGGCTCCATTTATCTGTTTAACATGTGTCGGGTCAGCTCAGCAGGAGGTACTTGAAGCACTTCAGGGCGTGGAGGGCATGACTGAATCTTAGAGAAACTTGTCAATTGTGAGAAGTAAGGCGAGGTATATATGTAAAGTTTCAGAGCAAGAATATATTGTCGCAGCGGTCATAGCCATATTTCGATGCTTCGATAACTTTCATCCCCCAAAACAAAACAAAAACACACACACACGCACATGCACAAGCTAAAGCAGGCAAGGTTAGGTAGTGTGGTGTCCGCCTCTGGTGAGGCTTATTTAAGTTTCTCCATTTACTTCTCCGGTCCTACTTCCGACTACCCATAGAAACTAGCCGGCTCCACATCACGCAGCGTTGAACTCGCTTTCACAACTCCAGGGAAGTCCGATTTTGTGCTGCTCTCTAATGAGCCCAGATTTCTAAGACGGCGCACGTATTAATTACACCTCAGTGCATCAATTCATGTTATTCGGCCATTTGTAGTGCTTTGCAGACACTGCGGTTTGCTGCTTTTAAAGCGCTTTTCCTCGGCCTTAGCATTTTGAAGTCTTCAAAGCAAACGTATTTGAGTGGTGTAGTCGTGTGCCCGAATTGTGACTTGAATTTGCATGAACTAGGTGATGAAAATTAGCAATGTGTTTTGTTATGAGGGTCACGCAAGTCAACGACAAGGAGATCGTAAAATTATCGACGACGAAGCAGCACGAGAAACACAAAACAACGGAGGGTGCATTTCGAAAGGCCCGACAGTCAACGTGATTATCCAAAAGCTCAAGGTTGACCGATTAGTTTTGAACGGCAACCAAACTTGCCACGACAAAGAAAAAGGTTTGCTAGTGTTTACTTAAAAGCTCGATGCCTACGCCAGAGCTGGATGAAAACTCCGGTTCTTGGACCGGAAACTGCTACTTCCGGTAGTGAAACTTCGTGAAATTATATTCACAGCATATTGACTAGCCTCATCCCACCCATTGCTGAAATCAAAAGTTGTTCTGACTCAATTCGAAGACAAACAGTATCGGCATTAATTGAAAAACGAGCATATGGGAGGATGAAACATATGGGAACACTACGAAACGTAGTAGAGCATGAGGCTTTTGACGGACGTGCTCACATATGGGCAACTGATGTCAGACACAGATGCAGACTTATGTTATTGCAATCCACAATGGCTTTGCGACAGGGTCGTTGATTTCTGTAAATTATTTGATGGCACAAAATGTGGAGGCAATGGGCGGGCCCAAATTGATGGTCGAGAGACACACTCCACAGCGTGCCATGCTAAAAGCTGGAACTGCTTGGAGAAGGCCAAGACTGAGGAGGCAATTTCCCCTTAAAAATAAAGAACATACTACCCATGTCTCGCAGTTATTACCGCTTTTCTTCAACTATTCAACATATAGGACCATAGATCGTCTTTGCACACATGCACACCAATCATCACATCCAAAAAGATAATAAAATGAACGAGTGTGATGCAGAGCGGTGTGTTAGTCGTGTGCCCAGCCCAGACGCCGCCTCAGGCGGTGGGGGAGGCAACACGGTGGCTGGCAGCTGAGACAGATCGGGCGGTAGCCAGCTGTATATAGTCGGCGCCCGGACCCGACGCCGCCCTAGGGAGGAGGGGGGAGCTTAGTCGGCACGCGGTACTTGAATTGCATCCCATCCATCTCGAGACCGGGCGGCCGGGAAACGGGGGCAGAGGGGCCGGGAGACGGGACCGGAAGACGAGACCTGGAGACAGGACCGAGAGACAGAACCGGGAGACCGGGAGACAGGACCGGAAGACGGGACCAGGGTAGTCGGCACCGGGAGACCGGGGCACCAGGATATGAGACCGGGAGACAGGACCTGGATACGAGACGGGAAGATGAGACTGGTAGACGGCACCAGGAGACTATACCGGGAGACGCACAAGTCGCGATCGTACCGGGCGGGACAGCCTTCATTCCCCGCCGCAGTGGTGAGGCCGGCGCTGTATCTTAATTCAGTGGCATCTTTATGGCGAAGCATATTCCAAACATAAAATGACCTCCGATATTCACCACATGGGTTGACGCGCCCTAAAACTCCAGTAGTCATCAATCATCATCCGATATTCACCGAAATAAGTGACCGTAGTTTTGTCCAAATTTGGCATACCTTTTGCAACATCAATTTGACATGCTGATTCAAAATTGTTAGGTCAGGTCATCTAGGCTCAACGAGTTAGTCAAGGTCAAGTGAGGTCACCTCCAAAAAGGTTCAACCAGTCGTCACACTTTAACGGATACAGATATTTAATGAAACTTTCAGCGTTTGGTTATCTTTACGGATGCAATAAAACGTATCGCATCCGTAAAGATAAGCAAACGCTGAAAGTTTCATTAAATATCTGTATCCGTTAAAGCGTGACGACTGGTTGAACTTTTTCGGAGGTGACCTCACTTAAAACGTATGTCACGAGGTTCGGGCTCTCCCGGGCGACACACGCTGTGCGCCAGGCACAGGGTGTTGGACACGGCCGGGTTCTCCGCCCTGACCCGTGCGACACACGCCGGACGCAGCCAGGCTCTCCGCCCTGACCCAGCCACCCATGGCAGGAGATTCAAATGTTTTGTGGCGGGCGACTGGGGACAATTTGTTTTGCGGTCGAAGTAGCCTAACGCATAGTTGAGGACTTTTGGAAGGCGAGATGGGCTATTCGGCGTTCCGCTTCCGTGTACCGAAATGCAATGGCAGATTTGGGAGGCCACCTAGCGGTGACCTTGGTGGAGACGACAGTAGGTGACAGGCGGCCCCGGAGACCACGGACGACTCCAGAACGTCTTCCAGTACTATTGGCGACCGGTGAGGTTCGGCTGAGTGGACAATCGAAGATGTCATGGATTTATTGCTTCCAAAATGAAGATAATATTTTGATCGCGAAATGCTGCCGTGATGCGAGCGGCGATGCGCTGATACTGAGAACTGCCCATTAGCATCGATTGGCTGTTCTCAGCACTTACTTCCGCATCATTTACCCGGAACCGTCCATTAAGAGCGTCCAGAGGGCTTTCTGTGTTGGCTATAACGTTTCGAATTTCAGACGTTTGATACTAAAAATGTGGGTGTCATCAGCGTACTTGACGATTGTTGAGTCCTCAGCGAACAGACTGAGGTCGTTGATGAAGCCGCAGGCGATCAATGGGACAAGAGCCGCGCTCTGAAGAACTGCGATGTTGTTGGGCGGCAGTGCGGGTGCTCTGGAGAGTCTAGGCCGTCAGCGAGACTGGTGCTGACCAACGGACGAGACACTGGCCGTCAGCGAAACTGACCTTCAGCGAGACTGACCTTCAGCGAGACTGACCTTTAGCGAGACTCGGTCTCCGGTTGACAGACGGGACCGACCGTCGGCGGGACTGACACTCTGTGTGTGACTCTGGAGGTATGCTGACAGTCAGGAAACATCACCGCGAAAGCTGAATTTCGGAGGGAGTTTTCAGTGGTCTATCACATCAAAACACTTACTCAAAATTAAGACGTATGGAAGTGACACCTCACCATGACTATTGGCAGAAGGAATCTGGTGGGATTCTGTGGTCAGAGCGGAGTTTGTTGTCTGAAGTGAGCGGAATCCGTGCTAAGTGAGAGATAGGAGATTGTTGTGTGGGCTAAGTAGCTGTAGAACCGCTGAGAGACGGCACACCCTGCACTGTGTGAAGTGGCTGGAACTAAAGAGACAGGACGGAAGTTGGTAGGATTACGAGAATCACCAGACTTGAAGATGGGATAGACGGGGGAGTGCTTCCCAGGTTGCGAGATCTTCCAAGTTAAAAAGGCCCAAATAGAAGACGAAAACAAGCGGGAGTATAGTACCGATCGGGTCAAATCAATGTTTCAACATGTGGATGCTGCTGCAGTCTTCACCGCAAGCTGATTGGGAATGCATTCGAAAGAGGACGGCTCGCAGTCGTGGCAGTGTCACCGACAGCGGCGTGAACGTGCTCACAGGAACACGTGGCCCGGCGTCTCCCCGCACTGCTCTCGTCTTCCCACACCCATCTCGTCTCCCCAATACCCCTCTCGTCTCCCCATACCCCTCGCGTCTCCCCTACCACTCTCACCTTCCCCACACCTCTCTTGTCTCCCTAACACCTCTCACCTCCCTCACACCCCTCTCGTCTTCCTTACACACTCTAGTCTTCTCACACCCTCTCGTCTCCCCATATCCCTCCGTCTCCCCCATACCCCTCTCGTCTCCTCCACACCCTCTCGTCTAGCCCACACCCTCTCGTCTCTCATACAGGCATTTCGTCTCCCCCACACCCCTCTCGTCTCCCCACACCCTCTCGTCTAGCCCACACCCTCTCGTCCCCCACACCGTCTCCATACAGGCATTTCGTCTCCCCCACACCCCTCTCGTCTCCCCACACCCTCTCGTCTGCCCACACACCCTCTCGTCTCCCATCAGGCATTTCGCCCCACACACCCCTCTCGTCTTCCCCACACCCTCTCGTTAGCCCACAGCCTCTCTCGTCTCCCATACAGGCATTTCGCCCCCACACCCCTCTCGTCTCCCCCACCTCTCGTCTCCCCCACACCCTCTCGTCTCCCCCACCCTCTCGTCTCCGCCAGTCGCCGGCCGTCCCTCGCCCGCACAAAGAGACGGTTCAGCTGGCCGGGCGCGGCGCGTCTGGCAGCCTCCCCTCCGGCCGGACCTGGCTGCGCCGCTGAGCCATCCGGCGCGCAGTCGGCCGGAACGGCGCGCGCCAGTCCTTCCTTCCTTCCTTCCGGACGGTCTGCCGCGCGTCGGTGCTGAGCAGGTCGGCGCGTCGGTCCCGTCCGAGGGAGCGCAGCGAGACTGGCCACGGCCGATCCAAATCAGGTGTGGCCACCGCTCGACTGGTGTTCGGGCCGCGGTCGCTCGGTCGGTAGAGTGACGAACGCCTGATCGCAGGATTATCGGTTCGAATCTCGCAGCCGGCGGCACTGCCGAGTCCAGCCGCGACCAATCGGCGTGAGAGGTCGGCGACGCTGTGTGACCTCGCGGTTGAATGCCTCGTGAAGGAGCCGTTCGTCTTGTTCTCGCTCGGATGGCGTCGCCGCAGACGGTCCGCCCGCGGCCATTCGTCGCTGGAGTTCCACGGCGTCGGCACATCAGCTCGCTTCTCCGGGCGGGGGTGGCCGAGTGGTTAAGGTGCTGGATTCTGGGTACCAAAGGTTCCGGGTTCGACACTCGCACCGCTCCGGACATTTCCCGATCCCGCGGCCCACCGGCGAAACAGCGTGGGCGGCGCCACTAGCCGTGAATGTGCATAAAGTGCGTCGTGAACCACCCAATAACAAACAAACAAACAGCTCACTGGTCAATTCTGCAGCGGCTCGCGTGGCGGGGTTCCCGATTGGCACGAGTTCGAGCGTCCCAAGTTCGAGCGGGACATGTGAGCGTTGCGGTGGGCAGGGGCGGGTTGGTGGAGCGGTACCACGTCGGCGGTGGAGCGGTCCCACGTCGGCGCAGCTGAATGCGAGTGGCACGTGTCACTTCAGTCGGTCACGACACCAGGTCGTGGTGAAATTCGACCTGGTCAATTCAGCGAAGACGTCGCGAGCGGACAGCGGTACGGAGACGGCGGCAACGAGGCATGCCGTAGGACAAATCTGTGTCACCTAAAATGGCAAAGTTTAGTTTGCACGGAGGTCACCAGCATCACGACAATTGACAACAATCATCAACAACAGAATCGGAGGAGGTGGTGTATACGACGTCACATATTGTAACACCGAGTACCCAGGAAAAATGGCACGATTTTCCGCAGGATCGCAGTCGGGTTTCAGAATTTCACATGTCAGATCAATGAAGATTAGCACCTTTAACTGGAGAAATCAGCGAGCACGCGCTGATACTGTGCCTCCAATTAAGCGACGTCTGCCTTCAGGTCAGCTGCGCTACAGCTCTGACGGTATTCGTGCACAGTGTGCAATGCTGCTTGTGATGCAGACCAGCGACCGTAGCGTTCCCAGCTGACTATTGGAAATAGTGACCTGTTGAGGGTCACACCAGGCGGCAGCCTTCGGCTGCCACCTGGACCGATGAGCGACAGGCGATAGACCCGGATGGAAAGCGGGAGCACCAGCCTTCAGCGCCGCCAAGTACTCGCCCTCACTATACTCCCACACCTCATACACTCGCCCTCACTATACTCCCACACCTCATACACCCGCCCTCACTATACTCCCACACCTCATACACCCGCCCTCACTATACTCCCACACCTCATACACCCGCCCTCACTATACTCCCACACCCCATACACCCGCCTCACTTACTCCCACACCTCATACACCCGCCTCCTCACTACTCCCACACACACCTCATACACCCGACCTCACTATACCCCCTCACTACTCCCACACCTCATACTCCCCACACCTCATACGCTCGCCCTCACTATACTCCCACACCTCATACACCGCCCTCACTATACTCCCACACCTCATACACCTCGCCCTCACTAAACTCCCACACACTCCATCATACACCCGCCCTCACTATACTCCCACAGCTCATACTCCCACACCTCATACACCCGCCCTCACTATACTCCCACACCTCATACACTCGCCCTCACTATACTCCCACACCTCATACACCCGCCCTCACTATACTCCCACACCTCATACACCCGCCTCACTGTACTCCCACACTTCATACACCCGCCCTCACTGTACTCCCACACCTCATACACCCGCCTCACTGTACTCCCCACACTTCATACACCCGCCCTCACTATACTCCCACACCTCATACACCCGCCCTCACTACACTCCCCACACTTCATACACCCGCCCTCACTGTACTCCCACACTTCATACACCCGCCCTCACTATACTCCCACACCTCATACACCCGCCCTCACTGTACTCCCACACTTCATACACCCGCCCTCACTATACTCCCACACCTCATACACCCGCCCTCACTATACTCCCACACCTCATACACCCGCCTCACTGTACTCCCACACTTCATACACCCGCCCTCACTGTACTCCCACACCTCATACACCCGCCCTCACTATACTCCCACACCTCATACACCCGCCCTCACTAAACTCCCACACCTCATACACCCGCCCTCACTATACTCCCACACCTCATACACTCGCCCTCACTAAACTCCCACACCTCATACACTCGCCCTCACTATACCCACTCTCCCACACCTCATACACCCGCCCTCACTATACTCCCACACCTCATACACCCGCCCTCACTATACTCCCACACCTAATACACTCGCCCTCACTAAACTCCCACAGCTCATACTCCCACACCTCATACACCCGCCCTCACTATACTCCCATACACGCCTCATACTCCCACACCTCATACACCCGCCCTCACTATACTCCCACACCTCATACACTCGCCCTCACTATACTCCCACACCTCATACACCCGCCCTCACTATACTCCCACACCTCATACACCCGCCCTCACTGTACTCCCACACCTCATACACCCGCCCTCACTGCTACTCCCACACCTCATACACCCGCCTCACTGTACTCCCACACTTCATACACCCGCCCTCACTGTACTCCCACACTTCATACACCCGCCCTCACTAAACTCCCACACCTTCATACACCCGCCCTCACTGTACTCCCACACCTCATACACCCGCCCTCACTATACTCCCACACCTCATACACCCGCCCTCACTGTACTCCCACACCTCATACACCCGCCCTCACTATACTCCCACACCTCATACACCCGCCCTCACTATACTCCCACACCTCATACACCCGCCCTCACTATACTCCCACACCTCATACACCCGCCCTCACTGTACTCCCACACCTCATACACTCGCCCTCACTATACTCCCACACCTCATACACTCGCCCTCACTAAGCTCCCACACCTCATACACCCGCTCTCACTATACTCCCACACCTCATACACTCGCCCTCACTAAACTCCCACACTTCATACACTCGCCCTCACTAAACTCCCACACCTCATACACCCGCTCTCACTATACTCCCACACCTCATACACCCGCCCTCACTATACTCCCACACCTCATACACCCGCCCTCACTATACTCCCACACCTCATACACCCGCTCTCACTATACTCCCACACCTCATACTCCCACACCTCATACACCCGCCCTCACTAAACTCCCACACCTCATACACCCGCCCTCAATATACTCCCACAACTCATACACTCACCCACCTATCGACAAACAACAATGTACTTTAGTTTTCGATATCTCTCCAACTAGATTTTGGAATCATTGTCCTTCAGTCATCGACACCACCCCCACCAACATGTCGGGCGCTGTGGAGAAAGGGGTCTGCAGTCTCCGCTACCATCACACTTCGGACCTGTCGGCAGCAGCACATTGAACATCTTTAAAAACAGCATAGACAATCATTATAAGAATAAAGGCTTGCTTTTCAGTATTCCAGGGAGGTCTGATCGACGGATTTGATGAGCAACTAGTTGGGTGTCCAGAGTGCATCCAAGAAGGGCCGTAGTGGCTCACAGTTGCACCGATGTTTTATGTATGTTATGTTATGTTATGATGTTTTATGTCTTTGCGTCTTCGCCCGGGCGTCCGTTAGTAGCTGGCGGCAATTTTCTCACCGTTTCTCGATCCTGCGATGCCCCCTGAGCGCGACAAGTTCTGCTTGGCTGCGGAAGCCAATGCCGCCCGGCCGCCTCGACAGTTTCTGATTAACCGCATATAGCCGCAGGCAACCTGAAATGGCGGACAGTCATCGGACTTTAGAATGGTGCTCGGACTCGTACAGAATGCCAATAACCTCTTCACTGATGGCTGCCACAAGTGCAATAGCTGGGGCGGGGATGGCCGAGTGGTTAAGGTGTCAGGCTATGGGTACCAAAGGTCTCAGGTTCGCCTCTAGCGCCACTCAGGACATTTCCCAATCCCGCGGCCCACCGGCGAAACAGTGTGGGCGGCGCCATTAGCCGTGAATGTGCATAAAGTGTGTCGTGAACCAACCAATAAAAAACAAGTGCAATAGCTACGCCGATAGCCAACACTACAGGCCGCTGCCACAGATGCATGATCAATTATTGCGTTATTTGTTGTTTATTGGTTTTACGATACATCGACCGTTGAGTCATGCAGCGTCGCCAATCTCTCACGCCGATTGGTCGCGGGCGAAGAGTAGCGACAGGTGAGACTCGAACCCACAACCTTTCGATTGTGAGACAAGCAACTTACGCCCAGACTACTCGTCCACCACCTTCATTTCTAACTACACGTATACGATTTTCAGTCCAAGGCTACTCGCAATACTTGGGGGCTACTCGTCCCCCAATTATTGCGTTATTTACGGGATTTGTTGATGCAACAGAGCGGCTGGAAAGGATACCAGGGTGACGGTGGTGTCTCTACCGCCGTACCTGAAGAAAATGTGTTGGACATTGATCCAAGCGGCCGGTGCACTGGCTCAATATTTACCCGACCACACGAGCTGTGGCTGCGGGAAGCTGAGCAGAGGGAGGTGGGGTGGGGCGTCCATTGTAACCAGCGTCGGGCCTATGAATACCAAGCCGAGCCGGGCGTCGCTAGGGGCGCGACCGGAACGGCGCCGCTGTGATGGAAACGGCGGCTCAATCAGCGCTGGAAAGAGTGCGCACCCCCCCCCCACGTACACCCCCAGAGCGAGATCAGATATTGCCGGCGGTTTTCTATCGGTTGCGTCGCACGGTTACGAAAGATTGAATGCTGACGTCTGGCCGATACTGAATGTGTGAAGGTGTGTGTGTGGGGGTGTGCATGCGCGTGCGTGCGTGTGTGCGTACGTTCGTTCGTTCGTTCGTTCGTTCGTTCGTTCGTTCGTTCGTTCGTTCGCCCGTCCGTCCGTTCGTTCGTTAGTTCGTGTGCGTGCGTGTGTGGGCGCGTTCCTTCGTTCGTTCGTCCGTGTCCGTGCGTGCGCGCGTGCGTGCGCGCGCTCGTTCGTGTGTGTGTGTGTGTCTTCATCTGAGTCTGTGGGTCGGGAAACAAGACTTTTTATCGGGGCTGCGTAGCATCGGCGTGTCGGCGACGCTTTTTTCGAGTAGATTGGAGGAGCGGGACAATTTATGTCCGGACGGGTGGTCGCGAGCGGTTCCGCCGGTCGTGGAATGGACTGGATAATCTGGAGGGCACTTGTTGAAAGGATGCCGGTCATCGTTCGAAGAGCTCTTCCAAAATACGGAGCACGCTACTTCTGAGTCGATTGGATGTGGCTGCGTGGCTGGAATGGAGGCCATTCGCTCCTTGAGCAGGTCATGAAGAATGGCTGCTGACATTGCAGTTTTTTTCTGACGAAGAATGCTGCAAAAATGCCAGCGAATTTTACCTTCTCGCCAATTCGGACAACTGATGCTTGTTACATTTAAGTAGAATGTGTGTTCCAGTATTGTACTTAAATGTAAAGAGCCTTCACGGCTCGGGGCCTTCTCCAAGCAGACCGTGCCGCGACTACTCTGGGGCCCGATTTACATCGCGTCCCTCGTCAGTCATGATCAGTGGCGGATCCAGAAGGCTGGCTTCGACCGGTTTAGGGGACGAAAGTTTTAATAATATAACAATTTTCCCAAAAAATATTTAAAATTTGAACAGCCAAGATTATGTGTGTCCGTGTCTGACAATATTTGTATCATTAGATATTTTTAGACTTCACGAAAACTCAATTAAAGTGCAAAATGTAGTTGACCTCAAGAAACGGCCTGTTGAGGTCATGACCCCCGTCCCCGCCCCTCCACACATCGCACTCCTAGGTCTGGTAGTGGTTAGGACACACACACACACACATATATATATATATATATATATATATATATATATATATATATATATATATATATATATATATATATATATATATATATATATATATTATATATATATATATATATATATATATATATATATATATATATATATATATATATGTGTGTATATGTGTGTGAAGAGTCCAATGCCCTCACGGGTGGAGAACATCACCCGCTGCTTTATATGCGGCCCACGTGATATCACAGACAGGTGTGATGGCTCCCACGTACCTTGGGACCTTCGTGAAGCACCGTGATACTATGCGGGCCTGCTGTTGGATATTGCCGAAGAGCTGACGATACCCATCACTGGCAGCCATCATCGGTCGTCATTTCTGGCTGATGGTAGCCGCCCCCGGTCGCCGTCTCTGGATGGTAGAAACCATAAACGGTCTCCATTTTGGCTAGTGATAGTTTTTGTTGTCACCGGTCGCCATCTGTGGTTGTTGATGACAATCACCGGTCGCCATATGTGGTTGCTAATGACTACCACCGGTCGCCATCCGTGGTTGCTAATGACGACCACCGGTCGCCATCTGTGGTTGTTAATGACCACCACCGGTCGCCATCTGTGGTTGTTAATGACCATCACCGTTCGCCATTCCGGTCAGACCGCCGAGGTAACTTGTGCAAATACTGTACGTACATACCAACGTTTGTCATGCCTAAAAGATGACGTGTCATCGATGATGAAAGTACAACGCAGACAACCGCTTCCCTCGTCGGCAAAGTACCAGAGGCGGCAATTTCCCTGGTGACCTACGGCCGTAATCAGCTGATCGGCACCCTTCGGAGGGTAGCCGAATTTATTGACATGCCACGGAGGATGTACATCCTTAAGATGTACTGTCAGCTGTTTATCCAGCACACCCACTCCATCCCATCTGCAGCTCCAGGGAGCTTCAGGGAGACTCGAATCAGCACGTGTTCCGAAGTAGCCCCAGGTTTGGGAGTTGACAATGAGCTTGCTGGACTTGCAGACCTCAGCGGTCAGACTGCTGGATATGCTTGACGATGGGCTGGTGCAAGCTCAGCGCTTTGAAAATACTCGAAATGGAACAGATACACCAATATCTGAGTTGTCAAGTCCAGATGTTCTCTCTATCTAGTAAAACCAGTACTTCGCTTTGTTGTGTAAAACTAACTAGAATCGCATTATCATTCCTTTAATTCGTTGCGTTCAACTTTTTCAAAATGAAAACATCCA
This sequence comes from Imbricaverruca yamaguchii, assembly GCA_034440575.1. Classification (NCBI taxonomy): domain Eukaryota; kingdom Metazoa; phylum Arthropoda; class Thecostraca; family Neoverrucidae; genus Imbricaverruca; species Imbricaverruca yamaguchii. The sequence continues at coordinate 44,914 of JAOTOL010001170.1, forward strand.
TTATTTCTGCATCAAGAAAGACGGAACCAGATGCCGCAAACTCATAAAGTACAGACAAAGTTTTGTGATATGAGACACAAGCAAAATTACCCTTCCGAACTTGTTGGCTGAAAGATTATGCTCGGCCTAGGCCCAACAAAGTATGAATGCGACTCCGCCTGCACCCAACCTCGTGAACATTGCTCAACCATTTGCAGCCGGTCGCATCCGCGACTGTGGGTTGCGATGTCTCAGTCAGTAGGACGTCGGACTCTTGATCGCAAGCTTATGGGTTCGCATCCCACAGTGGGCTGGATTTACCGAGTCCACCCGCGACCGGCGTGCGACGTTGGTGGCGTCACATGACCTAGCAGTTGAATGCGTCGTAAAAGAACCCAAGGTTCTTCTGTTGTGCCCTAAATTCCGTTGCGCGCTATATAACCTTCGCAGTCGATGCGCCTCTAAACTACAAAACAAATTATGTTACGCACTAAAGCCCTAATAACTAACTAACTCGTCCTTCGTCTCAGCGCTGGCAACCCCCGTCCCCCACACACTGCAGGCGACCACCACCAGCGACTGTCGTAGAAGAACCTACGGTTCTTCTTCTGTTGCGTCATAAATTATGTTGCACCCGACAGTCCTGATAACTAATCAACTCGCCCGTCTGAGCTTTGTTTTGTTTCTTTATTGGTTGGTTCACGACACACTTTATGCACATTCACGGCTAATGGCGCCGCCCACACTGTTTCGCCGGTGGGCCGCGGGATTGGGAAATGTCCTGAGTGGCGCCAGAGTCGAACCCGGGACCTTTGGTACCCATAGCCCGACACCTTAACCACTCAGCCATCCCCGCCCCACCCGACAGTTGAAACTAATCACGCCTGTTGGCGCTGGCTCTCTATGCTGCGGCAACCACCCCAGCGACTGTCGTAGAACCTACGTTCTCTGTTGCGTATAATTGTACCCGACAGTCCTGATAACTAATCAACTCGTCGCTCGTCTGAGCGCTGGTGACACCCCTCTTCTATGCACTGCAGGCGACCACCACCAGCGACCGCCATCGGGCCGAGCTGGCGGCCTGCCTGGCGTCCCGACCCGGCCCTCTGGTCACCACCGCCTGCGACCGGGTCACCGGCTGGGTCAGAGGTCACGCGGACACCGGCCGGCCGCTGGTGATCGTCGGCGACGCCGGCTACGGTGAGTGGGCCGGGAGCGCGCCGGCGTTCGCGGGCGGGCGGGAAGGGTGGCGCGTTCGTCGTGTGGCGAGTTTTGCCGTGATGTTTGGGTTGTGAGTTCGCCGTCTAAGAGGAATTTCCGACGCCGTTTTCTTCTCCCCTCTCTCTGAGTTCGCCGTCTAAGAGCAATCTCCGACGCCGTTTTCTTCTCCCCTCTCTCTCTCTCTGAGTTCGCCGTCTAAGAGCAATCTCCGACGCCGTTTTCTTCTCCCCTCCCTCTGAAGTGTTCCGGTTGATCTTTGTGCGCGTAGGATTCGACCCCACAGTGACCCCACGTCGACCCCACAGTGACCCCACGTCGACCCCACAGTGACCCCACAGTGACCCCACAGTGACCCCACGGCGACCCCACAGTGACCCCACGTCGACCCCACAGTGACCCACAGTGACCCCGCAGTGACCCCACGGCAACCCCACGGCGACCCCACGTCGGCCCTACGTCGACCCCACGGCGACAGCGTTGGCCGCGAGCGGACACGCGTCTTGGCCCCGGCAATTGATTCAGCTATCTCATGTTCGATACTGGACCCGTACTCCGGCGTCCATCGGAATCAAACATCCATGTACATCAACACATTCACGAGGCTCAGTGACGTGTTTTGTTTTACCAACGGTCGACGAGAATATGTAAGATCTAGGATATCCTTAAAACGTGTGAGGAGAGACCGCTGCGTCAAAATCTGCAGCTTCCTTTTCACGAAGAGACCAGGTTTATCTGGACGGGTTGATTCCGAGCAAAGCTGTCACAACACTGCTTCGGCCAGAAGGTGGTGGTGGTTATTGGTTTTACGCCACGTCGACCGTTGAGTCACGTAGCGTCGCCAATCTCTCACGCCCATTGGCCGTGCGCGAAGTGTAGCGACAGGTGAGATTTTGGTTGGTTATTGGTTTTACGACACATCGACCGTTGAGTCATGTAGCGTCGCCAATCTCTCACGCCGATTGGTCGCGGGCGAAGAGTAGCGAGACAGGTGAGACTCGAACTCACAACCTTTCGATTGTGAGACGGTCAACTTACCCCTAGACAACTCGCGCCCTCCACCAGAAGGTAAGATGTATGTGACATTTCTAGAACCGATGATTTCCTTAGCTAAATAATAGACATGTGCTGCGTATTTGTGTTGCCTCTTTCTGAGATTTGACCCTTCTTCCTTCTTCGAGTGGATGCCACCACGGCTGGGGACACGAGCGAGTAAGCGAAACCGATCAACTGTAACGAGAGCAAGTGGGAGTATGCGAAACCAGACGCGTGCCGCGTCCCTAACAACTAAAAATGCACCAGATGAAGGAATAAATCTGGATATTTTCATCGCTCAAAACAATAAATTTTCTTCGCACTTCGAGGCCGAAGGCGGCCGGTCTTCCGTTCCGTAATTCCTTGTGGATCCAATTGGAAGTACCGGCCGCCCCGCTGTGTGAACCAGATGAGTGGCGTGGCGGCAGGCAGTAGTGCTCCACTTGGCGCAAAATGACCCTAGATGTCGACGCGCCCTTAAACTCCAATCCACCACCAGTAGTGCTCCACTGTACAATCCATACACATGTGTCGCCGTTCTGGGGGAACTCGTTCAGGGGAAATATTTCCCCGTGGACCCTTATGGACCATTGGTCTTGTTTGTCATCGAGGGCGCACTCAATCCTCCCGGAGGGGAGTAGCTATTTGTCAGAAGGGCGGCTTTCGCTTCACCCACTCCTTGTTCTCGTCACGCTTATGACACTCGTTATGGGCGCAAAATGACCATAGATGTCGACGCGCCCCTAAACTCCAATCCAATCACTGTCGTGTGGGGGACGAGTAGTGTAGGGGTAAGTTGTCCGTCTCACAATCGAAAGATTGTGGGTTCGAGTCTCACCTGTCGCTTCTCTTCGCCTGCGGGTAATCGGCGTCAGAGATTGGCGACGCTGCATAACTCGACGGGCGATGTGTGGCAATACCGATAACCAGCCAACGGTGTGTGTGTGTGTGTTTGTGTGGATTTCGTTGCCGATGCCAAGACAAGTTAGTTGTTAGCTTGTGCGTGTTTTCCATATCATCATTAAGCAACCATCACGCTCGGCGATAGCGACAGGAAGTCCACCTCCTGTGGGAAATATCACAGGACAGATGTGGGCTCGGCTGTCGCACGTGCCGCACGTGTCGCACGTATCGCACGTGTTGCCGCTCGTGGCCCGTAACCAATCGCCGCGCGGCGGCGGCGCGCCAAAACACTCGTCGCGCCATAAAAGCCGGTCGCCGGCCAAGTTCGTCGAGATGCGGCCATATAACGTTGGTTTCTTTCTCCTCAAGTGTGGGTGAGCCGCTGCGTTTGCGCCAGCTGCTGCCGTCTGTGCGAATTAGCCACCGGCTGTCGCCAAATTGCCACACGGAGAAAGGCACGGTGCTCTTGTAGTTTATCGCAAATTGCACTTGGGTTGTCCGGCACGGCTGTAGTTCCAGCTGGCGTCCCGATTAGGTGCTCGTCTTTACCTGGCAAGAAGTTGCCGGATCAATCCGGCATCCTTAATCAGTCGAAAGTGGCTTTTTATTCGCCAACTTGATCCGCCTCGCCGTGCTGCTCAGTCACAAGATCGGATCGGGCGAGACTGGAGGCGTGCTCTCTGAAGTAGTGTGCGGCACAACGCACTTTTAGTCCTAATCGATGAGCCATGGAGCTGTCGCAGTTCTTTGCAGCCGGCGGCCTCCGCTCGCTCTCTCCCGGAGTGCTTGGGCTGAGTAGTCCAGGGGTAAGTTGCTCGCCTCGCAATATAAATGTTGTGGGTTCGAGTCTCACCTGTCGCTACGCTTCGTCCGCGACCAATCGGCGTGAGAGATTGGCGACGCTACATGACTCAACGGTCGATGTGTCGTAAAACCAATAACTAACCAACCAATCCCGGAGTGCCGAACACCAACTTCGCGGTCTTCTGATGTGGAAACACCTCTCGGTGCCTTGCCAACTAATCCGCTCTTTATGAACAGATATAACTCTGTCAGAGGTCGGTATACAAAAGATAATGGAAGTGATATTTTTACAGCGTTGATGTTGGTACGTTCATTGACATGCTTGTATAGGGTGCGCCTTCAATTTATAATGAGTATGTCTTTTTACAGACTTAAGAAAATGTTGATTTAAAACAAAAATCCGGTTCTCACATGATAACGACTTGGAACAATTGTTCCACATATAAGGATTGGTTCTTGGCAACAATGTTGAAAAATTACGCCCGTACTAATCGCATAATCCGTCATTCCATATTATTCCTAAATAGGACGGCTTCTCGGGAGCAAAACATCCAACACAATTACTAAAAGCAAATTAACTACGCGAACAAAAGCACCAAACAGGAAAGATGTGTAACACTTGGTCTACCACTACCAAGTCATTTACGAAACATTTCCATAATGTCCAATGGATGCTGCCTGGAAAGCACAGAAAGTATTTGAGTAGTTGATGTTTCCGCCCTTGGATAGGTGTTCCCACCCAGCAAAAAACAGTGACATCGCCTATGGCCACGTAAATAGATCCAATGCCTTTCCCCGGCATCAAGTAGTCCAGAGGCCCGCTGCCGCTCCTGTGCCATCCGTTATTCCATTTGACCCCGAGAAAATCGCCCTCGGCGATGCCATTTGACCTCGAGATATTCGCCGTCGGCTCAGCTGTAATGTGATCCGACATTATTGGACTTGCCACCACACCGGCTCCTGCAGCCCGATAGTATGGCATACTGTTCATAGGTCATACATAAAGCTCAGGGGAAAAATCGTCAAACTCCGGAAACGTTAATAAATGTCTGCACCTACCAACATTTTAATTGCGGTTTCGGACAACCGGTTATCAACCTCATACAAGGTGAACTTTGAGACATTTTCAGTTTTCCTTTAATCACGCGACTTAAATATAATTATTGGCACATACGGCCATCAGCGACTATATCATTACACCAAATAACTGAAAACCCGAGGCCACATGAAGCACAAATCCGGCTACCCGGGAGACCAAATACATTACAATAATGTAACATCTAAATGGATTGTAATACACGAATAATGGTTGAACCACGTAGTTTATTTTAGATTAGACCCTCGCGCTACACAGCCTGGCTACCCCAAGCTCCGGAGATCGCATGCAGTCAATTTGTCGCCGGTATCGACCCAGGCCGGCGTGGCGCGCGACACCAATCCGTAAACACAGCGCCCGCCACCGCTGATGGAGTCCGTGATCCCAATGCCAACTGCAGGTCAGGGAATGCATACATTATTCAGGCGCCGCCCGGGGCTGCCCAATAACCCGACCGCCACCTGTGTCGCAGGCAAGACGTCCCTGCTGGCCGTGCTGGCGGAGCGGCTGCCGACGGCGCCCGGCCGGCTGGTGGTGCGTCGGTTCCGCCAGCAGGACGCGCTGCTGCACCGCCAGCAGCTGCTCGAGGAGCTGGTGGCCGACGTCGAGCGGCGGCTCAAGCGGGCGGAGTGCGACGATGGCGACGAAGGCGGAACCGCAGAGACGGCGGCGTCGGCCGGCAGGCTGGTCGTGCTGCTGGACGACGTGGACGCCGTGCTGGCGCCCAGCGACATCGACCCGGCCGAGCCGGACTCGCACTGGCTGGTCGCGCTGACGTCGCCGCACGTGCTGCTGGTGGCGACGGCGACGGCGCTGACGCACGTCGCCGGCGAGGCGTGGCGCGCCGCCGACGACGCCAACGTGCTGCGGCTGGACGGGTGGACGCGCGATGACGCGGCGCGCGTGCTGGACGGCGCGCTCAAGCGCCGCTCGCGCACTCTGACTCCGGCGCAGCGCGACGCGTGGGACGGCCGCCTGGCGAACGCGTCGTCGCCGCTGCTCGTGACGTACGCCGTGGATTTGGCGCTGCGCACGTGCTCTTTCGCCGCGGACGCCTCGGCTCCGGAGAGTCTGGAGCAGTACTATCGGACGACGTTCGACGAGTTGGAGCGGACGATGGGCGTGGAGCTGGTGACGCAGGTGTGTCGGTACCTGACCCTGTCGCACCTGGGCCTGACCGAGCTGGAGCTGTGCGACCTGCTCACCTCGGGAGACGTCGGGTCAACGACGGCACCGCACCAGGCCGGACACCGACCCACCGCTGACTGGATCGCGCTGAAAAATCACCTCTGTGAGTATGCGCATCGCTGGTGGTAGCTCGTGCACCCTTAGTGTTCCCGCTGCACCACCTATGAAATATGTTGACGCTACCATGCGACGCCAATATTTTCCTCTTCCTCCGATTGATCGTCCAGTGCTATTATACCCTTTTTGAAGCTGGGGAGGATGTCAAGCTCAATTTAGAGGGAGGCACCAATGTCGCTTAACCCGTCCCGTCTCGGGTGGGGGTCTTCAACCGCCCCCATCAGGTTTTTCGCGGATAGCGCACGAACGGCGCGCGGCAGCGCGCCCAAATTTGGCATACCTTTTCCCACATCAATTTGACATGCTGATTCAGAATTTTATGTCAGGTCATCTTGCATCAACGAGTTAGTCAAGGTCAAGTGAGGTCACCTCTAAAAAAAGTTCAACCAGTCCTCTCACTTTAACGGATACAGATATTTTAATGAAACTTTCAGCGTTTGCTTATCTTTATGGATGCAACAAAACGTACGAGTTGAATTTTTGTGTTTTGTTTTTGTTTTTGACTACATATAAATTTTGTGTATTTGCCAAATTGCAGTTCAAATTGAGGATTCTGGCTAAAGTAAGCATTTTATTGTTAGGGCAAGTTGACTTCCAACAACGTTTCGCGGTCTGCTCTACCCATTGGTAAAGGAAAATTTAAGAAAACTTGAAAACTCAAAATTTTGGGAAAAAATACTTTTTGTATTTTTGGGGCTAAAAAAATCATAGCCCTGGTCGATTTCGCTGTCCTTTTCTCATTCCAAATACATTTTTTTTTCATATATCCCCAAAATGAACCCCCCCCCAGAGTCAAAAACATAATGTAAGTCGTGAAAAGTCGTGAAAATCTAGCCCCCTGGTGACGTCACTTTTGGGGGAAAATTGTTTTGGAGAGTGGACCCGGACCCTGCTTTTCGAGCGCTTGCCGATGACACCTCTTTCGTTTTCGTGCGATGCTTAGTTTGGATTTTAGAGGGGGTCTTCAACCGCCCCCCCCCCCCGAGACGGGGTGGGAGGATTTGACCGGAAAGACGGCGCGGGTTAATATATGAGAGTAGAGCAGACCATCATTGCCGCTGCAGCACCTACATATGTACTGCCGTCACCATGCAACGCCAATTGTTTCCTCTTCCTCTGATGTATCGTACAATGCCAGTATACCCTTTTTGAAGCTGGGGAGGGTGTCGAACTCAACTTAAATAGAGACGCAAATGTCGCTCTATATATCGGGGTAGAGCAGCTCATTAGTGCAGCAGCCAATATATCGTTCTGCCAATGCAACACTAACCACGGTGTTTCGATATATCGTACAGTGCACCCCACTACATCAAAGCTTTGCGGTCGAATACCCGTGTTGGCAATGGCATTGATGTTTAACTGTAGCAGGCCTCCGTCTATCCTACGCATAATGCTGATTATGCTGATTACTGCACTGCTGGCGGCCTGATTATTTCTGTGTAATTGAGCACGGACCGCCGCCGACATCCAGTGTCATCAGAACTGAATTATCGAATAACTTCGGCTAGATAGATTTTGGCATATGTGTAGAAATGTTGGTCGTTGGTTTGATTTAAATTTAGGATGCGGTATTGGATGGAGGGATGCGCACCGTTTTGTGCATATTTATATCATATGTAGACCATTTGCAGGCTTAATCCAATGAGTTATGGGCGCAATATGACCAGAGCAGTTGAAGCGCCCGAAAGCCCAAAATAACTAACACGCTTAATCCAGATGGGCCCCATGTTGCTCTTATTGAAGGTCTGAACACTTTGTGACTGATGTCTGACCTGCACGGGCGCTGGGAACCGTAGTGACCTCGGTTCTGATGAACTACCCCGGTAGTGTAATCATGCGATGCATTGTTATGGTCAAATTCAAGGTTTAAGAAATGTAAATTGTTGCTACACTTATAAAGTGTAACTGGGCTGGCTGTCACGTTATTAATTTCGCTGATCTCAATCACTTGCCAGAGAGACAGAGAAATTTGGAAGATCGGAGTGTTGTCCAGGACTTCGTCATACATTGCTTGGTGACTTGTATCCGGCGACGACATTTAATTTAATTATTTGGAGTGATGGGACAGTGTTTTCCATCTTATACCTGGTAACTATAGTAAGGATGGTGAAAGCCTTACTCACGATGAGGTGAATTAGCCGTAGGTCAAGGTTCTTTCCCATCATTTCCAAATGAAGTGATGCGTATAGTCAGACACGGATCCGAAAGCCTGGCTTTGGTGGGATGGCCAGTGCCGAGACATTTTCTCCCAGTTCGATAACTCGTCAGATTCGAACAGCTGACAATCATAGGATCTGTTCAAAACAACATGCACCTCGCAAATATTCTGACGTCTCGAGACAATGCCATTTTAGCGCAAAATGTCGGCAAAAATCAGCCCCCTGGGAGTGCATCGCGCCTTCTCCCTCTCCTCTAAATCTGCCCCGTGTGTAGTCATACTAGCGTGCAGGTTGGGGATAAAACCTGAGGTGCCGCCTCGGAAAGGGAATCATCAGCTAGTGTGTTCATTATCTCGAAATATTCCACGAAACAAGAGGCTGGTGATCCGCCTCCTGTGTGGACATTTTTAACAGAGCTGACAAAATTAAGGCCTGTTTACACGCGACAGAAACCCGGCAGAATCCCGGCAGAACACCAGCAGCATATTGGCAGAATGCCGGCAGGATCGTGACGTTTGCAGGACTGAGCAGGACCTGGCAGAACAGAGCAGAATCGAGCAGAACCCGGCGTCGTCGACGTCCGGAGCCTCTGACGTCACAGAATAAATGGTTGACGTCACGCGATGTATTGGCCATAGCGATTATGATTTAGTGGCTTTCTTTCGACGTCGGCGGCGGACAATGTGAAGTATTTCGAGTTGTCTGCCGCGTTCTGCAGTCGGACGCGAACTTCGGCTTTCGGTGGCGACATTGTTTAAATTAAATACAGTGAGTGTTGTGCATGGACATATTGGTGAGTAAATTCTGCTTTGCATCGTTCTTTGCAATGTGCCCTGCGCTGCGATTCAAATTAATGCAAGCGGTGGTATAGCTGCCTACCTCGGAAACTGAAATTCACCTTTTTAAGGAGGATCATACCACCAAATGGAGTCTGCTCAGGGGTTGACATTTGTGCACTGTCGGTGTTGCTAATGCAACATAAATTTAAGTTTTGCATGTAGGACTTTCACGTTGCATGAAATGAATGAACTGAATATTTGTATTCACCACGCAAATAATTTTAGGAAGTCGATTCTTTTCATGCAACACCCATGCGGTTAGCACGCGCCCTGGAGAGGGGGGCGAAATCCGCCCACCCCTCCGGTTTTTCGTAGATAACTCCAGATTTTACCGGCAGATATACGCAATTGTGGGTGCACCTACTTAAAAATGAGCGGCACGTTGCTTAAAGTAAGAAAAACGAAAATCGACCGAAATTGTTTCGAGTTGCGGGTTGGTAAAGTAAGACAGATGTATCAGCGCCAGACCATAAATATCGGCGATGATGTGCTTCCAGTATATTGGCAAAAAGGAAGTGTTATTGGCAACACTGGCGACTTGTTTGATGTATATTGCTATGCTACATTGTTTCAAAGTCATGTCATCTTGACTCTTGGTAGGTATGATAATTTTTCAACACCTCAGTTTTCGGCATTCTTTTCCGTTCTGTGACGGAGGATATTTTCCGCTGCTCCCCTATTATCGTAGCCTCACCACCACTTCATCCATAAGAACCGTTGCTTTTGACATGCAGGAGCTCGTAGCGAGGTATCACAAAATATCTATGAATCAATTATATCTAAGTAGCACCGTGAATGGTGGCACTTGTCTCAATTACTGCATCGAATCTTTTATGGCGCGGTAAACAAGCAATCGACACGCTTCATAGCGCATTGGATAGATGACGTCAGTCTGCTAGTATGACGCTGGCAGAATGGAACGTGACGTCAGAGTTTGCCGCCGACGTAGCGAACGTCGAATCTGCCGAGTGAAGATTCTGCCGGAATTCTGCCACGTGTAAAAACAGACCGTTAGTGTGACACGTGAATCTAGCTCCAGAGAACACTTCCCGCATTTACTTACCGCCAGAGAGCTGGATTGATTGATTATTTGGGCTCAAGGGCGCATCAACTGTTTCTGCCAGAGAGCTGGAATTCCAGCTGCATCGCTCTAGTCGCTTCCTGGACCTGGCATGGTAGTCCCCCGCCTGGCACCGTATGGACAGAGTCGAGTCTGAAGTGCATTCAGCCTGGAATGTCATTACTCGCGTGCCACATTTTGTATAGCGGCTACCGTTGGTTGGTTGGTCATTGGTTTCACGACACATCGACCGTTGAGTCATGCAGCGTCGCCAATCTCTCACGCCGATTGGTCGCGGGTGAAGATCAGCACCAGGTGAGACTCGAGTGGGTGCCGTTTCAGGCCTCCACGGAGTTCCGCAGGGTCGTGTCCTAGTGGCTCTGCATTTCTAATTGAATTGGCGTTCGTGCAGCGTGCCACAGTGCGCTGCACGGGGAGCGGAGGACATCGACGGCAATTCCACTTCAGCGGCTGTCGGTCCAGCTGTGTCGACGCTAATGTCCGCCCCCCGCCTGGCCGTACTCGTAGACGGTCGCGCGTCCGGCGTCCCGTCGTTGGCAGTTTGGGGCGCGGGTGGCGCTGTCCGCACACAGCGTACGCCTCGTGAGCGTGGCATGTTGGCATGCTGGGGTGCCCCCGACAATTGGTGTTCGCGTTTCTGAAGACATTTAACAGCCGTTGTGGCATGACATTTAACAGCCGGCGTGGCATGTTGGTATGTTGATGTGTGCCCGACAATTGGTGTTCGCCTTTTTTTTTCTCTTTTTTCTTTAAAAAAAAAATATATATTTAATCCGAGTTGTTGGGGAGGCTTGAGGAACCAGGGTTATATTGCTAAGCAGAGCTTGTTGCGGGAACCCTGGCCCCACCACCCGATCCACGAGCTCCAGCTCAACGGCAGAATTTAGACCGAATGTTTAACGTGCCGCCAATGCACCGACACGGCCGCCCGGTTGCTCGTCCTCGGCCTTATCGGGCCAGCTGCCAACTGACACTCCCGGCCGGGGGCTGAATGCGAGCGCGCGAAGCGACTCGAACCCTGTGTTGCCAGTACAGGGGAGACCAGTGCAGGCCAGCGCTCTAACCAACTGAGCTACCGGGGCGGCTTTATGAAGACATTTAACAGCAGTTGTATTTGCAACGATGAAAGTTCGCGCTGTCCTTTGATACCGAATGCGAGTGTGCGCATGCAGAGGTTGGTCGTGTAATTTCTGCAAAGTATGGGTGGTCGTTGCGCTTCGATGGTTGGCTTGACGGTTGGCTTGATGGTTAGCTTCGTGGTTGGCCTGATGGTTAGCTTGATGACTGGCTTGATGGTTAGCTTGGTGGTCAGCTTGATGGTTAGCTTGATGGTTAGCTTGGTGGTCGGTTTGATGGTTAGCTTTATAGTTAGTTTGATTGATAGAATGCAAATTAGCTGCTATCCAGGTGAGGCACACTGAAGACGAATTTGCGATGAGCCAAGGTATTTAAATTAAGTTTAAAGTTTATAAGCATCACGAAATGATCCACACAATTTGCGTTCTGTCGTGACAACACGCTGGCTAAGTGCAGTTCATAGAGAAATTTATCTAAGCAAGGCGGGCTCTGTTCTGCCGATGGGGGAGCACGTTTCTTGATAATCGCAAGCTGTCGAGTTTCAATATCGCATGCTGTCTGCATGGGATTTCTGCTTGCCCGGAACCACTCGGTGTGAAGAAATGAGTGCACGCCTATTTCTATCACCGGACCCACCAAGCGTGAGGAAACGTGTGCATCATTGTTCGTGTCGCCGGAACCGTGAGGAATTGTGTGCAGGCCTGTTTGTGTCGCCGGAACCACTCAGCACGCAGAAATGTGTGTATGCCTATTCTTATCGCAAAAGCTGGAGAACTCGCCAACTCTGGATGGAGCAAACTTGTCAAAAGCGATGGGAGTTCAATGCATGCGGGCGAGAAAGCGCACACTGACTGCGACGTATTGTACTGGAGACGCGGGAGTCGACGTATTGTATTGAAGACGCGGGAGCCGACGTATTGGAGAGACCCGAGAGCCGACGTATTGGAGAGACGCGGGAGCCGACGTAGTGAAGAGACGCGAGATCTGACGTATTGTATTGAAGACGCGGGAGGTGACATATTGAAGAGACCCGGGAGCCGACGCATTGTATTGGAGAGACGCGAGAGCCGACGTATTGTATTGAAGACGCGGGAGCCGACGTATTGAAGAGACCCGGGAGCCGACGTATTGGAGAGACGCGGGAGCCGACGTATTGAAGAGACGCGGGAGCCGACGTATTGTATTGGAGAGACGCGAGAGCCGACGTATTGTATTGGAGAGACGCTAGAGCCGACATACTGGAGAGACTTGGGAGCCGGCGTATTGTATTGGAGACGCGGGAGCCGACTTATAGAAAAGACGCGGGAGCCGACAATTCTTCAGCACTACAGGAGTGTGTCGCCCCCCCCCCCCATCTCCCCATCTCACACTCGGTAGCACCTCCATGACCTGGGTCACGGCCCGTTGATGCAGGCCACGCTGCCGAGGCAGAGCTCGTCGGACTGCCCGGGGCGTGACGTCACGACTTCTGGCCGCGGTGCTCAGCGGCGGCGTGATTTCGACGCCGCCGTTCCCGACGTTCGCGCGGGCGAGGGGGCGGGGGCGGGGCGGGGCGGCGGCAGGGGGCTCGGCGCGAGATTGTCGGCCGGCCGCGGATTTCCCCGGAGAAATTGCCGGCCGATGTGTGCGCCGACTGAGCGCGGCCACCGGACGGGCCACGTCTGACCCGCCGACGTGGCCTGGCGACACGTGCGCCGCACGTGTGCCCCGCACGTGTGCGGCTCCTCCGCCACCTCGCCTCCCGCTGGAATGTCAAGTGTGAGTGGAGAGTCGTTTGTTGTTGCGCTGTCGGGGGCGTTTTACGGCCACTCAGTCTGTGCGCGGCCGCCAATCAAGCGGGCGCCTCCCCCGGGCGTGGCAGTGGTGGCAGTGGCTCGGCGGTAGCTGGGCTGTCGGGGATTGTCTGGCGTGGAGGAAAGGCCGCCGCGGGAGTTCTTCTGCCCGCGCTTTCTCGTAGGTGCTTTCAGTTTGTGTTGCGGAGGCTATCGGAGGTTTTCGGTAGCTGACTTTATGCGGTGTGAGCTATGTTTATGCCTTGTCTTGTCATCTTCAACAGCTCGAGATATATGGCTTTTTGTGGCTATATTTTCCTAGTCTGGGTTGTTCCTAGCTTCTATACTTTTCCTGGCCTGGCGTTTCAAGCATAACCGGGCAGCATGTACCTAAAAATACTTGCTTTGAAATATAATTGTATTATCCTAACTTATTATAAAGCGTGTAACAATTTTCATAATATTATTTCTAGCCAACGTTTTTCAAGGTTTACCAAGTTCCAACTTTCAAAATGTAATACAATGAACTTTCACGGTGCATCGAACCGATTTTTTTAATTGATTTTCATCACGAGGAGCATGGAAATGTCGCCAAGTCACGTGAAAACTAATCGGCCACATCATATCAAGAAGACGCGTGGCCGCTGTTAGATCAATCATAAAGACATAAAAAATTAGTGCAACTATGAGCCACAAGGGCCCTTCTTGGTTGCACTCTGTACACTAAACCAGTTGCCAACCAAATCTGTCAATCAGCTCTCCCTGTAATACTGAAAAGCAAGCCCTCTTTTCTTATAATGATTGTCTGTGCTGTTTTTAAAGATGTTCAATGTGCTGCTACTGACAATGGTTTCTGGCAGCTGGTTCCAGTGTTCTACTACGCTGTTGGTGACGAAAGTCTGTCTTAACATTGTTCTGCTGTGGTTAACCTTAATTTTGAATTTATGACCTCTAATTGCATCATTTCTGTTAAATTCAAACATTTCCCCAAGATATCCCCTCTCCAGACCATGGACAAATTTAAAGACCTCAATGAGATCTCCTCTCAGCCTTCTATATCTAAGTGAAAACATATTCAATTTCGTGAAAAAAAAATTGTGGAAAAGTAGTGAAAAAAAAACACCTGAGGGAATTTCGTGGGTGGACCCGGACCCTACTCGTCGAGCGCTTTCCGATGACACGTCTTTCGATTTCGTGCGATGCTTGGTTTGGATTTTAGAGAGGGTGTCTTCAACCGCCCCCCCCCCTCGAGACGGGGTGTGAGGATTTGACCGGAAAGTCGGCGCGGGTTAAGATCGGAAATGTGTGCAATACACGGAAATTTCGCTAGAGCACCGAGATATCTTACCACAATGGAGAGCACCTCGTAAAGCAAGATTTGCTTGGGATGCTACAATTGACTCCAATGGGTTATTTGCCAGCCTGTCGAGCCCCCACCCACTCCCCATGTCGAGCCCCCACCCATCCCCCATCGCGGGCTAGATGCGCTACAATTGACTCCAGTGGGGTTATATCGCGGCCTGTTGAGCTCCCGCCCTCCCATCGCGGACTGGAGAAGGGGGCACTCGAGTTGACTACAGCAGGATTAAATCCGACCCTGCCGAGCTCCCGCCCTTCCCTCGCGCACTAAGGGGGGGGGCGCTACAATTGACTTCAGGGGTTATATCCCAGCGTGTCGAGCTCCCCCCCACCGCGGACTAGGGGGCGCTACAACTGACTCCAGTTAGATTAAATACCAGCATGTCCAGCTCCCGCCCTCCCCCTATCAGAATGGGGGGGAGGGGCGCTAATGACACAACGCCTGTGTATGGCAATCAGGTGCTCTAAGCGATTGCGGACATACACAGCTATTATCAGTGTGTTTGAAAAGGGCTTCAATAGGATTTTTAGACGGATGTGCAGTGAAGCGGTCTGCAGAGGTGCACTTCCTAACCAAAGGAACATCAGCTTAAAACACCTCTACGCCCCTGAATGGACTGTTTTCCAGTCGAAAAGACTATCATATCATTTCCGTGCGGCCACGGTATCCCCAGTCCCCTCTCCGGGTCCGTTTGATTGATTGATTATTTGGCCTTAAGGGCGCATCAACTGCTACTGGTTATGTAGCGCCCCCTCTCTGGGTCCACCGCTGATTATGCACAGACAACGCTACTTCAGGTGAAAGTTATTACTAAGACGGTAAGAGTTAACTGATGTCGCAGCACTGGCATCAGCAGCCCAGGTTGTGCGCAGGGGCGGTCCGTGGCACCAAAATGAGGGGAGGTAGACAAAAATCGACGGATTTCGACCGGTGTTTTAGTATTTTATATAATACGTATTTATTAATATTTTATGGTATGGTGAGTATCCACAACTTAATTTGGGCGGTCCGTGGCACCAAAATGAGGTGAGGTAGAAAAAAAATCGACGGATTTCGACCGGTGTTTTAGTATTTTATATAATATGTATTTATTAATATTTTATGGTATGGTGAAGATTCCCCACAATATTTTTTGGGGCGCTACAATTGACTTCAGGGGGTTATATCCCAGCATGTCGAGCTTCCCCCCACCGCGGACTAGGGGGCGCTACAACTGACTCCAGTTAGATTAAATACCAGCATGTCCAGCTCCCGCCCTCCCCTATCAGAATGGGGGGGGGAGGGGCGCTAATGACACAACGCCTGTGTATGGTAATCAGGTGCTCTAAGCGATTGCGGACATACACAGCTATTATCAGTGTGTTTGAAAAGGGCTTCAATAGCGAGTCGGAATTCTCTACGCTAGAGGACCTCCGCCAAACAAACCAGTATTCGTGATCACAAGAGAGCTGCTGGTCTGCTCTAGCGGCTAACCTGCTGAACGAGGTGGCACATGGATGTGTTTCTTTTCCTCTTCAATCTGGGTTGAATTTTAATTAACTTTATCGGGATTAAATTCCAGCCTGTGAAGCTTCTCCCATTCTCCCCAGCGGACACCGTGCTCCACCAATTTATTTGGCACACTGCCCGCGAAATCGTTACCGCTAAATTGGCGCGAAACGGCCAAGCGGCCGTCACGCGCGACAGATTTCCCACCGGGAGCTCGGCCGCCAGATGGAGCGTAAATCTTCCCGCCGAGCGCGGCCAGTGGGGCGTCCAACGAGCTGGCGATAAGTCAATGCAGGTGACGGCCAGGGGACGAAGTATTACGTCACTGGGAGATGTCTAGGTCAGCTCGCTGGTGGTGAGTCAGTGCAGGTGACGGTCGGGGGACGAAGTATTACGTCACTGGGAGATGTCTAGGTCAGCTCGCTGGTGGTGAGTCAGTGCAGGTGACGGTCGGGGGACGAAGTATTACGTCACTGGGAGATGTCTAGGTCAGATAGCTCGCTGGTGGTAAGTCAGTGCAGGTGACGGTCGGGGGACGAAATATTACGTCACTGGGAGACTGCTGGGTTAGATAGCACGGTGATGATAAGCCAGTTCAGGGGAAGACATGTGATGTCACTGGGAGATAAACGGGTCGGGTTATAAAAATATCGTCACGAGCACAAACCTAGAAAATTAAGTTGGAGTTCAATAATGGGAAGGCAACTGAAAAAGTGCATGATTCAAGTGCATACAATTATTCCTTATAGCATTGATTAACTTAGCTGCAGTATATTATTATAGTTGTATATTGAAGTCAACGGAAGGCATGCCTTTAAGATGTAAAAGAAGAAAGTACATGTATAGAAGGTAGAGAAGGTACAAGGTATAAAAGAGGGTACATAATGACATTACGACAGCAGTAATTTGGTATTTGAGCAGTTAGTGAATGGAACGGTTTGCCTGCTTCGAGCGTGGGACGCTGTTCTTTAAAATCTTGTAAAGCCATACCGAGTGCACTTTTAAAGTTACTGCATCGATGATATTGCACTACGTGCGATCATAGCCGCCCCGTTAGCTCAGTTGGTTATAGCGCTGGCCTGCGCTGGTCTCCCCTGTACTGGCAACGGAGGGTCTTCGCGCACTCGCATTTAGCCCCGGCCGGGAGTTGGCAGCTGGCCCGATAAGGCCGGGACGAGCTACCGGGCGGCCGTGTCGGTGCATTGGCGGCACGTTAAACTTTCGGGCTAAATTCTGCCGTTAAGCTGGAGTTCATGGATCGGGTGGTGGGGCCAGGTTCACGCAACAAGCCCTGCTTAGCAATAGAACCCTGACTCCTCAAGCCACCCCAACAACAACTCGTATTAAATTTATAAAATTAAAAAATAGCGGCACCGCCTCACTGTGTGGTACGTTGACATGTGCTCACCTCATTGTATCGCCTGCTGACATTATGTGTGTTCTGCCGTCGCATATGAAACATTCGGTGCCGGGTTTGGCGTCTGATTTTTACCCTTGTTCCTGCAACAGTGCATGTGCACGTACACACTTCGTGTGTGTGTGTGGGACTACACATTTCGTGTGTGTAGTTTCTCAGCTCCCAGCTCGGCTCGGACGCCTGCGCCGGGAACCCGTGGGAGCTCAAGAGGGGAGGAGGGCGACCGCCCCCACCCGCTCTCTTGTCTGTTTGTTTGTTTGTTTGTTTATTGGTTGGTTCACGACACACTTTATGCACATTCACGGCTAATGGCGCCGCCCACACTGTTTCGCCGGTGGGCCGCAGGATTGGGAAATGTCCTGAGTGGCGCTAGAGTCGAACCCGGGACCTTTGGTACCCATAGCCCGACACCTTAACCACTCGGCCATCCCCGCCCCCCCTCCGCTCTCTGGTCGCGAGGGGCGCGAGCCATGCGCCGGCCATTCGAGCAGCGCCGGGAGACTTCCCGATTTACGAGGGCTCCTCCGCTGCCGGAGGATCAGTCCAGTCCGTCAATGTCGCCGTACGGCGACTCTCGGCGGGATTTCGGCGGATACTCTGTCGAGTATCATCGCTGCAAGATGTCGCGGGCTCGCCATCCGAGCAGTGGAGAGCGGACGGACTTCGCAGTCCTTCTCAAGAGATGTTGGGAGCCCGGCGGCCCGAGGCAGCGGCGGTACAGCTCGGCGACATTAAAGTGGTGGTGGTGGTGATTACTGGTTTTACGACACGTCGACCGTCGAGTCGCGTAGCGTCGCCAATCTCTCACGGCGATCGGTCGCGGGCGAAGGGTAGCGACAGGTGAGACTCAAACCCACAGTCCTTCAATTGTGAGACGTGCAACTTACCCCTAGACCACTCGTCCCCTAGTGCCATTATGAGGGGCACCATGGGCGTGCTGGACTACTGCCTCATAGTCAGACGGCTGGTCAACGAGACATGCCCGGAGTTTTTTGATAAGACAGGTGGGTGAAGAAGACATGCGTACCCACGTACGAAGTTACGTTCTATCGTCACTTCCTTGTGGGTTATATGGAAGATTTTAGAAGATTAAGACTGAAATTATATTGAAGATTGAGATATGATTACATACAAGATATATGCAGTCGATGCGCCCCTAAACCTCAACGAACAACAGCATGCAAGATATAAATCGTACATGGAAGATTAAGAAGGCTCCTGTGCCGCCAGGCTGAGACGTCACATGAAGCCGCGGTCGGCGAGTTAATGCGTGAGGAGTGTTTCGCTCGCCTGAGGGACTCGTGTGTCGACGCTCATCAGCCAGCGACCGCCAGGTGTGCCGAGTGCAGAGCGGTAGACGCCGGTCGTGACCCGCACCGCACAGCGTCCCCTGCCGCTGCCTCTTCGGTGGGGCGGGGATGGCCGAGTGGTTAAGGTGTCGGGCTATGGGTACCAAAGGTCCCGGGTTCGACACTAGCGCCGCTCAGGACATTTCCCAATCCCGCGGCCCACCGGCGAAACAGTGTGGGCGGCGCCATTAGCCGTGAATGTGCAGAAAGTGCGTCGTGAACCACCCAACAAACAACAACAACGGCTTCCGCTTCGGTGTGACGACACGTTCCCGGGTCGGCGGTGCCGTGAGAAGCGGCGGGCTCGCTCGCCGCCCGGCCCGGGCGCTGCATGGGGGCCGCAAAGCGTGTCGCCCTCCTCCCCCTCCCCCGGCGAGCCGGCGAGTCTTCGTGGCCGCGCGCCGCCTGCCTTCCGTGGGACGCTGCGCCGCCGCGCAGAGAATCCACAGAGGGCGCCACCGGACGCTCGGGGCGTTCCGTTGGTCGACGGATTGGGTGACCAGGGGGGACGCGAGAGGAGCACAGCTCTGCCTCGAATGGGATGAGCCACCGCCGACGGGGCGTGCTGGGCGGCCCGCTCAGTGCTGGTCTTGCTGGCGGCTCGGCCATTTGAAGAAAAAAAAAAATTTGATCCGAGTTGTTGCTGGGTTGGTTTGAGGAGCCAGGGTTCTATTGCTGCGCAGAGCTTGTTGCGTGAACCCTGGCCCCACCACCCGATCCATGAACTCCACTTCAACGACAGAATTTAGACCGAAAGTTTAACGTGCCGCCAATGTACCGACACGGCCGCCCGGTAGCTCGTCCCCGGCCTTATCGGGCCAGTTGCCAACTGACACTCCCGGCCGGGGGCTAAATGCGAGCGCGCGAAGCGACTCGAACCCTGTGTTGCCAGTACAGGGGAGACCAGTGCAGGCCAGCGCTCTAACCAACTGAGCTACCAGTGCGGCATTTGAAGCGGCACTGCCCACACGGGGAGTTGGGCAGGCGGGGTAGAGGTTGTGAAACTTCCCACCAATCAAGTCATTATTGGCGAATCAGGGGACGAGTAGCCTAGGGGTAGGTTGCTCGTCTCACAATCGAAAGGCTGTAGGTTCGCGTCTCACCTGTCGCTACTCTTCGCCCGCGACCAATCGGCGTGAGAGATTGGCGACGCTACATGACTCAACGGTCGATGTGTCGTAAAACCAACGACCAACCAACCAATCATCGGCGGATTCGTGGTGAGTGATGCGCTGTTGGACTGAGGCCGCCAGGTGTCGCCTATTGACGGCCGTTTGTTCAGCGTTGTTGCTCCAAATTCCACGTTGATACCGTATGGGCGCAAAGTGACCCCTGATGTCGACGCGCCCCTAAACTCCAATCCACCACCACCACGTTGATACCGTCTGTCCGTCTGCTATCCGCCTCCGGACACAGTTTGGACGTGTTCCGGAGTTGTGAGCTGATGGCAAACATGGTGGGGATGAAAGAGAAGACACTGAGATTGAATTTGTGGTTGCTAACAAACTATCGCACGACGTATTCCCGGCTCGGGCGTGCACTCTTAGCACAATGCGGTGGTTAGCTACTCTCCTGATCGCGAAGTGAGAATTTAACCCATATTGAAGAAGACAGGAAACGCTCCATGTGTCACCTCGTTCAGCAGGTTAGCCGTTAAAGCAGACCAGCAGCTCTCTTGTGATCACGAATACTGGTTTGTTTGGCGGAGGTCCTCCAACGTAGAGATATCCGACTCGCTATTGAAGCCCTTTTCAAACACACTGATAATAGCTGTGTACGTCCGCAATCGCTTAGAGCACCTGATTACCATACACAGCCGTAGTGTCATAGGTACACAGAACGAAGAGAGTGTGAAGTGTGAAGAGTGTGAAGAGAGTGTGAAGAGAGTGTGAAGAGAGTGTGAGGAGCCGAGGGCCCGAGTCTGGGCATAGCGGGCCTGGGACCGAGTCCGAGTCCGCTGAGGGGACCACTGTACGCCCCCCCGCCGGCTGAGGTCAATGTGGTGTCCGCTGATTGAGGGCGATGTGTAGCCAAAGCCATTGACAACATCCTGTCTGATTGTGTGGTTGGTGACCCAATCATGGGTTCTCAATGTGACAAGGTGGCACTTGCGTTTGCAACCTTTCCATTTGCGATTATGGAATTTAGTGGAATTGATTTGCGACCTTTCCAGATAGTGTGACCAGAGGCGTAGTTAAACGAATATAAAGGTGGCAACGTTGATTTGCAGCTTCAGCCAGGTGCTCAGTCGGTGTTTGTTCGACCGTATCCAATCCGGTGGCCACGCGAGAAGCAATCAAAGTGTCACTTGGATGAGCTATAGAGCTGTTGTGTTCTAGAAGAGCTGAGCTGTATGCAATCTTCATGTTATTGCATGCGTAAGGTACTGAGAATATTCCAGGTGTCCATAGCTATGCTGATACTTTACTCCTGGCCAGTGCTAGCCAGGAGGAGCATTTTTTCAGCTACTGCATACGGTGCTAGGGGGAAGGGACGCTACATGGCTCAACGGTCGATGTGTCGTAAAACCAATAGCCGACCAACCACTGGAAATAGCATCGCTTCGCAGCCCCTCATCTGAACCGTGAGCCTGGTGAACTCTTTTGCCTGAAGGACGGGATTGTTGCCCGTCGTCGCGGTGCAGATTGACCCAGCCAGGTGATCTTTGTTTATTGGTTGGTTCACGACACACTTTATGCACATTCACGGCTAATGGCGCCGCCCACACTGTTTCGCCGGTGGGCCGCGGGATTATGAAATGTCCTGAGTGGCGCTAGAGTCGAACCCGGGACCTTTGGTACCCACAGTCAGGTGTTCTGGTACGTCGCTAAACGCTTTGAGCTTTTGGACAATCGGCATGAATAGCCGTCGCACCGCGCTCAATGCGGCTGGGAGAGAATGAGTGAGCAGATTGGCAGGTACGCCCGGTAACTAGGCCTCAGACCAGATTGTGAAAATCAGATTGTGCGTAGCTGTCCGAAGTGGGGGACGAGTAGCCTAGGGGTAAGTTGCTCGTCTCACAATCGAAAGGTTGTGGGTTCGAGTCTCACCTGTCGCTACTCTTCGCCCGCGACCAATCGGCGTGAGAGATTGGCGACGCTGCATGGCCCAACAGTCGATGTGTCGTAAAACCAATCACCAACCAACCTGTCCGAAGTGCAACCAGAATGGATGTAATAGGGTGCATGGGGTGCCGAGAGTACAGCGGGGCCGTTGATTAGTCCGGCAGTGATTATCAGTGGTCACCGGTTAGGCTGGTGGTAGGTTGATATATATATATATATATATATATATATAGACATAAAAAATAAAACACTAATCAATACATATACCACAATGTTTCAAGGTGCAAAACTTGACTTTCTTTCCAAAAGAATACTGTACAATTATCTTGGTATGATAAATTAAATTAATAAAATGATTTTTTTATGATTTAAAAAATAAAACGTGCAATTTTCGGAATCATGACTCCACAGCGTAAGTTATATTTATCTCACTAGCAACCGCTTTCAACGGATCGCAACTGGTGTGCGATGCACGTCCTTTGTTTGTTTGTTTACTGGGTGGTTCTCGACGCACTTCATGCACGATCACGTCTGACGGCGCCGCCCACACCGTCTGGCCCCGATGCACGTCTTCAACCTTGTCGGTGACCGAGGCTCCTCCCCCAGCGCCGCTGTGGACGCGACAGTGGCGCCACGGTCGACTGGTGCTGCAGTGGCGACATCAGGCGGCGACCGAGTACATCAGCCGGCGCTACCTGGCCGACCGCGCCGCCCGCCTGGCGACCCACGCCGACCTGAGCAACCTCTACCTGCTGGGCTTCCTCGTCACGTCGGAGGACGTCCCTGACGACGGTGAGGAGACTACTGACGACGGTGAGGAGACTACTGACGACGGTGAGGAGACTACTGACGACGGTGAGGAGACTACTGACGACGGTGAGGAGACTACTGATGACGGTGAGGAGACTACTGACGACGGTGAGGAGACTACTGACGACGGTGAGGAGACTACTGACGACGGTGAGGAGACTATTGACGACGGTGAGGAGACTACTGATGACGGTGAGGACACCACTGACGACGGTGAGGAGACCACTGACGACGGTGAGGAGACTACTGACGACGGTGAGGAGACTACTGACGACGGTGAGGAGACTACTGACGACGGTGAGGAGACTACTGACGACGGTGAGGAGACTCCTGATGACGGTGAGGAGACTACTGACGACGGTGGGAGACTCTGACGACGGTGAGGAGACTACTGACGACGGTGAGGAGACTACTGACGACGGTGAGGAGACTCTCTGACGACGGTGAGGAGACTACTGACGACGGTGAGGAGACTACTGACGACGGTGAGGAGACTACTGACGACGGTGAGGAGACTACTGACGACGGTGAGGAGACTACTGACGACGGTGAGGAGACTACTGACGACGGTGAGGAGACTACTGACGACGGTGAGGTGACTCCTGATGACGGTGAGGAGACCGCTGACGGTGAGGAGACTACTGACGACGGTGAGGAGACTACTGACGA
This sequence comes from Imbricaverruca yamaguchii, assembly GCA_034440575.1. Lineage (NCBI taxonomy): Eukaryota > Metazoa > Arthropoda > Thecostraca > Neoverrucidae > Imbricaverruca > Imbricaverruca yamaguchii. The sequence continues at coordinate 68,340 of JAOTOL010001170.1, forward strand.
CGGTGAGGACATTCCTGACGACAGTAAAAACTTAGGACACCCGTGACGAGAGTGAGGACATTTTTGAGAACTGAGGGCGCTATGAGTCATGGCGATTGAAAGGGCAAAACATCCCTGACGACTTTGAGGACCAAGGACGTAGAAAATGCTTAAAGAAATCCTGGAAATGACCGAGTCGATTTTCAGGTAGCTCACAGCTTTTTTCTCTTGTGACAAGTCCTCTGAAATTAAGAAGTGTTTTGATGTCCTCTGAAACCAATGTTGTTTTCTGATTGATCAACACATTAGCCTTCGAAAATTGTGAACGAAAAGTGCAGGGCAGGATGAGAGGGAGGGAGGAAGAGACGAGAGGGAGGGAGGGAGGGAGAGATGAGAGGGAAGAAAGAGACAACAAAGTTCCTGCAAGAACCACGAGCTCGCTGGGTCACGTGTACCCCATTCTGTTACACTATTCAGGCATGCAGCACGGTTTCATCTCGCGGCAATCCTGTGCGGCCAATTTGGCAACACTTCTAGCATAGCATTGGACTTCGTTTCTGCAGACACGCGAACTGATGGCGCCCACATCGAGAATGCCGAGGGGTATCGAAACGCATATATATATATATATATATACAAACAAACAGACAAGCAATGTATATATAAATATATGTATAAACAAACAGTAATATATATATATATATGTATATATATATATATGTATATACATACATATATATATATATATATATATATATATATATATATATATATATATATATATATATATATACATCACTATCGCTTCTCCAACTCGCTACGTTGATGGGGCTCGGGACGTCGCGGGCGACCGCGGGCGGCTGCGGAGGCTCCGGCCCGCGTTGTCTGCCGATCTCCGGGCAGAGGCGACGGGCCGCCCACCGGGCCGAGCAGCGGCGGCTGGCCCGGCGCACAGCTCGCGTCCGGTCTGGCGACAATCTGTGCGCCGTGTGTCGCACCGTCCATCCGAGGCCGAACCGGCTGTGGCTCGGCCGGTGACGTCGCATGCGGCCGGTGACGTCACATGCGGCCGGTGACGTCACATGCGGCCGGTGACGTCATCTGCGGCCGGTGACGTCATCTGCGGCGCCGTCCGGGCGAGCGGCGACCGGGGGACATTTCCTTCAGTCCGGGGTGTCCGAGGTGTGGTTGCCGCGCGCTCGGGATGAGTCGTTTCCGGTCCGTCGGCAGCTGCCCGGCCCCCAGCCGTGGGAAAGGGCGTCAGTCCGCCGGCGATAATTTTCTGATGCAGTTGTTTTCTGGGCGCTAAATGACCTTGTAGTCGGCGCGCCCTTAAGCCCAAATAATCAATCAATGCGTCTGCGGCTATGCACACGAGATCACAGCGCCTGAGGTCGGTTCGGGTTGCCGCGATGTTTTTAAGGGCCACATCTCTACTCCTCCCCACAAGTCCTACCCATCAGCCTGTCCGATGATTATTGTTTAATACAACGAAGAATGGCTCTTAAGTGCTCCTGGGTTTTCGTCTCACGCGATGGTTATTGTACTGTTCTGCATTATACACTGAAACAGGGACTCTGATGTTGTGTGCCACCGTTGCTGGTTTTCGGCTTTACGACGATTCGATTGTGTTGGGCCATATACCGGCCCCAATCTCGCACGTTGACTGCTTCGGGTCGTATAGCTCCGCCAGTCCCCCATGTGGATTGTTCTGGTCATATAGCGCCGTCAATCTATCACGCCGATTGCCTACCGGACGGGCACCAAGTGGGTACCTTGAGGGGCGCACCAAGGGAGGAGGAGTGGGACCGGGCATCCTCCTCCCTTAGCAACCAACAATACAGAAGGTGAAGCAAGAAATTTTGATATTTTTACCACGAAAACAAAAATATCGCCGCGCTTTGTGCATGGAAAGCTTTCTCTATTTCTTAGTATTTTCTTTTTTGGCCAGACCCTTCCCCCTTCGGAAAACCCTAGCTGCATCACTGGGCAACTTACTCGTATGCTACCATCCCAATCCCCTTCCCCACTTTGTCAGCTACTGCCCCCGTGTTTCTCGTCGGACACTGTGTAACAGAGCTTCCTGTGGGGGACACTTGGAACACATAAATCCCCCCGTTCATGTAACTGCAGGTATCGCGACAGAAATCACCCGTCCCAGCGCCGATGATTTGTCGCTGCTTACTCGCTTGGTCTCCCTTGGTAGACTACTGGCCCTGCCCCCTTGGTAGACTACTGGCCCTATCTCCATTGGTAGACTGCTGGCCCTGTCTCCCTTGGTAGACTACTGGCCCTATCTCCATTGGTAGACTGCTGGCCCTGTCTCCATTGGTAAACTACTGGTCCTATCTCCCTTGATAGACTATTGTCCCTGCCCCTTCTATGGTCGGCTGCTTCTCCTGTTCAATGGGCATCAGCAAGCTTCAGACCTCTTGTGAAGGGGAAGAGTAGTCTAGGGGTAAGTTGCCCGTCTCACGATCGAAAGTTGTGGGTTCGAATCTTACCTGTCGCTGCTCTTCGCACGCGATCAAGCGACGTGAGAGATTGGCAACGCTGCATGGCTCAACGGTTGATGCGTCGTAAAAACCGATAACCAACCTCTTGTGACCTATAGACAAGGCTGACCTCTAAACAAGCCTGACCTCTTGCGAAGAGGCTTCTGCTGCATTGGCAATATGCATGGAAATTGTCAGCCGTAAGCTAAGTCTCCTCATTAGCCAGTAGGCTTGGGTGTCCTCACTCGTCCCCATAATCATGTCTTAAATGGTCGGGTGGAATTAAGCAATGACCAGGTGGGAATATCTAACTAGCTGGAGCTAATTTACTCTAATGGTTCTGCTTTTACAAGGTTCCGGCGATCTCCCCGGGGAAGGCACTGAGACCACGCCCTCTTCTTCGAAGGTGTCTTACTCCGAATAGGCCCACGTAAGCTGATGCGTGCGTGCATAAGTGGGTATGATGTACGCAAGTATCTCGTAAATCATACATTACAGATACTTTCCCGTACGCCTAAGTACTCATAGGTACGGCCGATGCGACTTCGAGCGGTCTCGTGCACACGTAGTCTGATAATTGTGTCGGCGTACACTCAAGAATGCTGTCCGCAAGTGCCGCTTCCTCAAGCAATGATGGGGCCTGCCTAGCAATGGCGGATCCAGACATTCTCATCGGGCGGGTGGCGGGGATGAGAAGTCTAGGGGCAAGTTGCCCGTCTCACCATCGAAAGGTTGTGGGTTCGAGTCTCACTTGTCGGTACTCTTCGCCCGCGGCCAATCGGCGTGAGAGATTGGCGACGCTGCACGGCTGAACGGTCGATGTGCAGTAAAGCCAATAACCACAACAACCATCTGGCAGGCGGTGATACGTCTCTTCAGTGGCACGCCTTCGGTGGGAAAAGTACATTACACGGAGAGGGAGAGGGGTGCCACCCGACCATATTGAAGGTGTGCCATCTAGTCCCAAATGGGTGCCTTTTCCTCTGAAATACCTGTGGCTGGGAATCCGTCGAGAGGAGCGGACGCACAATCCAGCGGGGATACAATCGAATCTTCCCTTACTGCCTGATGGGGGTAACCCTACCATGTGGGTGGGGACATGGCCAGTACCCTCCCCCCCCCCCCAGGTATCCGTCCTTGGGGCTTAGCGATACACCGACCGGCAGATGCTGCAAAAGGACCCGCTCACGTAACAGTGACTAGAGAGTGTAGTGGTTCAACTTCCAAGGCTCATCAGGCTCCATTCTTGGAGTTTCCACCACGCCGTGACCGTACAGTTGCGAAATTTGTCTGTCCGTTCCCTTTCACACGAGGGTACTCGAAGTGTCACAGCCTGTATTTTCGGTCACACCATCGCAGACCAGCGCCCAGTTCCTACTGACTCGCTTTCGCCACAAAAACAACACACATCTCAGTATAAAATGGTGCGCAACGGAAAAAAATGGCAGCAGTATCTCTGCTGCCAATTAACAAATACTTCAGCACCCACGCATTTCCCTTAACCGACTCTACACGCATCTAAGACAGGTTTCACAAAACAGCCGATAGGCGTCCGAACAACGTAGTGCAACAGAGGGCAGCACCGTGCAGCCCACAACTCAAGGATTTATCTCAAACACGTACAACGCCAGAGGGTGGCGACACCGTGTGTCATTCGCAGTGAGCTGCGTCGCCAGGAACCTCAGCGTTTGTTTGTTTATTTATTGGGTGGTTCACGACACACTTTATGCACATTCACGGCTAATGGCGCCGCCCACACTGTTTCGCCGGTGGGCCGCGGGATTGGGAAATGTCCTGAGTGGCGCTAGAGTCGAACCCGGGACCTTTGGTACCCATAGCCCGACACCTTAACCACTCGGCCATCCCCGCCCCTGAAGGATTAATCTCAAACACTTACAACGCCAGAGGGTGGCGACACCGGTGTCATTCGCAGTGAGCTGCGTCGCCAGGAACCTCAGTGTGCTGCGAGTCGGCGGCGACACCGGGTGTCGTACGCAGTCGGTCACGTCGCCAGGAACCTCAGTGTGCTGCGAGTCGGCGGCGACACGGGCGCTGTCACGTACGCCAGGAAACCTCAGTGTGCTGCGAGTCGGCGGCGACACGCGGGGTGTCGCCAGGAACCTCAGTGTGCTGCGACGCAGTCAGGAACCTGCAGTGTCTGTCACGTCGCCAGGAACCTCAGTGTGCTGCGAGTCGGCGGCGACACGGGGTGTCGTACGCAGTCGGTCACGTCGCCAGGAACCTCAGTGTGCTGCGAGTCGGCGGCGACACGGGGTGTCGTACGCAGTCGGTCACGTCGCCAGAAGCGTCACACTGTGCCGACTGACCGCCTCGCCTCCGCCAGGCAAATCGAGCCGGGCCGGCTGCGGCCTGGGTCGACACAGGCATCGGGTGCTGCTGACGCTGCGGCTGGCCGACGGACTCTGGTACCACCTGCTGCGCTGCGGTGAGTCCATGGGGCTGTGGAGTGTCCCTGTCTTCTCAGGGCTTAGGTACCACCTACTGCGCCGCGGTGAGTCCAGGGGTTGGAGTGTTGTCCCCTCAGGACGGCACCTGCTGCGCCGCGGTGAGTCCAGGGGGCTGTGGAGTGTCCCTGTCCCCTCAGGACTGAGGTACCACTTGCTGCGGTGAGTCCAGGGGGCTGTGGAGTGTCCCTGTCCCCTCAGGGCTGAGGTACCACCTACTGGCTGCGGTGAGTCCAGGGGCTGTGGAGTGTCCCTGTCCCTCAGGACTGAGGTACCACTGCTGCGCCGGTGAGTCGGGGGCTGTGGAGTGTCCCTGTCCCCTCAGGACTGAGGTACCACCTGCTGCGCTGCGGTGAGTCCAGGGGGCTGTGGAGTGTCCCTGTCCCCTCAGGGCTGAGGTACCACCTGCTGCGCCGCGGTGAGTCCAGGGGCCTGTGGAGTGTCCCTGTCCCCTCAGGACTGAGGTACCACCACCTGCTGCGCTGCGGTGAGTCCAGGGGCTGTGGAGTGTCCCTGTCCCCTCAGGGCTGAGGTACCACCTGCTGCGCCGCGGTGAGTCCAGGGGGCTGTGGAGTGTCCCTGTCCCCTCAGGACTGAGGTACCACCTGCTGCGCTGCGGTGAGTCCAGGGGGCTGTGGAGTGTCCCTGTCCCCTCAGGACTGAGGTACCACCTGCTGCGCTGCGGTGAGTCCAGGGGGCTGTGGAGTGTCCCTGTCCCCTCAGGACTGAGGTACCACCTGCTGCGCCGCGGTGAGTCCAGGGGCTGTGGAGTGTCCCTGTCCCCTCAGGACTGAGGTCCACCTGCTGCGCTGCGGTGAGTCCAGGGGGCTGTGGAGTGTCCCTGTCCCCTCAGGACTGAGGTACCACCTGCTGCGCTGCGGTGTAGTCGGGGCTGTGGAGTGTCCCTGTCCCCTCAGGGCTGAGGTACCACCTGCTGCGCTGCGGTGAGTCCAGGGGGCTGTGGAGTGTCCCTGTCCCCTCAGGACTGAGGTACCACCTGCTGCGCTGCGGTGAGTCCAGGGGGCTGTGGAGTGTCCCTGTCCCCTCAGGGCTGAGGTACCACCTGCTGCGCTGCGGTGAGTCCAGGGGGCTGTGGAGTGTCCCTGTCCCCTCAGGACTGAGGTACCACCTGCTGCGCTGCGGTGAGTCCAGGGGGCTGTGGAGTGTCCCTGTCCCCTCAGGGCTGAGGTACCACCTGCTGCGCTGCGGTGAGTCCAGGGGGCTGTGGAGTGTCCCTGTCCCCTCAGGACTGAGGTACCACCTGCTGCGCCGCGGTGAGTCCAGGGGGCTGTGGAGTGTCCCTGTCCCCTCAGGACTGAGGTACCACCTGCTGGCTGCGGTGAGTCCAGGGGCCTGTGGGTGTCCCTGTCCTGAGGTACCACCTGCTGAGCTGCGGTGAGTCCAGGGGGCCGTGGAGTGTCCCTGTCCCCTCAGGACTGAGGTACCACCTACTGCGCTGCGGTACCACCTACTGCACTGCGGTGAGTCCAGGGGGCCGTGGAGTGTCCCTGTCCCCTCAGGACTGAGGTACCACCTGCTGCGCTGCGGTGAGTCCAGGGGGCCGTGGAGTGTCCCTGTCCCCTCAGGACTGAGGTACCACCTATGCGCTGCGGTACCACCTACTGCGCTGCGGTGAGTCCAGGGGGCTGTGGAGTGTCCCTGTCCCCTCAGGGACTGAGGTACCACCTGCTGAGCTGCGGTGAGTCCAGGGGGCTGTGGAGTGTCCCTGTCCCCTCAGGACTGAGGTACCACCTACTGCGCTGCGGTACCACCTGCTGCGCTGCGGTGAGTCCAGGGGGCCGTGGAGTGTCCCTGTCTTCTCAGGACTGAGGTACCACCTGCTGCGCTGCGGTCCACCTGCTGCGCTGCGGTGAGTCCAGGGGCTGTGGGGTGTCCCTGTCCCCTCAGGACTCTGGTACCACCTGCTGCGCTGCGGTACCACCTGCTGCGCCGCGGTGAGTCCAGGGGGCTGTGGAGTGTCCCTGTCTTCTCAGGGCTGAGGTACCACCTGCTGCGCCGCGGTGAGTCTAAGGGGCTCTTGAGTATCCCTGTCCCCCAGTAGTGTAGTACCATTTGCTCCGCTGCGGTGAGTCCAAAGGGCCTGCGGGGCCTCCCCCGTCTCATCAGGACTAAGGTACCAACCGGCCCGCTGAGGTCAGTCTGAGTGGATGTGGAGTCCCTTTGTCTCCTCAGGTCTTGGACTCTGGCACCATCTGTTGGGCTGCGGTCAGTCCAGGGGCTGAGGGGACGAGTCGCCTAGGGGTAAGGGCTTCGACCAATCCAGGGGCTGAGGGCTTCCCTCGTCTCGTCAGGCTCCGGTGAAGAACCGGTGGAGCAAATGGTACCATGGATGTATTCATGCTGACTGCTGATGCATGCTGATGATGGTGATATGTGTATGCTAATTCGTAATCTCCGAAAAGGGGAAGAACGAGGGTGAATGAGTGGGCGAGCGGGCCAGCGAATGTGTGAGTGGATGGGAGGGTAGTGGGTATCTGTTTTATGACTGCACCCCAGGCCACTGAGTTTTCACATTGATCGTCATACCTATGGAAGCATACTTGATCGAATGGAGTTTAAAACTGCTTGACATCACCCGGCAATAATATTGGAAAATGATATCCTCCCAAGGGAAGAGGACGACAGTTCCTAATCTCCGAAAAATGGGGAGAGTGAGAGTAAGTGGGTGGGTGGGTGTGTGGTTGGTTGAGTGGGTGAGTGTGTAGGTGAGAGTAAGTGAGTGATTGAGTGATTTAGTGAGTGACTGAAAATAGGTACATGGAGATCTCGGGATTCGCTAATATATGATGCTTAAAGTCACAGATGGCAGGCATTTCCACAGCTGCCCCCTCCAGTGAGTTGTTGTCGCTGTATGTGACCAGTTCATCGCTCATGCACTTCATCCAACTCTTCAGCACGCTAAAACATGGCTACATATTTATGCTCATTGTAATGGTTAAGTCCATTCGTTTTACATCAGCCCTGTAGGAATACACTGAACAATTGGTGGCGTTGGATCGTCATGGGTTATGTCCCACGCTTCCTGGGGAGGGAGGGGGAGGGGGGCGGAGTAGTGATGGCACCAGAACCTCTGCAACAAGTTCAAGTCGAGTCAAGTACAAGTCCAGTACATAACATATATTGATGTTGCTCTTTTCCGCCTGGTTCGCTGGTCGGTATCTGTGGACACCTAACAAGTGTTTGTAGCCTCTCGTAAGCTGCATTTGTGCAAGGCACGTGACGTGTGCAATCGCGTACCCCCGTGCGATGGGGGGACGAGTAGCCTAGGGGCAAGTTGCTCGTCTCACAATCGAAAGGTTGTGAGTTCGAATCTCACCTATCGCTACTCTTCGCCCGCGACCAATCGGCGTGAGAGATTGGCGACGCTACATGACTCAACGGTCGATGTGTCGTAACACCAACAACCAACCAACCAACCAACCAACCAACCAACCAACCAACCAACCAACCAACCAACCAACCAACCAACCAACCCGTGCGGCGGCAGGGGACTTGGAGCGTCTCAAGTTCACGATCATCTGCAACTTCCGGCTGATGTGGCAGTCGGCCCGGCTGCAGCCGCCGCAGCACATGTACCAGATGGTGCTGGCCACCCGCAGCTGGTTCCTGGACTGGGAGACGGAGCTGGTCTACCAGGCGTTCAAGACGACGGCAGGTGGGTGCCGCTTCTTCGCTTCTTCTTCATCTTATTCGTCTTCATCTTGTTCTTCATCTCCTTCATCTTCTTCTTCATCTTTATCTTGTTCTGTGGGCCTCCGGTGACCGGCGCGTTCAAGACGACGGCAGGTGGGGGCCGCTTCTTTCATGCGTCGTCATCTTGTCTATCCATTTTTTTCATTTATTTGTTTGTATGTATACCATTTATGTTCATAAATGGTTTTTATTTTTAACCATTTATGTTCATAAATGGGTTTTCATTATGTTTATAAGCATTTATGTTTATAACTATTTATGTTCATAAATTGTTTTTCATTTATGTTTATAACCATTTATGTTCATAAATTGTTTTTCATTTATGTTTATAAGCATTTATGTTCATAAATGGTTTTCATTTATGTTTATAACCATTTATGTTCATAAATGGTTTTTCATTTATGTTTATAACCATTTATGTTCATAAAATTCAGGGCATTCACGATGGGATTGCCCTGTTGGGGCAAGTGATGTGGACGTGAACTACCATGGATGTTTCACTGGGAAACAGGGTTCATTTACGGTTGTTTAGTGAGTCGTGAGTGTCGCGCTGTCCTTTGGTTCGGAGTGTGTTTGCGATTCGCGTGCTGAGGTACCACGACACTAACGCTGCAGCTCTGGCCGGGTGACTCCATTGGAGCGCGAGCGTGACCGGGCAGTGGGCCGGTCATGTCGGCCGGTCAGACGAGAGTAGCCGCCGGGCTTGAACAGGTGACAGACTGAACACCGGAACACTACGTTGTTTGTTTATTGGTTGGTTCACGACACACTTTATGCACATTCACGGCTAATGGCGCCGCCCACACTGTTTCGCCGGTGGGCCGCGGGATTGGGAAATGTCCTGAGTGGCGCTAGAGTCGAACCCGGGACCTTTGGTACCCATAGCCCGACACCTTAACCACTCGGCCATCCCCGCCCCTCCGGAACACTACGAGTCCAGTAACAGAGTATCTAGTGATGTCAAAGTGAAAACAGAAAGCCAACACAGAACGGTGAGAACTTGCTCCAGTCAGCGATTTCGCCTTCCAGTAGTCCGGTGTAGCCCATACGATCATGTGGGGATAGCTGAAAGCGAGCAAAAATCCCATCCCTCGATCCCACCCCGTGGAAGGCTTTCCGTCGGGTCCGGATGTAGAACTGGCAGTGGTTCTTTGAAGCTGCAGGGTATCGAGGGGGTCGGAAATTCATAAAGAGGGACAACTTCCGGCATCCGCCGTTCGCCCTGTGCGCATTTACCTCAGTCGAGACGGCAAAGCTTCTGCCAAAACGGGCTCACAGTCGGAAAAGTGAACAGACAGAAAAGTGAACAGACAGACGAACTGAAAGAGACAGCGAAGTAATTGTCTTTTAGAGCTGCATTTTGGCCAGGTTTGTTGCATTGATCGCGAAATTAAAGCAACAAATTAAAAGCAATTAAAGCAACAAAAGCAATTAAAGCAACACCACCATCGGTAAACCTCTTCAGCCAATTTTCTGACTGGGAGAGGGTGACTTCCGGCTGCCAAATCGATTTCATATTGGCACGAACTGTGTTTATCCCCAGATTCCGCGCGAATGATCAATTCTGGTCGAAGCGCCCCAAAGCCCAAGTAAACAATGTCCCCAGATTCCATATTGACAGGAATTCTACATTTATCCACATATTTGAACGGATTCGATCCTGTTGGGTTAGGCTAGGTTAGCTACTGCATAAGGAGCATGGCTCTCGTTGCGCCTGTTGTCGGTGGGGGTCGGGATAGCTCGGCTAGTAGAGCCGAGCTATCCCGACCCCACGATCCTACGACCTTGATCGTAAGATCGTGGGTTCGAATCCTACAACCGGTGGGATTGCCGAGTCCACGCGCAACCAATGAGCGTGAGGGGTTGATGACGCAATATGACCCTCCAGTTGAATGCGTCGTAAGAGCCCAAAGTTGTAATGTGACCCTGCAGTTGAATGCGTTGTAAAAGAGCCCAAAGTTGTCTTCTTCATCACATTCATCTTGTTCTTATTCATCTTATTCTTCTTCATCTTGCTCTTCTTCATCTCGTTCTTCATCTTCTTCTTCTTCTTCTTCATCTTCTTCTTCTTCTTCTTCTCTTCTTCTTCTTCTTCATGTTCTTCATCTTCTTCATCTTCTTCATCTTCTTCATCTTCTTCATCTTCTTCTTCATCTCCTTCATCTTCTTCTTCATCTTTATCCTGTTCTGTGGCCCTCCCGGTGACCGGCGCGCCCCTCGTCGGCAGCCATCGACGACGACGACTGGGTGTCGCAGCTGGCGACGCAGCTGCTGGTGCGGCTGCGCCACTGCGCGGGCGCGCCGCGCTCGCCGCTCTGCCACCTGCTCGGCTCGGTGGTGGAGTGGTGCGCGCGCCAGCCGGCGCCGCTGCTGGTGCCCGCCACCGTCTGGCTGCGCGACGGCCTGGCCGACCAGGTGCGCGAGCTGCCGGCGGCGCCGGCCGCGCAGCTGTACGAGCCGGCGCCGGACGGCGTGCACGCGTTCGTGGCGGCCGGCGGCCGGCAGTTCGAGCTGCGCCACCAGCTGAGCGGCCGGCCGACGCACACGTTCGCCGGCCACACTGGCCGCGTGACGTGCGTGGCCGCGTCGGCCGACGGCGCGCGCGTCGTGTCGGGCGCCGACGACTGCCAGGTGGCCGTGTGGAGCGGCGTCAGCCGGCGCTGCCTCTTCACCATCGACCGGCACATCGCCGCCGTGCTGTGCGTGGCCGTGGCGCGGCCGGCCGGCCGCGGCGAGGTGGTCGTCAGCGGCGGCGACGACAGCTGCCTGTACGTGACGCGCGTCGCCGGCGACGCGGCCGCCGGCGAGCCGCGCCAGCTGTCGCGCCACCGCGGCCCCGTCACCTGCGTGCGCGTCGCCGGCGACGGCGAGGTGATGGCCAGCGGCTCGCACGACCGCACCGTGCTGCTCTGGTCGCTCGACACGCTGGCCGTGCTCAACGAGATCGCCGTGCCGGCGCCGGTCGCCCAGCTGTCCGTGTCGGGCGGCGCCGCCTTCCTGCTCACCGCCTGCCTCGACACGGTCGTCTACGTGCACAGCTTCACCACCGGCTCGCCGCTGCACGCGCTGCGCCACCACCAGAGCCAGGTGGGCGGCGCGCGCGCCGGAGGCCGGCCGCCGGCCGCCAGCGCAGGCGTTGGCGCGTGGTGTTGTTTGTTGTTTGTTGTTTGGGCTTTGGCGCACTTCGACCAGCCGTCGATCGTTCGCGCTCAGGTGCTAGCACGTGTTGTTTGCTATTTGGGCTTTGGAGAGCTTCAAATCCGCAAATGATCGAGAGGGAGGTATTAACTCTTGTCTTTCAAGGTAAAGGTACAAAGCGTGTCTCTTCCAATATTTTCAACGCTGATGTTCGCCAGACTGAAATTTGGTTCGGGAAGCTTGGTGCTCTGTGAAAATGTCGCCTTTTCGTTGCAGTTTCCAAGATTCCTTCGCTGCCCTCTCCCCACCCTCCACCACCTTTTTCCCATCCTTTCCCCTGTCCTATACCCCCACACTCTGCCCAGGGTTCACGACCTAGCCTTGCCCGGGTTGTTTGTTGTTTGTCAAGATTGTTGTTGTCATTCAGAATCCCGCGAACAATTTTGACTAGAGAGCGCGCGCGAGGTTGGGCGACATGTGATGGCGGTGATGTAAGGTTGGGTGACAGGTGACGTGCGGTGACGTGTGGATTGACGGCAGGTGACGTGAGGTGGGACGACATGTGACGTGTTGTGACGTGAGGTGTGGCGGCAGGTGACGTGTTGTGACGTGAGGTGTGACGGCAGGTGACGTGTGGTGACGTGAGGTGTGACGGCAGGTGACGTGAGGTGTGACGGCAGGTGACGTGAGGTGTGTGATGTGACGTGAGGTGTGACGGCAGGTGACGTGAGGTGTGACGGCAGGTGACGTGAGGTGTGACGGCAGGTGACGTGAGTGTGACGGCAGGTGACGTGTGGTGACGTGACGTGACGTGACGTGTGACGGCAGGTGACGTGAGGTGTGACGGCAGGTGACGTGTGGTGACGTGACGTGACGTGTGACGGCAGGTGACGGCCGTGACGTCATCAGAGGACGGCCAGCTGTGCGTGGTGGGCTGCAGCGACTCCAAGGTGTACGTGTACGACATCGCCACCGCCAGCCTGCTGCGCACCCTCGCCCGCCACGGCAGTCCCATACTGGCGGCGCGCTTCACTTCGCGCGACAATCTGCTCATCACCGCAGGTTGGTCCTTCGGGTTATGGCAGGTCGGTTGTCAGGTCATGGCAGGTCATTTGTGGGGTTGAGGCAGGTCGGCTGTTTGGTTATGGCATGTCGGTTGCTGGGTTGTGGCAGGTCAGTTGTCGGGTTACGGCAGGTCAGTTGCCGGGTTATGGCAGGTCGGTTGTCAGGTCATGGCAGGTCATTTGTGGGGTTGAGGCAGGTCAGCTGTTTGGTTATGGCACGCCGGTTGCTGGGTTACGGCAGGTCAGTTGTTGGGTTACGGCAGGTCGGTTGTCAGGTTATGGCAGGTCATTTGTGGGATTGTGGCAGGTCGGTTGTTGGGTTGTGGCAGGTCAGTTGTCGGGTTATGGCAGGTCGGTTGCTGGGTTACGGCAGGTCAGTTGTCGGGTTACGGCAGGTCAGTTGTCGGGTTACGGCAGGTCAGTTGTCGGGTTACGGCAGGTCAGTTGTCGGGTTACGGCAGGTCAGTTGTTGGGTTGTGGCATGTCGGTTGGTGGGCTATGGCAGGTCAGTTGTTCGGTTATTGCAGGTCAGTTGGGTTTAGGTAGGTCAGATGTTGGGTTTAGGTAGGTCAGTTGTTAGGTTTAAGCAAGTTGGTTGTTGTGTTATGGCACGTCGGCTGTTAGATTATCGTAGGTCGGTTGTTGGGTTATGGTAGGTCAGTCGTCGGGTTATAGCAGGTCGGATGTTGGGTTATGGCCGGTTATGGCAGGTCAGTTGTTGTGTTGAGGATAGGTCCGTTGTCCAGCGGCAGAACGAGAAGGTTCAGTGTCTGGATTGATACGAGGGGAAAAGGTGTAGCCAGGATTTTCCCGAGGTGGGGCGACATGTTTTGGAGGATCTATATCCCTCCTCACTCTCCAGCTATTCCTCTCCCATCATACACTCTCTCTCTCTCTCACTCTAAGTATCTCACTCCCCTATCCTCTTCCTCGTCATCCTTATCCATCACCTTACCTTCTCACTACCACTTACTATTCTTCTTCACCCTACCCTCACCTCCCTCCCTCACCCTACCCTCTCCCCTCCCACCCCCTCCCTCACCCTACCCTCTCTCCTACCCTCACATACCTCCCCTCCCTCACCCTACCCTCTCTACCATACCCTCCTCTCCCTCACCTCCTCCTCCTACACCCCCCTCCCTCACCCTACCCTCTCTCCCGTACCCTCCTCACCATACCCTCCCCCTCCCTCACCCTACCTCCACTACCCTACCTACCCCCTCCCTACCCTACCCACCATCCTCCTCCCTCACCCTAACTTCATACTCCTCCAAACCCACTAATAAAAACCTAACCTACCCTACCTCTCTCTACCCTACCTACCCTACCCTCACCTCTTTACCATACCTCCTCTCCTCACTACCATCCCTCCTTCCTCACCAAAAAAAACTCTACAAAACTACCCTTTATATTAGTTCTATACCTTTTATACTTAAATAAAAAAAAAAACTTTACGTACCCTCTCACCATACCCTCCCTCCTCACCCTACCCTTCACCTACCCTCCTACCTACCCTTTACTACCCTCCTACAACCTCTCCTACATACCCTCACCTCCTACCATACCCTCCTCTCCTCACCCTACCTTACGTACCCTCCTACCATACCCTCCCTCTCCCTCACCCTACCCTCTCTCACCGTACCCTCCCTCACCTACCCTCCCTCTTCCTACCTTACCCTCTCTCACCATACCCTCCCATCCTCACCCTACCTCCACTTCTCTTACCATACCCTCCCTCTCCCTCACCCTACCCTCTCTCACACTCCTATACCCTTCTAATACCCTCCTTCCTCACCCTACCCTCCTCACCATACCCTCCCTCCCTCACCCTACCCTCTCTCACCGTACCCTCCCTCACTATACCCTCCCTCTCCCTTACCATACCCTCCCTCTCCCTCACCCTACCCTCACCCTCCTCACCATACCCTCCCACCAAAAACCCCCCCCCCCACCCTCTCCCTCACCATACCCTCCCCTCTCCCTCACCCTACCTCCATACCCTCCCTCACCCTACCCTCCCTCATACCCTCCCTCTCCCTCTCTCGTCTGAGACGAAGAAGCGTCCTTGGATAATCCAAGCTGAACCACTTGGTTTCTTGCAGCCGAAGGTTACCCTTTTGTGCACTCCTTGAAATTTTCAGTCGCGGATGCCTCTGTAGGCCTGCTTGGTGCCCCCCCCCCACACACACAGACATGTGTCGTCTTGCATGGGAAGTATTGGATCCGCCCCTATCCCCCTGGACTTTACAAGGTGTTTCACTAGTTCCGTATGTTCATCGTGGACCGAGCATCATTTTGCACGACCTGTTGCCAAAATTTCCACATCTTGTAATTTTCTGGCATTTCAATATTTCGCCAAAAAGAGTGAGAGCGGACAGCGCGTGGGACCTTTTGCACGCTCGGCCGGGAACAGCCTGAACAGGGTGTGGAATGTGCGGCGAGCGGCGAGCGGCCGGTCGGCCGTCTAGTTAGTAGCAGAGGTTTAAGGACTGTTCACACCTAGCGTACTCTCGACTAAGAAAAAAGCCAGCGCAATGATGATGATAAACGCAATACGGACGGACTATGCAACTTACAAGCTGAAAACACCGCAGCCGATGTGAGCCCAACCTGCCGAATATCAGCAAACGTGGCGACCGCAGTTTATCCCGAGCTGTCTGTCGACCTTGCGTCAAGGCCGCTAGTGCACCGAGCGGAAAAGGGTGAGAAAACCCAACTTTGTCCGCTCGGAAATCGCCAGCGTTTTGTAGGGCTTGTCAGACAGCTGACGCAAGGCCGGCACAATGGCAGAATCGGCAGACTCATTGGGCCCCATGCTAATTGTCCGCTAGCTTTGCGTCGATTCAGCCAGTTAGGTGTGAAAAGTCCTTTATGGTTCCGCCTCGCCGACGCACAGAACACAGCTTCGTCCGCTCGCCGCCAGGTGCCAGCCGGGTGCTGGTGACCCACGTACAGCCTCTGACAGTGACGCCGCGCGTGTACGTGTCCGACCGGAAGAAGATCGCCGTGGAGCACCAGGCGGACATCACGTGTCTGGACATATCGGCCGACCAGAC
Source organism: Imbricaverruca yamaguchii (assembly GCA_034440575.1). NCBI lineage: Eukaryota > Metazoa > Arthropoda > Thecostraca > Neoverrucidae > Imbricaverruca > Imbricaverruca yamaguchii. The sequence goes on from JAOTOL010001170.1 coordinate 84,251, forward strand.
TATGGTGGTGACAGGTGATGGTGCCGACGACGGTGACGGAAACGATGATGGAAGCGTCGGCGTTTCCGTGTTCGATGGTGGGATGTCGCCGTGATGGTAATGACGATGGTGATCGAGACAGTCGTAGAGGTAGGTTACACGTCGCCGGGATGGATGTGATTGTGGTAAAGAGTGAAACGTTGCTGCCGTAATGGGGGTAGCATGTGGGGCATTGTGATGGAAATGATGGCGGCATCAGGTGAGACATTGCCGTGATGGAGACGCTGGTGGCAACGGGCGAGCCGTCGCCGTGGTGTTGATGTTGACGTTGTTGACGGAGACGGTAGTGCTGGGAATAGTGAACTGATTGACGGGCATGATGATGCAGATGATGGTTGTTGATGGCAATGATAGTAATGTTGACGGGGTCGATGCTAATGGACGTGATGATGTCGACAATGACGTTGATGACAGTGACAATGACGGTGACTGTGGTGATGATGCGTAGTCGATATACTGACTGACTCAAGAGATTGGCGACGCTGCACGACTCAACGGTCGATGTGTCGTAAAACCAATAACCAACCAGCAGCATCTGTTTCAGTCTGGTGCCCCGCTCCGTCCCCGTCTCCATCCTGGCGCCGCTGCACGCCAATGTCGGTGTCGTGCTCTACCTGTACGGCAGGCTGTGTGTTCGAGTCCCACCTGTCGCTACTCGTCGCCCGCGACCAATCGGCGCGAGAGATTGGCGACGCTACACGACTCAACGGTCGACGTGTCGCAAAGCCAATAACCAGCCGACAACAGTCGTGTGACCGGCCGCCGCCTGTGCCGCAGGCTCGGCCGACTGCCAGCTGAAGGTGTGGCTGACGCCGTCCGGCGACCTGCACGCCACGCTCGAGGGTCACACGGCGCCGGTCACGTGCGTCCAGTTCGCGCCCAGCGGCCTGTTCGCCGTCTCCGGCTCGGAGGACAGCACGGTGCGCGTGTGGGGCCTCACGCTCAACCTGGTGGTGGCCGCGTTCACCGACCACCGCGCGCCCGTGCTCTCCGTGTGCGTGCTGGCCGACAGCAAGCGCGCGCTGTCGGCCGACGCCGGCGGCGCGCTGCTGCTCTGGCTGGTCGACACGGGCCACGTGCTGGCCACGTGCCGCGCGCCGGCGCACGTGGTGCGCGTGACGGCCGACGCGCGCTACGCGGTGGCGGGCGACGCGGGCGCCGCCGGCGGCGGCGGCGGCGCCCGCCAGCTGGCCGTGTGGGCGCTGGGCGGCGACGGCGCGCGCCACGCCGTCGGCCACCACGAGGCGATCCGCTGCTTCGACGTCAGCGGCGACGGCGTGCACGTGATCACCGGCTCGGCCGACGCGTCGCTCAAGGTGTGGACGGCCAGCGACGGCCGGCTGACGCAGGTGCTGGTCGGCCACGAGGCGGCCGTCGCGTGCGTGGCGTGTCCGGCGCACGTGTGCCACACGGCCGCGTCCGGCGGCGACGACGGCCAGGTGGTGGCCTGGGACGTCACCACCGGACAGGCGCGCCGGCTGGCGGCGCGGCTCGCGTCGCCCGTGACGGCCGTGCGCATCACGGCCGACGCCGGCCTGGTGGTGTCCGGCACCAAGGGCGGCCGGCTGTTCGTGCACGGCGTCGAGTCGGGCCAGCAGCTGACGTCGGTGACGCTGCACGCGGCCGTGGTCGGCATCAGCATCTCGGCCGACGCCGGCAAGGTGGCCGTCCGCCTGCGCAACAGCCGCTACTTCGCGCTGTTCAGCTTCCTCAACGCGCCGGCGCTGGCGGCGCACGCGCGGCCGCGCGCCGTCCCGGCGCCGGCTCCGGCTCCCGCGCCCGCGCCGGCGCCGGCGCCGGCGCCGGCGGAGGCGCGCCGCGCCGCCGACGGCGCCGTGTCGCCGGCGGCCGGCCGGCGGCCGGCGCCGCCCGGCCGCCGCCCGCTCAAGAAGGGCATCTCGCTGGACACGTACACGTGGCAGCGCAAGTACGGCGGCCTGCTGGCCAAGATGGCGCCGCTGTCGCCGGTCAACGGCGACCGGCCGCGCCGCCGGCCCGGCGACGAGGAGGGCCGCATGTGCGCCGAGGGCGGCACCGTGCACACCAGCCAGCCGGCGTCGCCGCGGCGCGTCGACTCGCGCGAGCAGCTGGCGGCCGAGAACGGCGCCGCGCGGCTGGCGGCGCCCGCCGGCCCGCCGCCCGCCGCCGCGCCCAAGCGGCGCCCGCTCAACCGCACGGCCACGGCGCTCGAGCTGACGCTCGCCGGCCGGCCCGAGGAGCCAGCGGCGGGGGCGGCCGCCGCCGGCATGCCCGAGTCGCTGCTGCGGCTGCGGCCGGGCCTGCTGGAGGCGGCCGACGCCGTGCGGCCCGGACAGACCACCAAGTTCTGCTCCATCGTGTGACGGATGAGGTCGAGCGCGGCCGCCGCCGGCGGAGGCGCCGCTCCGAGTCGGGCGTGCGACGGTGTGGATCCGTGACGGTGTGGATCCGTGACGGTGTGGATCCGTGACGATGTGGATCCGTGACGGCGTGGATCCGTGACGATGTGGATCCGTGACGGCGTGTATCCGTGACGGAGTGGATCCGTTACGGCTCTGACGGCGAGACTTGGCGTGATGGGGCGACAGTGGAGGCTCTGGCGGTGCGGTGGGTCTGGGCCGCTGGTGCTGCCATCTATCTGTCGCTGGCTAGCTAACTGGCCTGGCTGGTCTGTCGAAACACGGAGCCCATGCTTTGTTGTGAAGCTGAGGACCGGTTGTCGGCGATGTTTTGCAAGGTTTGGTTGTGTTGCTTACGACGCGCCCTGGCCGGCATAGGAGGGGCGATCTTAACTGGGTCTCATTTTACATACGTTTTCGGTATATTTTCTAGTCAGTACAGTGGGCGCTGTGTAACGACTGCAGTTGATGCGCCCTGAACCCCTAATAACTAACTAGTCAGTACAGTACCAAGTCAACCAGCGGCAGGTCCATCCGAAAGGACACCACCCCATTGAATGCAATGTGCATCGTAGACGGTGGTGCTTCGTTGCGGAGGAAATGATATTTTGGGATGTTATCTTTGATTCTACTGTCTCCCAATTGATGTCTGTAAAAATTAATTCCAGTAAGCAATTTCAATATATTAGATGCCAGGCCGCGCCCTATCCGCCCCCGATGATCCCAAAATTGGTTAATTTGCGAGAGGAAGCTCGGTTACATTTACAATTTGTCTCAGTTTGTCGCATGTTTCTGAACTGCAATTGTCCCCAGTAACAAATTGATCAGCCAGGTTCCTGGCATCAACGTGCAAACATCAATGCGAAGGCCTTTTCTGGTTTCATGGTGAACGGATAAAACCACCGAGGTTTCTTTGGTCGATTCAAGTAAATAGCTTAGGTGAATTGAGCTTGAATCGCCAAGGGCAGCTGACCCTCCATGGGCATGCTTTTAGTTGAGCCCTGCCCTGCATCGGACCTTGGCCGTTTCGTCCCCTCAACCTTTTCTTTGGGCCGCCCTTACGGCAAGCACTCATCCATGGCCCCCAGTTGCAAAGGATAAGTTCTATTTTCTCCAATTGATTGATTATTTGGGCTTAAGGGTGCGCCGACTACAAGGTCATTTAGCGCCCATCTATTTTCGCCAAGATTAACAACACGAAGCTCGGTCGCCGGGCGGAAGTCGTACCGCGTCCGCCTCCCTTGCCTGCTCCGGCCGATCCCTAACTCAGTCGCTGGCTGTGACCTGTGTGACCTGTGACCTGGGCGCAACCGCTGTCTCCGGGTGTGCTCGCTCGATCAAGCACTCGTATTTGATCCTGGTAGTCTCAGTCAAGGGTTGGCGTTCTATGTCGCCAACGGATCGCTGCGACCGGAAGCGTAGCAGGGACGGGAGAGGTGTGGGCGGGGATTTTCAAGAAGGCGCCCATTCGACAGAGGGACGCCGAGGACGAGTGGTCTAGGGGTAAGTTGCTCGTCTCACAATCGAAAGGTTGTGGGTTCGAGTCTCACCTGTCGCTACTCTTCGGCCGTGACCAATTGGCGTGAGAGACTGGCGACGCCACATGACTCAACGGTCGACGAGTCGTAAGGCCAATGACCGACCGACCAACCAACAGAGGGACGCCGCTGACCGAAGAAAAACCTCAGGACGGTGCACTCGGTTGCCGTTGGGTGCACGCCTTTTGTGCTCAGGGGGGCGCCTTTGTCTTTGGATTTCTCGAGCGCACTGAACCATACTGTAGCTTTTTCCTGTCTCGGGGTGCACCGAAAAATGTTGGGCTAGCCTCCCCCCCCCCCCATAACTGCGTCCACGACTGAGCGCAACGACTGTGCGAACTGACTGAGCCTGACGGACAGCGGCGAACGCAGACTGCGCGATTTCCCAGATGTGCCCTCCTTGCATGCAGTGTGCGCCGCACGAGTACCTATATCGACCCCCGCTGTGATAGGCTAGTCGCGGCGCGTCCCGGTGTCGCGCCGTTCAGTGTTGTAGGTTGTAGGATGTTGGTCCGCGACCGTTGCGGACACGTTGCTGGAGCGGCAGCTGACGGCGCAGGAGCAGGCACACTGGAGCGCACGCGTGAACAGCGTTCGAGAGGAGAAAACGCCAAAAACGTCAGTTTGGCTGCCAGAACGATCAAACCGAAATTCTTTCGATCTGATGGGTCGCGACTGAAGCACAAGTCGGAAGCATGTCTGGAGGTTTTGATTTTCATACGTTTCGTTCACTCGACAGGATTAACAGTAGATGAAAATTGAAAGATCAGAATTAGCATTTTCATCGTCGTCCATCACCGCTCGATCGCAGACTCCGACAAAGAACATGGCAATGGACTAGTGTTTCCGGATTGAACACGACACCATGATGGGCGTCGACTGCAGCTAATTTGACCGCGGAACAGTCGTGAGCTCACCACAGAGCCGCCCCTGTGAGCGTGGGTAACTGTGCAGGGGGCCGGCGCCACCCCGTGCAGGTCGTGTGGATGTTGATGACGCGCGCACGCGCACTCGGGAGCATACGCTTAGGTGATGTGACACGCGACCCCTTCACCATTTTCAGCGCGTTGCTGTCATTGTTCGACATGTGCGTTGTGGGTGGCGACACCTGTCGCCGCCCGGCCTGCCTAGATGCTTAGAACTAATAGTTGTTTACCAACCGGTAGATGTCAGGGCCGGCGCGATGCCGGTTCACCGCCACTTTGGCCGTCAGTGTGCCCACCGATGTGTTATCCGCAGGGTATTACTCCCCTTTCCCCCGTCTTCAGAGAATGGCATGGTCCCTTTCAGTGTCTATCTATATCCAGTTTTTTTTCAAGATAAAAACCCTTGCCAAAACCGGTTGGATTTTTTCTTCTTTCAATTTAGACTTAAAGGACCCTCGCGTCATGAAACCGCTGGACACAGCCATGGTCACACCGCAGGCGTGAGGACAGCAATTCTGTCATCCGACCCAGTTGGCGCTCCCCAGGACGTCCCGACGACCCAGGGGAAGTCGACCAGCGCAGAGACTTGTCGCGAAAATTCAGGGGCAAATTTCGTTACAAGGCGTGGCTAAAATATTGCCTTTTAAGCGGCAAGTCGTTGGACTTCGAAAATGCTTCAGTGTGCTCATGACTGCGTGAGAAACCAACCTGGAGCCACCTCACACACGTCCATAATCTGCAGCGTAGCTTTGCCACGGAGAGCACGACTCTCAATTGACCACTCATAAAAACCAAACTAAATGTTCGCCTAGTGGCAACAAAATGTCAACACCAGCTACCACGCACCGAAAAAATCCCACCGACCTAGCTTCAACGGGGCTGCTCACGAGATGGCAGGGTTCACTTCACGTACGCGCGTGAATCCTCTCTCTCCCTTTCCCCAATGACGGGCAATACGTGTACCCAACAGCCAACTTGGCAGTGTCTTATGTGTATCATCGTTCAACAGAGCTTCAATAAACTGTATTTTCTAGTCGAGTGTTGTCGGAGATCGGCCGACCCCCCCCGCCCCCGCCAAAGGCATTGTCGCAGTTAGGGGCCCGCCAGGTGCGGACGGGCGAATTTGTTGCCACGGGAGGTGGGCTAGCGAAGGCTACCGCAGACAAGGACGTCAAAGTGTTACACATTCCCCTGCAAGGATCGGAAGAGATAAGATCATCCACACATAATCACTCGCAAACCGTTGCAATCTGTGGCGAGAAACTGCATCGAGACGTACCGGTTAGAATCACCACTACAAGAAAGTATCCTAGTTCCGTTTCTGACGAATGGAAAATTCGTGGGTCACTGAACAACAAAAAAAAATGTTCAGAATCGCGGAGAACACCACCTTACCAACTCGAACTGTTACTGCAACCGTTTCCCAGAAATTAACTGGTGCCCTGATATCTTGTTTCGAGTCCACCCACGCCGCTGCACCATTCCCACCACGTGCAGGGCCATGCACCAGGCTGCACCAACTCCCAACCAAACGACAGTCAGTGATGATGATTCATTGAGACTGCCGCCACAGCACCCGTCACAGATGTGCGCACGTCATGGCACGGACGTCCGCGGCGCACCCACGCGGCGCAGTCTCGAGACGTTCTTGGCTAAGAAAGGTCAGATCATGCCGAGATCGGACCTTGGCTGCGGCGCCCAAACCGCCAAACAGAGTAGGCATGGCACACGTCTGGCGGCCAACTGCTGGACAGCGAACCCCCATCCCCGCCCCCATCGTCACGTCGTCCCGTGGCCATCTCTGAAGGCGCAGGCGCGTTGCACTTTAACACGACTGCCGAGTTCGTGCGCAACATTCGGAAGTTGGGCGCGGTCACATCCGGTCATCCCCAGTCATCTCCAGTCTTCCCCAGTCATCTCCAGTCATCTCTCCAGTCATCTTCCTCAGTCATCCGGTTCCAGTCATCTCCGGTCATCCCCAGTCATCGTCTCCGGTCATCCCCAGCCATCTCCAGTCATCCCTCCCAGCCATCTCCAGTCATCCCCAGCCATCTCCAGTCATCCCCAGCCATCTCCAGTCATCCCCAGGTTCATCTCCAGTCTCCGGTCATCCCCAGCCATCTCCAGTCATCCCCAGCCATCTCCAGTCATCCCCAAGTCATCTCCAGTCATCCCCAGTCATCCATCCAGTCATCCCCAGCCATCTCCAGTCATCCCCAGTCATCTCCAGTCATCCCCAGTCATCTCCAGTCATCCCCAGCCATCTCCAGTCATCCCCAGTCATCTCGTCTCCAGTCATCCCCAGCCATCTCCAGTCATCCCCAGCCATCTCCAGTCATCCCCAGCCATCTCCAGTCATCCCCAGCCACCTCCAGTCATCCCCGGTCATCCAGTCATCTCCAGTCATCAATGTCCAGCCATCCGGTCATCCCCAGTCATATCCAGTCCATCTCCGGTCATCAAATCCCCAGCCATCTCCACAGTCATCCCCAGTCATATCCAGTCACCTCCAGTCATCCCCTCCAGTCATCCACAGCCATCTCCAGTCATCCCCAGCCATCTCCAGTCTTCCCCAGCCATCTCCAGTCTTCCCCGGTCACATCCAGTCATCAAGTCCTCTCCGTTCATCAAATGTCCAGCCATCCGGTCATCCCCAGTCATATCCAGTCATATCCAGTTATATCCAGTCATACCCAGCCACATCCAGTCATCAAGTCATCTCCAGTCATCAAGTCATCTCCAGTCGTGAAGTCATCTCCAGTCGTGAAGTCATCTACAGTCGTGAAGTCATCTCCAGTCGTGAAGTCATCTACAGTCGTGAAGTCATCTCCAGTCGTGAAGTCATCTACAGTCGTGAAGTCATCTCCAGTCGTGAAGTCATCTCCAGTCATCAAATCATCTCGTCATCTTCAGTCTCCAGTCATCTCCAATCAATGTCGACCCAAAGCACGACCCCAAACGGGCTACAAATGCAGCTACTGGATGACATCAGCAGCCCGGCTGACTGGATGGCACCTTGGCTATCCCTCGGAGACCGGCCTGCATCCTGGCCAACGACTCTGCCCATTGCAGCCTCAGTCAAAATGGTGAATGTCAAACGAGTAGAAAAATAAGAGTTAAGAGGACTGGCGGACAATGTCCTGCCAGTTTCCTGCTGCGCACACCGCAGTTCTCTGGCGTTCTCGGCCGCAGTGGATGGGTACTGCTCTTGGAGCGACGTACAACCCACCAGCGACCAGAGCGCACGCCATGGCCACCGCTCCCAGCACACGCCACCGGACCGGCCACCGCTCCCAGCACACGCCACCGGACCGGCCACCGCTCCCAGCACACGCCACCGGACCGGCCACCGCTCCCAGCACACGCCACCGGACCGGCCACCGCTCCCAGCACACGCCACCGGACCGGCCACCGCTCCCAGCACACGCCACCGGACACACTCCGACGGCCAAACCCAGCGCGCGGCGCGCCTCACTCGCCGCGGAGGCCGGGCCAGGCGGCGAACTGCTCCGCCACCGTGACCCGGCTGGCGGAGCGGCCGCGGCCGATGACCGGCGCGCTGGCCGTCGCCGGCGGCGGCGGCGGGCTGCCGGGCGCGCGCGGCTGAGTCGCCAGCGGCCGACTGCGGCCGGCCGCCGTCACGGCTCCGCCGCTCGACGCCAGCGACGGGAAGTCGCTCTCGGAGCCGACGGACGGCGGCGGGGCGGCCGGCGCGGCGGCGGCGCCCCGCCAGGCGGCGCCCGACGCCTGGCCTACGCCGGCCGGCCGGCGCGGTCTGGCGCTGGCCACCGGCGGCGCGGCGGCGGCGGCGGCGTCGTCCCAGCCGTCGGCCGTCTCGACGGCCACGCAGTCGGCGGCGCTGCCGCCGACGTCGCCGCCGGCGCCGATCGGCGTGTCGCGGCCGCCGCCGCGGAAGCGCGACGGCCCGGCGCTGATCAGCTTGTACTCGGTGGGCAGGTCGGGCTCGCGCTCGCGGCTCGGCTTGAACGCGAGCGGCCGCTGCGCGGCCGCGTCGGCCGCCCAGGACGCGTCCACCACCACGCTGGCGTCGGCCTTGATGAGCGGCGCGTGCCGGCCGGGCACCGGCTCGACGCCGAAGGGGGCCGCCACGCGGTCCAGCACGACGAACGCGTGCCGGCGCGCCGCGGCCAGCATGCAGAACTTGCTGTTGTCCAGCTGCCGGTGGAAGGCGCACGCCAGGTCGGTGAAGTAGTCGAAGTGGCCCTGCCGCAGCAGGTCGTCGCACGTGGTCTCCAGCTGCGCGGCGCCGCCGGCCGCGAACAGCTCGTACAGCAGCCGCTCCAGCGGGTACACGCGGAACGGCGAGGCGCGCCGGTCGTCGGCGCGCGCGTGCAGCCACTCGAGCGCGCCCTCCGTCTGCACCACGTCCGCCGCCACCGTGAACACGGGCGGCGACTCGGGCAGCGCGTCCAGCGGGTTGATGAAGTTCTTCAGCCGGATCCACACGCCCGGCAGGCAGCCCTCGGCGTCCGGGTGACCGAGCGGCACCTGGTGCGTCGCATTGGCGATGTCGAGGCAGCGCGACTTGTAGCCGGTCGGGATCTGGTCGGGCTCCACCAGGTACGAGCAGGCGCGGCCCACGCCGCCGCCGATCGTCCACTCGCAGATGGCCATCTCGCACGGGATGTACTCGGTCTGCTTGCCCTGGTCGGTGTGGCAGTGCAGCGACACGAACATGGTGTACAGCTTGACGTCCAGCAGAGGCAGGCCGTCGCCGCGCTCGTGCACCAGCCGGCGGACGTGCGACAGCATGCTCTCGCGCTTCAGCCGCAGCTCCTGCTGCTCGGCCGCCAGCTGGGACAGCGGCACGCCGCGATCGTCGAACTTGCGCGACAGGTCGCCCTTGGCCGCCTCCTTCTCCTGCTTGGCCATGTTCTTGTACTTCTGCCGGTCGAAGTCGGACAGCGCGTTGAAGTGCGGGAACAGGTGGTCGACCAGGTCCTTCTTGGAGTAGAAGTGCACCCCCTTCTTGGCAAGCACCAACTCCTGCTCCCGCATGTACATCGAGAACGGGTTGATTTGCGGCTTGTTCTTTTTCGGCGCCATGTTTTCCGGCTTGACGGTGGGTTTATTTTCACAAATGGCAGACTGCTTTCTCGTAGTCTTCGAGCGAATGTGACCGGATACCTGTGGTGAAAAACCACATAGAGCTAAATCCTTGGTGGGATTTCATCATGAAACGTTTGCACCAGTAAAGGTTGGCCAACATTGTTAAAAAAAAGTCAACAAGCTTTGCTACCCATGACCGATCATTAATTATTGTATAAACAAATTTTCATGGTATAATCAATGCCTATCCAGCCCATAATTTACCATACCACAATTTACCTACCCAGCCCTATTCACTCAATATTCAGCTGTATTCCCTATTCACATAACACATGGCTTGAGTGCCCTACCAATAATTTTCAGACTAAATCCATGCCTGCTTATATAACCTAACCTAACCTATATAGTGCACACCTACTTAGTATAAATATCTCCCCATCCACCACAAGTTAGAACTACAAAACAAGATTTCAACCTAAAAAGTTATCCACCCTATTTTAAAATATATTCAGTGCAGGATTCCCCACATCAGCAGGCAGACAATTCTCCTGATTAGCAATCCCTTGAAAAACTGATCATATATCTACTTACATGTTGGATGTGTTGGAATCAACAAAACATTTATTCTGAATTTTGCTACAGGGAATTACAGCGATTATACTATCTTCCTGAATTAAATGCATCGGGAAGCTATTCATGGGCTTATATACTAATGAAACATGAAGTTTGGTAAATATACTGCTTCAATGTCAGGATAAGTCATGCCATGGCTGATGATAGGTTTGTAGATCAATGACTACAAGGGCCATAGAAAAGCAGTTACACAGTATAAAGCTAAACTAAGCTTATATACTGGATGATATACCATTTTGCATGTTGCTCCCTACACATCCTGAAAACTACAATTATTGTCATTGTGAACCTAAGCATTTCAACATTTCATTGTCTGCAATTCAGCATTTTTGTGAAGTTAATGTCATGAGATAATCAGGTCAGGCAACTGACCATATGAAGTGCTAATATACATACAGGCAACCCGAGGCTAATTTCACAAACATCACAAGCTGTGTATTCACACTGAATTTGGTGTGAATACACAGCTTGTAATGATTGTGAAATTGGACTCAAATGTCAAATGTCACATCAATCTCCTTCATTGCATCATTGGTCATGCACAAAACATAATTGAAGCTCATTTTGGAGCACTTACACACAATCACAGTAATTAATAACAATGTTGAGCCAATTCAAGCAAAAGAAGTAAAATGTAACATATTTGAACTTATTTCACCTTGAAGCTACTGACCCAAGGTCATCAAATTTGACACAATACACTGAAATATTGAACACAATCTGAAAATTTTTACTCTAGCTTTAATAGGAGCTTGCTAAATTGCATCTTGCTTGCATGGACTTAACCTGAATGGATTCTTGTGGCTCTTGTTATTAAGTCAATACTCTGACATGATCACATTAACCATATTCATAAGCATTGCATCATAAAAATAAATTACAGGAAGTCTGCATTTACCTTTGTGTTACATCATTTTATCTGTATCCTATGCTACATTAATCATAATTGCCTGCCTTTCACAAACCTTTCAAGTGTTCTTGCAGTTTAACCCACCCAGTTTCTCCTGTCCTTGTGCCCTGTTTTGAGGGGGGTCGATTGACACTTGTCTAATCTCCAAACTAAGCAACACACAAAGATGAAATAGTTGTCACCAGAAAACTCAATAAGTATGGCCAAACACCACCCCAAAACTTCCCCCCAAAAGTGACATCACTTGGGGGCTTAGGTTTTCACAACTTGCATCATGTTGGTGGCACTCGGGAGTTCATTTTGAGGGAAATTTTGGAAAAAATATTTGGAATCAAAAGGAAAGAAAATCGACCAACCATGTCATTTTTTCCAACCATAAATCAGAATTTTCACTATATTTTTGTTAGTTAAATGAGTGGTCACATCTTCCAAATTACATTCATAAATGTGACACGTTCACTGTATTCAAAAGCGAAGCACGAAAATTCACAAAACACCTATTAAGACAAAAACACCAAAAATGAACTAAGACCACATCATTTTTGCCCACTCAAAAATCAATGTTCTCTGTGAAATTCCAAAATTCTTAGCTAAGCTCTTTCATTTTCCTCTTCTAATCAGCAGAGCAGACCGGAAAATGTTGTTCAAAATGAACTTGCTCCAATACAAAATGTTTACCTTAACCAGAATGCTCAATCTGAGCTAGGTATAATGGGCAAATATAAAAAACTAAAGGAATAAAAAATGTGGAAAAATGAAAAACTTATTTAGCATGTTTTGTTGCATCCCTAAAGATGAGCAAATGCTGAAAGTTGAGAAAAAAATATATCCATTAAAGCTTGATGACTGGTTGAACTTATTGGAGGTGGCCTCATTTGATCTAGACTAACATGTTGGCCCTAGATGACCTGGCTTAAAATTTTTGACACAACATGCCAAACTGATGTAGGAAAAGGTATACCAAACTTCGCCGCGCTGCCGCGCGCCTTTATTTCGCTATCAGCAGAAGACCTTTGGGGGTCGCCAACCCCGCTCCCGAGACGGTACGGTTAAGATAATAAGACAAATTTATGCACATTTTACCTCCTTGAAACATACACATGGTTTGGTTAAGTAAGGTTAGGTTAGGTTAGGCTTTAGTCTCAAGTTACGAAAAAAGGAAATTCCCACGTGCCAAAGCAACAACACCCCTACCTCCTCTCTAACGCCATGTAGCCATTTTTCAAGGCTACGGCAATCACGGAGGAAAGGCAGGTACCTATCCACATGTTCCCCTGCGCTATAGTATTCAACCCATTGCGTCACACCGGCTTGACAATTCGATCATCCCGTAGGCAGTATACGCAGTGTGTGTGCCACACTGCATTTCCAAGCTTACATATCACTAAAGTAAGACAAAATTGGATTCACGTGAAAGCTTTAATAGTCTTCTCGGCGAATGAATCTAATTTTCTCCTCAAACATGAAGATTTTACTTCGAACGATGCTTATTTTTGTGTCGAGCACCGCAAGCATCGCGGAGTACTATGGGTAGGAGCAGTATAATGAGACAGGTCACGTGAGACCAGGTCCAGCAGCGAAGAGTAAGAACAAATGACAAACATGCCACAGCATTTTTCCTTCACTACAGAGTGGTGAAAATTCGTTTCCGCTTGAGGACGCAAAGGAGGACATTGCTCCCTTAATAAGTGACAAGTGCCCATATGTCGAGTCAGGACCCCGAAAAAGCACACCGGGCCGTAATAAATCACGCCGGAACGCCACAAAAAATGAAGAAATGGGCCCCAATCATCACTCCGGGCCCAGAAAATCGCTGTGGATCTAATACCGCGCCAAAGGCTCTCTAAAGTGCATCGGATCCCGACAAACGTGCTGCGTCCTCAAATATCCTGCTGCGAGTCGGACAAGTAAAGTGCTCTGAGAACGTTAATGATTTTCTGTGTGCTGTCAAGGATATCACACCGTACTGTGACTTGACAATGCTGGAACGACAAGTTCCGGTACACGATTGTTGTAGAACACGTGACGAGGAGGCGCGTCGACGCCTGCTCCAGGTAAAAGTCCTCACGCTTGGCGTGGCGACTGAAGTGTGCCGCTCGAGCGAGAGCGCTGATCATAATCGTGCCGGCACTGCGGACTCCATCACTATGGCGAGTCTCTTGACGCGACCCCTCGGCCGAGAGCCTAGGCACGGCGCCCCTGGACATGTCTCCAGACATGCCGCCTCCAGACACGCCGCCTCCAGACACGCCGCCTCCAGACACGCCGCCTCTCGACACGCCGCCTCTCGACACGCCGCCTCTCGACACGCCGCCTCCAGACACGCCGCTCCTCCAGACACGCCGCCTCCAGACACGCCGCCCCTCCAGACACGCCGCCCCCTCCAGACACGCCGCCTCCCTCCAGACACGCCGCCTCCAGACACGCCGCCTCTCGACACGCCGCCTCTCGACACGCCGCCTCCAGACACGCCGCCTCCAGACACGCCGCCTCCAGACACGCCGCCTCTCGACACGCCGTCTCTCGACACGCCGTCTCTCCAGACACGCCGCCTCTCGACACGCCGCCTCCAGACACGCCGCCTCCAGACACGCCGCCCAGTGCGAGCCGGCATCGGCGCCGCGTTCGCCAGCCGTCCGCGTCGTGGCCGCTGTCTGCCGCAGACAAGCCTCGCACAGAGGCGCGAGCGAGTGCATTGCAGCGCTCTGTGCAACAGCATTGCAGCGCTCTGTGCAACAGCATTGCAGCGCTCAAGAGCCGCTGCAATGCTGCTGCATCGTCGGCCATTTTGCCATGTCCGAGCTGTGTCCTAGGCCAATTTCACTAACAGCACAGGCTGTGTATTCACGCCGAATTTAACCCAAAAATAAAATAACCCAATTGGGGTTGACGCACCCTAAAACCCTAATAATAATCACGACGAATTTGGTGTGGATACGCCTTTAGGTAATCTTCAAGTATTATCCTTCATACTTTGTATGAAAAAGGTATTTATGTCAGCTGACGGCCAGGCAGCTGTTGATGACCTATATATTTAAAAAGACCAAGCATAAGTGATTGCATAAATATCATTAAATTCAATATAATTAATTAAGATCACCAAAAGGCGTATACACGCCAAATTCGGTGTGAATACACAAGTTGTGACGTTAGTGAAGTTAGCCTCTGATCGCCGCAGCGACTCAGCATCTCAGCATCTCAGCCGCCCGGAGGTGTGCCACGTGGGCGGAACCATTCGACGCCCGGGGGAAGGTCAGCTGGCGGTCACGGTCGGCCGACCAGATGTCGCAGCCGCGGGGCAGAAATGCGCACGGCCAACTTGGACCGGCGCCAAGATTGTGGTGTGCCCGTCCCCTACGAGCTGGAGTGTTCACAGGTCGCCGCCCCATCGTCTCTGCGACGTGAGATCGCTCACGTGAGGCGCTGCAACAGACACCGCAGGCTCGAACTGCAATGCACCAGCCTGCCGGATCCAGCACACAGGACACGAGGGGGGTGGGGGGCGGTGGGGGCGGAACCCGCCGTCCTGGGTCGCGAGCCAGCAGCCGCTTCGGTGTTGGTTGGCTGTTTGTTTCACGACGCATCGACCATTCAGTCATGCAGCGCCCAGTTAGGGATCGCTTACAGCCACACAAGAAAACCAGGTGTCCGGCCGTCTCGGCGGAGAAGGTAGCAACGTTTTTGCTATTGCAGCTTAGGGGCACATCAACTGCATCGACTGTAGCGAGTATGACAGCACCATGCGTTGGTTGTCGGTTTTACGACACATCGACCGTTGAGTCATGTAGCGTCGCCAATCTCACGCCGATTGGTCGTGGTCGAAGAGCAGCGACAGGCGAGACTCGAACCCACAGCCTTCCGATTGTGAGACGGGCAACTTGCCCCTAGACAACTCCACTCCGGTGTTGATGAACGTGGCTGCTGCTGGCGTTACAACCTCCACGACTTCACACCTTCGTGGCCACGGATGTAGCCACGGTTTCGGAATTGTGGGGAGGGGAGGGGGGGGGGGCAAATCAGGGATGCGTAAATTTGGCCGGACAGAGTGAGGATCCGCCTGGAAGGCGGTTTCAAAATGTTGCTCGACGGTTCACCATGAGCTATCGCTCGATAGTGGATCTGGGTAGGCTTGAAAGGCCACCCCCGACCGAAAAAAAAATGGTGACCGAAGGCGACCGTTTGGTCGATATTGCTTTGACTCGCGCCGTCTTTCCGGTCAAATCCTCCCACCCCGTCTCGGGGGGGGGCGGTTGAAGACCCCCCTCTAAAATTCAAACTAAGCAGAGCACGAAAACGAAAGAGGTGTCATCGGAAAGCGTAGGGTCTGGGTCCAACCTCCAAAGCACTTTCACCCAAAAGTGACGTCGCCAGGGGGCTAGATTTTCACTTTTCCCGACCTACATTATGTTTTTGACTCTGGGGGGTTCATTTTGGGAATATATGAAGAAAAAACTATTTGGAGTGGGAAAAGGACACAGAAATCGACCAGGCCTATAATTGTTTTGCCTTCACACCCCAATTCTTTAATTTCAAAAGTTTGAGTTTTCAAGTTTTCTTTGATTTTCCTTTTCCAATGAGTAGAGCAGACCGAGAAACGTTGTTTGAAGTCAACTTGCCCTAATAAAAAATGTTTACTTTAGCTATAATTATGTATTTGAACTGCAATTTGGCAAATACGCAAAATTTACAGGTAGTCAAAAAGAAAAAAAAATTCAACTCGTACGTTTTGTTGCATCCGTAAAGATGAGCAAACGCTGAAGTTTCATTAAAATGTCTGTATCCGTTAAGGCGTGACGACTGGTTGTACGTTTTTGGAGGTGGTCTCACTTGACCTTGACTAACTCGTTGACCATAGATGACCTGACCTACAAATTTTCAATCAGCATGTCAAATTGATGTGGGGAAAAGGTATGCAAAACTTAGGCGCGATGCCGTGCGCCGTTCGTCCACTATCCGCGAAAAACCTGAGGGGGGAGATTGAAGACCCCCACCCCCGGAGACGGGACGGGTTAATATAGCCATCTAAGAAAAGCAGCCTGTCTTTGACCTCAGAGTTTCATCTCGACATGTGCTGGGTATAAATGTTGCACGAAGGTCACAGGCTATCGCTTGATAGCAAACTTGGCCGGATTTTGGTGAAAACGCAACACAAAAATTGGAGGCGACCGAACGCAACGCAAGACTGTCTTGTCTTGGGTTGGACCTCGACTGTCGAGGTGGTTGGTTGGCTATTGGTTTTACGACACATCGACCGTTGAGCCATGTAGCGTCGCCAATCTCTCACGCCGATTGGTCACGGGCGAAGAGTAGCGACAGGTGAGACTCGAACCCACGACCTTTCAATTGTGAGACGAGCAACTTACCCCTAGACCACTCGTCCCCCTGTCAAGGTGGTCACGTGAAACTTATGTAGTTGCTTCCAGGGTGTTTAGTACAAGCAGAGGCATTTCTAGTAAATGATTCGAACGAGCATCATCCCGTCGCTGAATGCCAACGCCAATACAAATACGCCTTGGGCGTATCCGTCGCTGAACACGGCGCTAACTTGATGCACGTGCTTATGGTTCCCATGACTCCTCTTCATGGTCTTGAAGATAACCAAGGACACCTAGTGTCATGTTTGTTCAAGATAAATTGATATATGCGCAGCGGAGTGCAACCTAAAACGTACGTCTTGCAATAATGTAAATTTGTTTCCTTGCAAAGCGCAATTTTCCACACAAGCGAAAACACAAGATGGTGAATTATGTTATTCAAGAACGGACTGGAAGCAGAAATTTATCCTGAACTTTGCCGATTAACCATTTGGAGACGACAAAGAGCAGGTGGCGCCAGTTTATTCGCTAGATCGGCTTCCAGTATTTTTTTTTATGATTCTCTTGCATATATTTTTCCCTTTATAAATACTCATGCATAATTTTGCGGCAATCATAATCTGATAGCCGAGGCTTGGGGCACGCAAGAAATTGAATGGGACAGATCGCCACTTCTCGGAAATTTGGCGGACATGTCCCCCTCCCCAGTTGTTGTACCCATACCAGTAACGATATACGCTATGGAGGAAGTACAAGGCGTTCTGCTCGAGTGGACTAATGACATCAAACTCAGGATCCCGGCCGGTACTTCCCCGCCAAAACCCGTCCAGATGAGATTTGTTGAATTAGGTCAGCGAGTGAAAAGAGATCGAAAGGAAACACCTGCAGTGCGACTACTGCGGCCCAGCATGCGCAGGGGCTCCACCTAGCCGCGTCGCCGGTTGTCATACCGGCATGGTACATGGTGCCACCTAGCTTGCTAAAAATCCACACCAGCTGACTGGGCCACCAGCCGCAGCAGGCTTCCTCCAGCAACATGCGGAAGATAAACTTCGGGTGCGCACTGCGCCATCTATTGGGAAATAACAGCAACATTAGTGTACGAGCTGGCCGGCAGGGGCACTAGCTCGTGACGCAGAATGTCGGGCGCGCCGACAGCTGAACTGAAACGTCTCCCGATGCGAGATGAACAACACGACCCGCCGGACCCAGCTAGTGTAGCCCACGAACAGCCGTTCCAGTCACACTTTCAGTGAGTGTTTGATGAAAAACGCTCCCGAGCGCTTTCTCATTATTATTATATTTCTCATTATTATTATATTTCTCATTAAGAAGATCCCCAGATCTTCATGTTCACGGACGGTGCACGCGTGTCTGCTGTCACCTCCGCTAGGTCGGTCCCGTACTGCCGGCGACAGGATATGAAAGACCAGCTGGACAAGTTGCTGGTGAAGAACGCCACAGCGTCAGTGCGCACCCCACGGAGTGGCGCTACCCTGCGGTGCCCATCGGCAAGAAGTCGGGCGGCGTCCGCTTGTGCTTGCATTTGTCAGCTCTCGACAGATTCGTCGGACGGCCTGCCTATCGAATGAAATCGTGGCATAATTCCGCGGTCGGCATTGGGATTTATGTGAGCCGGCTGTCCACCACGCACGCGGTATTGGGCTATTTTCACATTCCCATCGCCGAAAAATTCCAAGGTCTGGCATACTCCACTATCAAATGGCGGCCCTACAAGTTCGAGCGTGCAGTGATGGGCCTGGTATCATAGGGTGATGAATCATGTGGTAATGAAGCAGAAGGGGCGACCAAGCTCCGGCAGTGTTCAGAGCAAGACAGTGGACCAAGATCACGATAGTGGATCAAGATCAAGATAGTGGATCAAGATCACGATAGTGGATCAAGATCACGATAGTGGATCAAGATCAAGATAGTGGATCAAGATCACGATAGTGGATCAAGATCAAGATAGTGGATCAAGATCACGATAGTGGATCAAGATCAAGATAGTGTATCAAGATCAAGATAGTGTATCAAGATCAAGATAGTGGATCAAGATCAAGATAGTGGACCAAGATCATGATAGTGCACCAAGATCATGATAGTGCACCAAGATCAAGAGAGTGGACCAAGATCAAGATAGTGCACCAAGATCAAGATAGTGCACCAAGATCAAGATAGTGCACCAAGATCAAGATAGTGGACCGAAATCAAGATAGTGCACCAAGATCATGATAGTGCACCAAGATCATGATAGTGCACCAAGATCATGACAGTGGACCAAGATCAAGATAGTGCACCAAGAGCAAGATAGTGCACCAAGATAGTGGACGACATTCTCATCTACGGCGAGAGGTGAAGTGAGCACCTAGCCCACGTGATCACCAGTCTCCGGAGCGCGACACGCACTGCACCACCTTGTTAACGCTCACAAGCTCCGTTGCGGCCCGCTCGAAGTAGAGTACTGCGGACAGCGAATAACGCAGCAGACCCCCGCCATCCGCGGCGCCGAACTGCCAGCGATCGTCCGCAATGGCCTCCCGAGCCCCGCACACGTGACCGACCCGAGATCGCCCCCGGGTCTTGCTGATCAGCTCAGCGGCTTCTCAACGCAGATAGTCGAGCTGGCGCAATCACTTCGGGACCCGCTGAGGCTAGAGGAGTGTCTGGAGGCGGGCGGAGAAGTACGAGCAGACTTTCAGATGGAATTTAAGAATATCGCAGTGGAGCTCCTAAAATCATGCCAGGAGCACCAATAATTCGCACCCTGAAAATGGCGTCGGGCCTAAAAAGTCATGTCGGTTCCACGAAAACCACGCTGGAGACCCGGGAACGTCCCGCTGAGCGGAAATCACGATGGGACCCAAAAAGACGAGACGGAGCTCCTGAAAATCACCCCAGGCCAGGGGCGTAGCCACCGGGGGGGAAGAGGGGGCAATTGCCCCCTGCCGTGAGACTGGGGGGGCGCCGCCCCCTCTGAAATTTGAGGAGGCCCCCAGGACGAAAAGGAGGCCCCTAGGACGAAAGCGAAACCCCCAGGACGAAAAGGAGGCCCTCAGGACGAAAAAGAGGCCCCCAGGACGAAAAGAAGGTACGTCAGGACGAAAATGAGGCCCCCATAACGAAAAAGAGGCCCCCAGGACGAAAAAGAGGCCCTCCAGGACTAAAAGGAGACCCCCAGGACGAAAACAAAACCCCCATGACGAAAAGGAGGCCCTCAGGACAAAAAAGAGGCCCCCCAAGACAAAAAGGAGGTACGCCAGGACGAAAAGGAGGCCCCCAGGACGAAAAGGAGGCACCCAGGATGGAAAGGAGGCCCTCCAGGACGAAAAGGAGGCCCTCCAGCCCTCAGTTTTCCATTCCCGAACCATGCTGAGGGCCTAAAAACAATAGGAGGCCCTAACACAATGGAGACCCCTTTTCGGGGAGTAGGAGGCCCCCTTTCGATCTCGCTTTCCCTGGAAGAATTTCGTGGCGACGCCACTGCCCCAGACCCCAAAGGGTAGCGCTGGGCCCCAAATGTCACATCTGCACCCTCACACACACGCAAAAATCTTGACCCGAAAGTTCCTGCTTCCCATTAAATTCATCCAAAAGCCCTCAAAACGCGTTAGGTCTCTAACCAAATATCGCTTTCAAAATATAACCATTTTAATGAAGTGTCTGTCCCTCTCAAAAATAGTGGTGGAAATCCAGTGACTAAAAAATAATTGTGGTAGGAAGTGCCCCCCCCCTTCAGATCCATCTGCCTCCCTCACACAAATCCTAGATACGCCACTGCTTCCCACCATGCTACATAATGGTCCTATGGAAGGCCACGCCGTCCCGATGGTGCAACAGACAGATGCCGCTGGAGCAGCAGCATCGGCAGCAGCTGACTCGTCGCCATGACAACATGGCGACGCGTCAGCCGCAACGGTCGTTGCGCCGGTGGCAGTGATGCCGCCCTCCGAGGCGAGCGTGGTGACGCGACGCGGGAAACCCCCACCTCCGCCGCGACACGCTCGCCACGCTGCTGCTGCCGATGCCACTGCTCCATAAAGACAGACATAAAAGATTAGTGCAACTATGAGCCACAAGGGCCCTTCTTGGTTGCACTCTGTACAGTGAACCAGTCACCCACCAAATCTGTCAATCAGCCCTCCCTGTAACGCTGAAAAGCAAGCCCTCTATTCTTATAATGATTCATTGTCATGCTTCCAGCAGCATCTCAGTCTGCTACGTCATCAGGGCGGCAATGCACTCCGCGGGGTCAACGCTCACCGTCCGCCGATATCGGCACTCACCTTCGCGGAGGCCCCGCCGACTGTCCCACGTTAAAATCACCGACGACGGCAAGCGGCGCCGGGTACTTCCACGACGCGTGAGCACCGACTGGCGGCCAGCCTGACCAGGCCGCCTCGGGCGCCGGTCACAACTCAGCTGCCACCTACCGGCGGCGGCGGGAACCGTGTCCCCGCGGCCTCGGGGCTATTGTTTATCGGGTGGTTCACGACGAATTTGTGCATATTCACCGCTGATGGCGCCGCCCACGCTGTTTCACGGCTGGCCGCGGGGTTGGTAAATGCCCGAAACGTGTCAGCGGCGAACTCGGTTCCTTTCATACCCAGAGCTCAACGCCCTAATCACTCTGGGAAACACCTAACTGTCGCAGCCATCTCCGGCTCAGCCTCCGACAATATTTCACCATGCGGCCTGGAAATGCACAGTTAATGGAGTTGTGGTATTTCATCCTCGTTTTTGGTTTTTACCATTTTGCCACATGATGTATGCACAGTCATGCACACAACTGCTAAATAATGTTAAATGCATGTGACTGAAGCGAAAGGCATTCCGAAATTTAATCCTTAAGTGGCAATCCTTTATTTCCTTCCAATCTTTCACTATTCCCAAGCAACTTCCTCCTTCATCCACACAGTTAATGGTGAAGTAACTTTAGGACACTGGCCTCCGAGCCAGACAACGGCTCAAAACAGGTGCCTTTCCCCGCAATCATCTATGGAATGCGTTACCCTGGGATGTGTTACCCTCATTACCATTTATTGCACCAGGAGCCAAAAATAAATACAACTTGCTCTGGCTTCCGTCCTGCAGTGTTCAGTACTGATTGTGCGCACATCGCCAAAGCTTACTTATTACTACGCCGTGCTACTTTTGGCGTGACTGGCATTTTGGCCTCACTGAGGCGATGTGTCATTTTCGTAGTGCGACAAACGTCGCTCTCATCCACGTTTCTTTTATAATGAGGAGACACCCGTCACCCCACGTGGTTCTCGTCCGCGTAGTACTTAGTTCGCTGCATTTCTGTGAGTTCTTGTCTATCTAGACTACACTAGGCAGGCTCTTCCCCGCGGTAGGAGAAATCTGAACAGGGACACTGACCACAGCTCGCCGCTGGATTCCGGGTCGGAATTTTCACCATTCACTACACCTGACAACCATCACGCGACGCCGGACTCGGACTCCGGAGCCTCGGATTCTCCACGCCGGACCCGGACTCTCTACGCCGGACTCGGACTCCGGAGACCCGAACTCTCCACGCCGGACTCGGACTCCGGAGCCCCGGACTCCGGAACCCCGGACTCTCCACGCCGCCGACCCACGCTCGAACCAGACCACGCCCTCACAGCGTGAACCAATCCAATCCACCTGGCCTCACCTCGACTGTGCTGACTCGTACGTCGTCGTCAAACCTGTCGAGGAATCCGTTTCCTTCCGTCGTATCAACGTTTTCTGGCCGACTAAGCAACTCCCTGCCATCTGATCCGTAGTCAATCCCGATATTCAAGCCCCAGCAACGGATCCCTAGTAATCAAAACCCAATCCCGAGCCCAGACCGAAGCCCTCCTCCGTACCACCACATTTTGTGGAAAACCTGTCACCATTACTCTTCACTCAAATCGTAACACCACTACGGCCACCAGCCTCGCACCGAAGCTCCGCTTCATGTCGGAGGAAGATGGTAAGGCGGAGCTCAGGCCGGAGGGGTGATCAACATCCACCGCATCACCTCCTTTAAAGACGGCTAGAAACGTGATGCGAGTCTCTTAATCCTTACCTCGAATTCTACCACTCTTACCAAGACCCTTCTCACCGTATATATACGCTATCAAATCCGTGCCTTTATTCCTAATCCTCTCCGCTGTCTTAATTGCCAGCGCTTGGGCCATGGCAGTAAAACATGTCGCCAACCAGCCCTATGCCAAAATGGGACGAATCGCCCCATCTTGACTCCACCTGCTCCAAGCCAGCCAACTGCCTCAGCTGCAACCCATCCGACCACCTCACCACTTGCAACCTGGGGCGGGGATGGCCGAGTGGTTAAGGTGTCGGGCTATGGGTACCAAAGGTCCCGGGTTCGACTCTAGCGCCACTCAGTACATTTCCCAATCCCGCGGCCCACCGGCGAAACAGTGTGGGCGGCGCCATTAGCCGTGAATGTGCATTAAGTGTGTCGTGAACCAACCAATAAACAAACCACTTGCAACCTCTGTCCAGTCTGGCAACGGAAAAATAGGTCTGCGCCGTGAAGACCACGACCAGAGCCTCCTGCCCCCAGGCCCGGCGGACCATGGAGACCACCTCCCCATCCACCAAAGCTTACGCGCAGGCGGCCACCATTGCTCCCTCCACCCGCACTCCACAAGCTAAAACCAATCGCCAAACAAGTCCGGCTTCAGCAACCAACCAAACAGCCCACAGTCCACACCTGCTCCACAAGCCCAGGTCACTCCAGTGGGGAGTGGCACAGCCCGCGGTCGCCCGGCCACAAGGGAATCGCGCTCGGGCAGGCCGCCACACGAGTCCGGCACGTGCAACTCCGGCCGACGCCCACGTGACCCGACCGACTCCTCCCACTCGGCGGGTATCCCCCGCGGCAGTGGCCGGCCGCCGCGCCACTGCCAAGGTCACCGGTCGGCCGGACGGCTCGGGCCGGTCGACCGCCGCCGTCCGAATCCAGCCCACATGCCCGCCTGAACTGCGAGTTGGATTCGGACATGCCCATGCCACATGCCCGCCTGAACTGCACTCCCGGCTGCGACGTGCACCGAAACGTGCCTTCAGACGTCTACACTTATCACGAATGTCTCTATTTTTGCAATGCAACTGCCGCAGTTTCATCTCCGAATGCGCAGAAACAAAAGTTTTTTTTGGTATCTTAATCCCGATTTTAGAATCGGGATTAAGATTCAAGAAACATGGTAGCGATCAGCATAATCGCAATATTTTCAATCATTCCCTGCACCGTCACGCAGTGGCCTCGCCACGAAATTCTTCCAGGGGGGGGGGGGGGCGAGATCGAAAGGGGGCCTCCTGCTCCCCGAAAAGGGGCCTCCATTGTGTTAGGGCCTCCTATTGTTTTTAGGCCCTTAGTATGGTTCAGGAATGGAAACTGAGGGCTGGAGGGCCTCCTTTTCGTCCTGGAGGGCCTCCTTTTCGTTCTGGAGGGCCTCCTTTTCGTCCTAGAGGGCATCCTTTTCGTCCTGGAGGGCCTCCTTTTCGTCCTGGGGGCCTCCTTTTAGTCCTGGAGGGCCTCGTTTTAGTCCTGGAGGGCCTCTTTTCGTCATGGGGGCCTCTTTTCGTCCTGAGGTACCTTCTTTTCGTCCTGGGGGCCTCTTTTTCGTCCTGAGGGCCTCTTTTTCGTCATGAGGGCCTCCTTTTTCGGGGGCCCCTTTTCCCTGGGGTCTGGGGTCTGGGGGCCTCCTTTTCGTACTGGGGGCCTCCTCAAATTTCAGGGGGGGGGGCCCAGTCTCACGGCAGTGGGGGGGGCAATTGCCCCTCTGCCCCCCGGTGGCGACGCCCCTGCCGTCACGAGGTCCGTGGACCACACTGCAGTGGCGTTACCGCGCTGTGTATCAACACGGATTACACTCAAACACAAATTGCGATTTATTCGCCTTGACGAGCATGCACATTATTTTTAATGGTCAGAACGTAGATGTATGCTTACCTTATAATCTACCACACTTCGACAACACCAACATTTCGACACAATTTGACCATGTTATAGCACATTTCAAAATCCCTAATATTTTACTCTGATATTTTAACGCCTATGGTCCAGTTTTGGATAAAACACGCATACAGGCAAACCCTGACGGTCACCTTGCCGAACAAATTTTAGACCGACATAATTTAGTATTACTTAACACCGGAAAACCCGCCTTTTTCGCATTGGACACAGGGTTAAAATATTGTGTTTTTCGTTAGGTTTGAGATGTCGAAACAAGCACAGTAGGATGTCGAAATTTGACATCGAATTAATTACATTTAAAGGACTCTTGCTGTCTTTCAGACTCAAATTTGAACCAATGGTTTAGGAATTTATGACTGTACCTGATTCATAATTTAGGAAGAGCTATATTCTGGATTGAGAGAATAATACCTATGCTACAAACTGGGATTGCATGCCATATTGCATCACAGATAATCCCTTAACCTGAAATTCCATTGCAAAATGTTCGTGTATCACCATTCCTTATTGAGGGCATGACCATGGTACTTATAAACAACATACTGTTAGAAAGGAAACATGAGGACTTCATAAGCACACATGAAGGATCAGGATGTCGATTCTTCTTGAACAAGGATGTCAATTCGGTGTTCAAAAAGTGGCATATTCCGCCCTATTTCACGAATAATTTATCACTGATTGGACATCATACAGAAATTGGCATTGATTATTTATAAATTTGCCCTCCAACCCTGCCCAACGATTTTGATTCGACCATGCACGCCGACATTCATGATCACGGTCACTACCCCATCAAATTAGTGCTGACTTCTTCGACTGCGACCGGTATTACACTTAGTTTTATCTTCCGCTGGAAAATTCCGAAGACCAATTGGACAACATTTCAGGAACTTTCACATATTCAATACAACCCAACATTTCTCCCGCCGAAAACATCAACTTCGTTACAAATGTACTTCACGAAGCAGCTTCTGCAAGAATTCCATAAACAAAACCTTTCACAAAAAGAACACCAGTAACTTGGTGTTGCCTTGAAATTTCACAAGCCTATGCCGCAAGAATAACAACATTTGAGAAGTATTTCCGACATCCCGATCAATAAAATTTAATCACCCGTAACCTTGAGCGTGTGAAGAGAAGGCGCTCATTGTCCTTCTACTTACAAAAGCTCATTTTTCAAACACCTTCACGCAAAATACGGCAATCAATCCGACGCTTGTCGGGACGCCTCTTACTTTAATTAATCCCGGTCCTCAAAATCCACAAGCTCACCATTACAAACCCATAAACAATCGGAAATGCCATAGCTGATAACATAGCCCATACCAGCTCCCATGACAACCACCGACCTAATTTCGCATAAAATGCGCAGCACACTTTTCTCACCAAAATCGACCTATTTGATTCCGACAAAAACTACCGAAAACTACAAGAACCGAGAACTGCAATGCTTCTTTGAAACTTTCTGAACTGGATAATGCCATTTACTCTTCCGGTGACACTCGGTAGGGTCTGACAAATTACAATATTCTTTCTTTCGACATTTATCTGACCACACCGAACAATGCACCTTAGACACAGTTCATTCATTATGGCAAAATCACGTCTCTTCTCAAGCAAACCACTCTACAAATCCTTATTTCTACCCATATACAATATGGATCCGGTGACGAGCTCTGTCCAGCAGGAAGCACGAGCGATGAGTGATGTGACCTACCCAGACATGCTTACCATGACCGAATTATCATTCCAGGAATTTCACGTAGTTATGTTTCTCGGGCATGAAAAAGCGGCTACAGTACATATATATATATATATATATATATATATATATATATATATATATATATATATATATATATATATATATGTATATATATATGTATATATATCATATATACATATATAATACATATATATATATATATACATATATATATATATATATATATGAATATATATACACATATATATATACATATATATATATATATTATATATATATATATATATATATATATATATATATATATATATATATATATATATATATATATATATATATATATATATATATATATATATATATATATACATGTGTGTGTGTATGTATGTATAATAGAATATGCACACTATCGGCCCAGGAGCCCAGTAGGAACTCCCTGGGTCCACGCATTGAGGAGCCTCCGCAGGGAAGACCCTGCAGCTTTGACCCTGAAGGGCCACGGTGGCCTCCTGGAGCGCCCCCACCGACCCTGCAGGGAGGGCGGCCCGCCCTTGCGCCCCCTGGTTACACAACTGAACGAAGTGTGGCAAATGCACGGAATCCGCGAGCGGGGTGTGACGTGCGCGAACCCTGGTGTGGTGATGAACGGACGTTATGGACTGAATTGCGCTACATTGGCTTTGTATATTTTTGTAAACAGTAAAAAAATGTTACAGATGTACCTTCAGCAGTACGAACCGACTGATCGACGTACGTACACCAAACAAAACTTTTAGCAGGTTGGGACTAAAATCCGGATAACACAGAAACAATAATGATAGGGTTGGAGCCCTAAACAGGACAGCCAACTTGTCACTAATTATTTTTACGAAGAAAATAAAGTGAACCCTTCGAAAAAAATAGTGGTCGAAATTCGAAGACATCAAAAGAGAGACTGTGGAGCCAATTACAGCCCACTTTCTCCCTCCCTTGATACGAATCCTACATACGCCACTGGCGCCAACCAACGCAATCTCGCCGTTTCATCAATTTCGCAATGTCGCAGTTTCTCATCGAATGCGATTGTCGCCCGCGGCTTACCTGCGCACCGCTACTGCAAAGTCGCTAACCCTCCGCCATCTCGCGACAGTTCCGTCAGACATCGCCGCCTCCCGGTCGCTCGAAAGTCGCCAGATCTGGCATCGCCGCCAGGTAAGCCGGGCCCTGGGGTGGGAGGCCTGGCGATTCCTCGCCAGACTCGTGGTGGTTGGCGGCGCGCGTGGTGCGCGCGTTTTCGGTGCTGCCACGAAGACTGAGGACGAGGCGGGAAAGCCTCACCAGGAGGAAACACGGGACGGTGCTATCGCTCAGGTAAGCGGTGTTGGTTTCGCTCATCAAGCGAGGATAGGTTAGCGGTGGGGCGCTGCATGACCGATGTAGTCCATGCGCCCCTAAACTCCAATGACCAACCAATCAGGTAAGCGGTGTTGGTTTCGTTCAGGTAAGCGGTGTTGGCTTCGCTCAGGTAGGCTGTGTTGGTTTTGCTCAGGTAGGCTGTGTTGGTTTCGCTCAGGCAAGCGGTGTTGGCTTCGCTCATCTGAATTGATTGGCAGGTTGGTAGTGATGCATGTTGAGTAGCAGGTTGGAAGTGATGCAGGTGTTGCGGAAGAGTCTGACGCCGGCCGTTGCTGCCGACATGACGTGATGGCGATGTACGGGTGAGTCGACAATATCGCCGACCACTGGCGTAGGGAATGAGTGCTAGTACCTGGAGCCGTGTGTACCCCGTCCCCTGTCCCCAGAAAATACGAAAACTTCCATTTTATGGTATTCATCGGATTAAGAAAGGTAGTGCCATGTTTGAACGTGGCTGAGAGGGTGCGGCCATTGATTTCCGCCGGGTTTGCCTACTCTTCAGCTGGCGAGCCAGATAATACTAAAAGTGGGGCTTTGAGTAAGGCAATATTCGGTTAACAATACGGTTCCATTTGCCCCAAACCGTAGCGTAACGCCGCCTAAACCTTGGATATATGTTTTTTTGAAAATGTCAACAAAAATTCAATCTGATTAAAATATATATTTTAAGAGATATATTATATATATATATATATATATATATATATATATATATATTAAATATATATATCAACTTTATCTAACCTAACCTAACCTAATTGAACCTCCATTTTCGGAAGCAAAATAAAATCCAAAATTTGTACAACATTGGTCCCAAATATTCTACATTTCACTGAACCTAACCTATCCTGACCTAACCTAACGTAACCTAATTTTTGTATGCAAAAGCAAAGTATGCGCAAAGCTCATCTCGTGAGCGTCCAGAGCGTTTATAAGTATACGTTTATGCATATGTTCATAATTACTGCATTTTTAATCAGTGCATTTTAGTGTATAATTAGTGCATATTTATGCATAAGTATTCTCCATCTCAGGGTCGCAGCCAAGATTTTCCTGAGTTGGTTGGGGACACACGAAACAACAATCATTTGATCCACTTTCAAACCATCAAGAAATATGTTAAATTGTACAGTTGCTAAATTGTTAAATATGTACATTTTGTGTATAGGGTAACACCTTCTAAAAGAGGGCGAACGAGGTGTATATGGAAGCCATGAGCGCAACAGGAATTGTACGATTGTAAGGGAGTATCATTTCTGGGACCCCCATGCTTAATGTGCCCTCTCCTTCCTTCACCAAAAAATGTATGCTGGCTGCCGGCGCCATAGGTGTGCCAACGTTTGCAAGTGCTCAAGTTAAAACCCAGCGGGCGGGCCTTCAAAATATTTTGAATGAGACACGCAACACGCAAATTACCAGGACACTAAGATTCTGGAGGCTGTTGCAATGGTGTAGGCCATTTGGTTTGGGTTTTCTCCTTCCTCTCGAGAAACTCCCCCCGGAGATATAGCTTCACAGGTTGGCTGAAATTCTGAGCACTGGCAGGGCGCCGCGGTAGCTCAGTCGGTAAAGCATCGGACTCTTCATCACAAGGTTGTGGGTTCGAATATCACAACCGAGGGCTTTTACCGAGTCCACCGGCGACCAATCGGCGTGAGGGGTTGGCGACGCTATATGACCTAGCGGTTGAATGCGTCGTAGAGGAACCCAAGGTTCTTCTGAGCACTGGCAGTTTTAGTCGGGACTCCAGACTTCGTGCTTGCTCGGGCTGTTGGCGACTCTGAGCTGCTGAGAGGCGGCGCGCCCAACCTGGTGCTGATCTGGATCGCTGATGGGCATACCATGTCGTTCGGAATTTGGGGGGGGGGTATAAATGACACCAGGTGACTGCTGCTGGACATGCCAACCCGCTGCTGGAGTCGTTGACGGGATGGGGGAGATGGGTGGGGATAGGGGGGGTGACCTGTGCTGCTGTTGAGCGGTACTATTGGGTGGTTCGGTGGAGAACCGTAGTCGTGGTACTGTTGGGTGTTCAAGTCATTTTTGGGGATCACAAGATGTTGGACTTTCGTCGCGGTACTCGAGAGATCTGGGTCGCGGAGCTGTTGATAGGGATCTGAATTGTTTCGCTTCCGACACTCGGATGTCTCTGTGACACCCCGGTCATTGCGGAGACCCGAGTCAGTTTCGGAGCCCGACAATGGCGTTGGAGGTGAATTGTTTCTGAGCGAGGAGAGAGAGAGAGAGGCGTGTCCCTGGATCGTGGTGCCTCCGAGGCGTCCTTGGGGTGGTCGAGCTCTCCTTGGGGATCTGGGCTCTTGGACCGGTGTCGTCTGACTGCTGTTGGGCTCCCGGCTAAATGTTGTGTGTCTTGTTTGTTTGTTTATTGGGTGGTTCACGACACACTTTATGCACATTCACGGTTAATGGCGCCGTCCACACTGTTTCGCCGGTGGGCCGCGGGATTGGGAAATGACCCGAGCGGCGCGAGTGTCGAACCTTAACCTTTGGTGCCAAGAGCCCAACACCTTAACCACTCGGCCATCGCCGCCACAATGTTGTGCGTCGCGTGCCTTTGGTGAGCCACTGGTGGGCTTCCCGAATCGTCGTCTGGACACCTGGGCTGCTGCTAGGAGGTCGAGGCACTGTTGTGCGCTGATAAACATTGGGTGGGTTCGGTCATCGTACTACCAAAATATCGGCATGGCTGCCCGGAGTATTGACATAAAGACATAAAAGATTAGCGTAACTATGAGCCACAAGGGCCCTTCTTGGTTGCACTCTGTACACTCAACCAGTTGCCCACCAAATCTGTCAATCAGCCCTCCCTGTAATACTTAAAAGCAAGCCCTCTATTCTTATGATTGTCTATGCTGTTTTTAAAGATGTTCAATGTGCTGCTAATGACAGTGGTTTCTGGCAGCTGGTTCCAGTGTTCTACTACCCTGTTGGTGAAGAAGGTCTGTCTTAACCTTAACCACTGCTTAGCCCGAGGGTGTTTTTGCCATCCAGGGTGCTATTGGGCCAGTGATAATTATTCGTGAAATAGGGTGGAATATACCACATTCTGAACACT
Organism: Imbricaverruca yamaguchii; assembly: GCA_034440575.1. Lineage (NCBI taxonomy): Eukaryota > Metazoa > Arthropoda > Thecostraca > Neoverrucidae > Imbricaverruca > Imbricaverruca yamaguchii. The sequence goes on from JAOTOL010001170.1 coordinate 115,232, forward strand.
CAATTGACATCCCTCCCCGACAAGTATCGGCATCCTGCCCCTTGATGAATGCTTATGAAGTCATGTCTCCTTTCCAACAGTATCTCATATATGAATAGCATATGCGTGCTCTCGATAAGGAACGGTGATACACGAACGTTTTGCAATGCAACTTCAGGTGAAGGGATGACCTATAATGTGATATGGCATACAGTACCAGTTTATAGCATAGTTATTATTATCTCTATCCCGAACATAGCTCTTCCTAAATTATCAATCTCAAAAGGAATGATGAATGTCCAGTCATAAGTGTCTACACCATTGACTCAAATTTGAGTTTGAAAGACATCAAAAGCATTTTAAACGGCACTAATTTCATGGCAAATTTCAAGTCTCTGCTGTGCTCGTTTCGACATTTCGAACCTGACGAAAAACCAATATTTTAACTCTGTGCTGGGCCCCCGAGCCGCTGTCGGGACCTTCGGGTCACTGCAGACCCGATCCGTAGGTCGATATTGGACCTCGAGTCGCTGCAAGGCATCGCAGCTTCGTGCTATTTGCCCTGAGGCGCTACTCCAGTTCGTTATTGGGCACCAAGGCTCAAGGTGTTACATTTGCCCAGCTAACCAAGGTTTAATTGCGCTAACCAAGGTGTTACATTTGCCCAGCTAACCAAGGTGTTACATTTGCCCAGCTAACCAAGGTGTTACATTTGCCCAGCTAACCAAGGTGTTACATTTGCCCAGCTAACCAAGGTGTTACATTTGCATGCTTTGCGACCACTGCAAACATCCATTCAGGGTGTTCTCGCTTCGATTTGACTCCGCACTAGGGGCCGCGGAAGCTCAGTTGGTAGGGCGTCGGATCCTTGGTCGGGACATTGTGGGTTCGAATCTCGCAGCCGACGGCGTTTATCGAGACCACCCGCGACCAATCGACGCGAGAGGTTGGCGACGCTGTATGACTTAGCCAATGAACGAACTAGTGACCTTGTCTTCGGTGAAACCTTTGCCCCCACACTGCGACTCGGTAACCAGAGTAACCCTGGTGAGACCTATTCCGTTCACAGTTTAAAATTGAATTCTGATCTTCTGGGAACACCTACTTGAGGGCGTACGGGGCTTGCTCGGAAATACTGACAAAGTAGTAGATGGACGCTACATGACCTACGCACTCGATGCGCCCATGAACTCCAATAACAACAACGACAAAGTAGTAGAATATTGAAACATTTTGTTTGCATTACCCTAGGATAGATCTGTGGAGCGGAGGCCACGCCCTCGAACTTCCCTACTCAACTACGGGCGGGGCACAAATTAACATTGGGGACAATCCTCCATTGTAGGTCGGAGAGCGCATGTGCCCACGCAAACATACCATGCCGGAAGTTATTCCAAAATAGTGCGTGAGGATGCTTGGAGTGCATAGCGGTCATAGTACGTAGTACATAGCCTCAGCACATAGTAGGTAGCCTGTGACTGCGACCACAGCCCGCGTCCGCGACCACAGCCTCCTACCACGACCGGGGACGAGTAGTCTAGGGGTAAGTTGCTCGTCTCACAATCGAAAGGTTGTGGGTTCGAGTCTCGCCTGTCGCTACTTTTCGCCCGCGACAATTCGGCGTGAGAGACTGGCGACGCTACATGACTCAACGGTCGATGTGTCGTAAAAACCAATAACCAACCAATCCTGCCACGACCACAGCCTACGACCACAGCCTACGACCACACCCTCAGCCTGCGGGCGCCTGTCGAAGGGGCGGACCTCGTCGCCGGCGCCCAACTCCGTGTCCAGCCGAGCCGTCCTGCCATCTCCAGCTCAAACCGGTTTTGCCGTCTGCCCGGCGGCATGGTCGCTGGCGGAATACCGTGCAAGGCCGACGTCGTGCCGTAGGCCTCCGCGGCAGCTGCAGCCGCCGAACAGCTCCGCCGTGCCTCTGGGACAGCTACAGCTGTCGGACAGCTGTCAAGCAGCTGCCACCGTGTACCTAGGACAGATGTAGCTACCGTACAGCTGTCGCCGTGCCTCTGGGATAGTTACAGCTGCAAAACAGCTGCCGAACGCTGCTGCCGTGCCTCTGGGACAGCTGCAGCTGTCGGGTAAGTTAAAGCAGCTGCCACCGTGTACCTAGGACAGATGTAGCTACCGTACAGCTGTCGCCGTGCCTCTGGGATAGTTACAGCTGCAAAACAGCTGCCGAACAGCTGCCGCCGTGCCTCTGGGACAGCTGCAGCTGCCGAACTGCTTGCAAATGCTGCCAGCGTGTCATAAGCCTCCGAGACAGCTGCAGCTGCCGAAGGTCTCTGGAAGTGTCCGTCGCCAGCTGCACCTGTCGCCAGCTGCGCCTGTCGCCAGCTGCGGCAGTTGTCCTCGGCACACGCCTGGTGAAACACCGCGGCGTTATCGCAGCAGCGTTACCAAGCTGCTGGGTAAATAGACGTGACTAACGAATGTCGGATCCAGCAGGCGTTCAACTGAGGAATGGCCTGAAAAAAAAACAAAATTCAAGGCGTCCCTTGGAGACGAAAATGTTTTGCTCGATATGCCCGAATCCACCCCTGTTCCGCCCAATAATTTGTATAGCGTCTCTTCTACTGGAAAAGACTCCGCTTTCCGGACGCTTTCAGGACGAAGGACGCAGGACCCCCCTCCCCCGGCTCAACGGTTTGTTAGCCGATTACGCCCCAAGAAGTAGGAAATGCGGCCCTTCCGGAAAAATGGCGTCCTTCCAGAACACGTGCCTCTTTCCCTGATTCAAGTTCCCAGATGGACTCCTGTGATTGCTACTTTATCACTTTATACCAGGCTGGAAAAAGTGCTTTAAGATCGTGGTTGATTCCGGGTGTGATGGCTCGTTTTGCAACAGATATTTATGCAAGCATCCACCACACTAGTGGCGGATTCAGGGCGCGGAGCACTGGGGGGGGATTTGTCCCATGGACGGCGTTCATCGGCTTGAAAAGGAAGCTCTTCAGAAAAGGGGATGAATAGTCTAAGGGTAGGCTACCCACCCGTCTCACGATCGAAAGATTGTGGGTTCGAGTCTCACCTGTCGCTACTCTTCGCCTGCGACCAATCGGCGTGGGAGATTGGCGACGCTACATGACAACGGTCGACGTGTCGTAAAAACCAACAACCACCGAAGCTCTTCAGAAAGGCTTGAATGCTTCCCCTGCCCCGGTCCTCCGCTGAACTTATTTTCGGGCAGAAACGCCATTTTCGCAGGAAAAGGCATCCCTTGAATACGAAGATGTTATGCCCCATATGCTCGAGTCCACCCTTTCTCCCCCCCCCCATTTTTTCAGACTTGGATTATCCTGCTGGAATTTGACCCCTCAATTTAGACACTAAGGCAATTTTATTCAATTTGACCCATGGATGGCCCATTGTGTGCGCGTTCGCAAACTCGCACCGTGAGAAAATACAATTTTTTTCACGGATATATTTCATTATAGTCATTAATCCCTTATATATTCGAGTTGTGTAGCACTCTCTCCTCTCTCTCCTCTCTCCTCTCTCTCCTCTCTCTCCTCTCTCTCTCTCTCTCTCTCTCTCTCCTCTCTCTCCTCTCCTCTCTCCCTCTCTCTCCTCTCTCTCCTCTCTCCTCTCTCTCCTCTCTCTCCTCTCTCTCCCTCTCTCTCCTCTCTCTCCTCTCTCCTCTCTCTCTCTCTCTCTCCTCTCTCTCCTCTCTCTCTCTCTCTCTCTCTCTCTCTCTCTCTCTCTCTCTCTTTCTCTCTCTCTCGCATTACTCTATTACTTTCTTTATCTTTGCTTTTGCTGATAACTTCATTTCACAACAAAGCAACAGGGAGGCCGTCGATCTTATCGCGAACCGTCACCTTACCCAATCCACAGGCGCGCGCAGGAAACTGTGAGGGCCGGCGATTGGCTATGGCCCAAATAATCCTCGCCCTCTGCTCTCTGCCTGATATTCCACTCGACCTAATCTGGTCCCCGGTCGTGCTCAGGTGCGCCACTGTCACGACTGCGTCACAATCGTGACGCGCCGTCTCGAGCAGTCTGTCACGGCGGTCAGCTGATGACGTGACGCACGGCTCGACCGTGGCTCCACTGCACCTGGGCACTATCCTGGCCAGGTGCACTATCCCGATGCAGAGCTCTTTTCAGCCTCAGGCGTCCCTCTGGGCCCCGGTGCAGTTCTCCGGCAGCTGTGCCACTTGATCGATTGATTGATTGTACTACGCAGGCCAGTGATGACGTGAGGGTGGGGTGGGGGTCGACGGGGAGGAGAGCTTTAGTAGCTGGTGCCTGAGGGCACGGGAACCTGGGAAGGGTCGGCGGCCCAAAACTTTGGATGAGTTTAGCGTCGGCCGTATGGGTGCTGCATGGACAGAATCAACGTCAAAGTGGCTCCCCCACCCAACTTTGAGACGGTTCCCGTGCCACGGCTGGTACATAAAGAGATATTTGGCACAAATAAAGAGATATTTGATGCCAGGGAGGGCAAGCCTCCTCCAGCCTCTCCCGTCGGTCCGCCCCTGGTCACCAACGAGACACGCCCTCCACTTCCGCAGGTCCGACAGTTCTCTGCAGAGGCGGAAAGAGAAGCCAAGCCCACGCGGGAGCCGACAGTTATCTGTGAAGGCGGAAGGGGACGAGTAGCCTAGGGGTAAGTTGCTCGTCTCACAATCGAAATGTTGTGGGTTCGAGTCTCACCTGTCGCTACTCTTCGCCCGCGACCAATCGGCGTGAGAGATTGGCAACGCTACATGACTCAACGGTCGATGTGTCGTAAAACCGCTGACCAACCAACCAACCTGTAAAGGCGGAAAGAGGAAGCCACGAGTCTTGTCGGGATGAAAGTACAGCGAGGTGTAATGTGTACCGCGTGACTTATGATCTGTGGGGACCGCATGCTTTGGGGTCGCTGATCGTTGGTAATTCAGTCGGTAAGGCGTTGGACTCTGGATGGCAAGGTCGTGGGTTCGAATTCCACAACCGGCGGGATTACAGAGTCGATTCGTGTGACCGACAGGCGTGAGAGGCTGGGAACGCAGTTGAGTGCGTCGTAAAAGAATCCCAAGAACCGCATGTTTAGATTTATTTACGAGCAAAAAGCGGCCTAGGAAAGATGCTGACAAAAGCAAGTTGTCGGTTATATATGGGCGGGAAACAGGCGGAACATCGTCTTTGACATTTGGAAGGTGGGAAGGGACAAATCCCAGCGATACCTGCCAGTGGCAAAGTGGAAATAGCGTGCGTTACCGCGATCTATGGTTGCGTGCACCCGTAATCTAGTCTGTTGCTACGCCCGAGCTATCGAAGAGAACATGGCGCCAGATGAATGTGCTCACTGTACCGACTTCGTGTGAAAATGTGGAAATAGCTTGTCATTCCTGTGTTTGCGTGATGATTGTCTGACTTTGCGCATACTGCGGGAGCAGGCTTTCATTCAGCACCAACTCCGAATATCTGGAGAAATTTCCATCCTTCTTTGAGGCTCACTGGCAAGTCCAGGGAGAAGGGAAGCAGCAACCCCTTCCCCCACCTTTCCAACATTCGAGACTGGATTTGAACGTCGAAGTTTGGCAACATGGGACTGTTGTAGTGCAGTACTCTGATTATTTCTTCAATACCGCTGAGGCCAGTAGCAGCGGGACTTCTGCATCTAAGTCTGAACACCGCGCACGTTTCTTCACTACTGACTCTTTATTGTTAATGCTCCATTTCTGTGTTTAGAAGAGTGTTCCGTATGCAGTGTTCGATTCCCTCACTGGTGGTACGGTCAGTGTGTGCTACCAAATGACTTCAAATTTCAGGAGGTACAGGTTCATTCAACCTAAAGACATGCATTGCATGGAGACGCATTAAAAAAATATAGTATATACTAAACGATTTTGCCCAGCCTTCTGGACAGGGTGTTTATATACGTCTGAGGGGGAAAGTGCCCCCTCAATGCTGACTTTCCCCACAATAATTTCAAATTTTAACATGGACGCTATTGGGTGTACCCCAATCCATTTCGGCCTGCCCATTCTTTTTATATAGTTTGCCCCTCCCCTAAAGGGGACGAGTAGCTTATGGATAAGTTGCTCGTCTCACAATCGAAAGGTTGTGGGTTCGAGTCTCGCCTGTCGCTACTCTTCGCCCGCGACCAATCGGCGTGAGAGATTGGCGACGCTACATGACTCAACGGTCGATGTGTCGTAAAACCAACAACCAACCAACCAACCCCTTCCCTAAATGATTTTCAGAAATCAACATCCGTGCCTTTGGATCTACCCCTGCGTTCGTTGTGCAAACCAATTGTGTACGCTGGTGGTGCATTCATGCACTGGTTCGCCACGGGGCCAAAAATTACACTGGCTCGCCATTCCCCCTTGGCGATAAAAATAAATTAGAATGCAATTTGTCCTCTCAAATAATTGATAAGCGAGTGATGAAGGGCGTCGCTGCCTTGATGTCGAACCGCTGCAAATGAGAAAATCCCCACGGGCGAGACGATCTTCTCACTACTCGCCTCCTTTCATTGGACCTCAGACCATTGTCCGTGCAAGCTCGTGTCAGATCCGCCAGCTCTACCTGCCCGGTCGCCGAATTCTGCAGCTCTATTCGTCTGACGGCTTGCCATTACGGCGAAATTGCTCGCCCGTCCGCGCGGCTCTATACGCAGATTCGCTGCGCGGCGTGGCGGGTTGTTCACGTTCGCGCGGTGCCGCGTCGGCCGCGGGCGGCCGGCCGGCGGTGACCTTGACATCGTGCAACGGTGCACATTCCACGCGCGTAACTGCACGTATTACGCGCGTGCAGCAAAACGCGATGGCGTCGCTGGTTGGTGACACAATGCCATCGGTTACGCCATCTCCTCTAGCGGACGGTACTTCGCCTCTGCTAAGCAATAAAAGGTGATGCCACGTGACCTTGCTACATTGCAGCTTCCTCCAGTTTTACCCGCACGTTATTTACTATCCCTTCACGAATAATGGTGCACTCTGACACCATGGCTGAAAAACAACGCTGAGACTGTGTGCGTGGGTATCTCTCAAACTCAAACTACCCAAAAGGAGAAACGACGCTCGTGCTTATCGGGCAATTCGCTTCAGCGCGAACCCCAAGGACCCACTGAGACGCATTGCCAGTAAGTAAGAACACCCACGCCCATCCTAGGCTTGGGTGCTGGGTCGAAGTGTCAGCCCCCGGACGTGCTGACCCTTCGACCTCCCACCACGCGCTTCCTGCCGTGGTGGGGGAGGCGACGCTGTATGGCCTCAGCCTGAGGGGAGGTCGTGACGCCCGGGAGGTCGCCGTGGCGGGGATGGTGCTGAGCGGGCCCGGGGGATGGTGCTGAGCGGGCCCGGGGGAGGGTGCTGAGCGGGCCCGGGGGAAGGGTGCTGAGCGGGCCCGGGGGAGGGTGCTGAGCGGGCCCGGGGGAGGGTGCTGAGCGGGCCCGGGGGAGGGTGCTGAGCGGGCCCGGGGGAAGGTGCTGAGCGGGCCCGGGGGATGGTGCTGAGCGGGCCCGGGGGAGGGCGAGGGTGCTGAGCGGGCCCGGGGTGGTGCTGAGCGGGCCCGGGGGAGGGTGCTGAGCGGGCCCGGGGGAGGGTGCTGAGCGGGCCCGGGGAGGGTGCTGAGCGGGCCCGGGGGAGGGTGCTGAGCGGGCCCGGGGGAGGGTGCTGAGCGGGCCCGGGGGAGGGTGCTGAGCGGGCCCGGGGGAGGGTGCTGAGCGGGCCCGTCGCGGCTCGGACTGGGGCCCGCTGCGTGCCAGCTGTTGGTGTGACGACGCGCTGCTGTGTTTGCTGTTTGCTGCTGTTTGCTGTTGACCCGTGGCGTATTCACGGTCAGGGTGGGCACACACTGAACAGCGAGGCTCTGTCGGGCCGCCTCGGCGCCTCGGTGTCCGCATGGGCGCTACATGACCAATGTAGTCGATGCGCCCTAAAGCCCTAATAACTAACTAACCTCGGTGTCCGCTGCGTGGGTGGAGATTCAGCGCTGAGAGACGCCTTTTGAGCGCCGCTTAAGAGTCGCCGAGCTCCGAGCAGTTCAACATTAGCGCCTGTGGAGGTGCGTGGCAAAGCGCCACCTAGAAACGACAAGGCGATGCACAATCACCACGTGAATTTTTATGACTGTTTTGGGAACCTCCGCCAGTGATATCGATCTGACATCTTCGTCACCTTTTCTTATGTCAGTTATGATATGAACGATAGAAACTTTGACGATTGAAAACGTTGCTGGCCATTATTGATCCGCCGGAAATTGCGTTATAGTGATTTCACTTCCTCTGACGTTTGGCCTTAAAAATGTTGTATCTAGCTAATTTGCCAACACTGCACTTTCAAAAGTAATGGCATTCCACATGTAGCAGCATGGCCCGACAGCGATTACACGACGCTGTATTCTCGGAATTTCGACATAGGTGGTAGCCGAAAGCTCCATTGTTTACCAAGTCCTTCCATTTTGTACATTATTTTGTACGTTTTTGGTACGGGGTTTCCACACGCCACTGCAAATGTTTAACAATATAAAATCACGGACATGTGTGCCAAATTTGAAGTCAACACCACAAACATGGCGTATATGCGACCATTCAATGGTATAAATCGTGGACGTGGATGGGTAAGGGGCGGCAGCGGTGGTAGCCGCACATACCGGTACTCGCTGTGTGCTCGCTCGTGCGATCTATCGGGGTCAAATAGCAGCCCCCATTACCTCTCCGGAAATGCTGCACATTTTAGTCAGCTGAATCATCTTGACTGACCTACCCGGTGTTGCATGCATGGACCTACATGCTGCTTGCATGGTGGCCTGGAAAGTCAGCTCATTTAGACGCTTGACCTTGACCCGTGACCTGGTTATTTACTTAGTGGTGGATTGGAGTTTAAGGGCGCGTCGACATCTGGGGTCATTTTGTGCCCATAACTAATTGTTATTTACTTAAGCGGTATCATGTGTCCCGAGGTCGCTCGGCATAGCGTTGTCGATTGCCCTTTGAATAGTTGAAATCAGTCCAGTGATTTCTGACACATCAACATTCCACAAGCTCCGCCTCAGTTGACCTTGATCTGTGACCTTCAGAAGAATGTTCAAGTAGCACGCCTTGCCGCACACCTGACTGATTTCATCTTCTTGACTATTACCCTCTGCCACCAGCGTTGCGATCAGGAAAAGTACCCCACTTAAGTATTTTAACCGTGAATTTGTTATCTCAGCAAAACGCCTGAAATGTTGTTGGATCACACGACAGAGAGCCACTTATTGCTCATTCAATGGCTGAAATCGACCTATATTTTATGTGGGAAGGGGGGGGGGACGAAAACGCCCTACATCCCCCGTGGTGTCAGGCTGTAAGCTCCAGTGTTGAGTAAATGTCTTGCATTACATGCAAACGCTCCCGTAAATTCAGCTGAATACGTTGGAACTGAATTGTTCAACTGCTTGGCATCATAGACGGGCCACCATCACTGAGCCGCGATGGTGAGTTTCCGTATCGCAATTACATCTGCTCCTTATATGCCGATCGATCTACCTCCAATGCCGATCATGGGCGCTAGATGACCTCGCAGTCGGCGCGCCCTTAAGCGAAAATAATCAATCAATCAATCCAATGCCGATCGATCTTTTCTTGATAGAGCAGACCAATACCGTTTTGCGTGCGTGTAATATCGCAATTTATTGGGCATATCGATACTGATCTATTCATCCTATCAGTGCCGGTGGACGTGCCGATCGATGCCAATCTGCTGATCAGCAATATGATATCGACGTGCTATTGACCTGTATATACCTGGTAACCCAATTAGGGGCAAATCCGGGAATTTTCATGGGACATCACACAGTTCATGACGTGGCGCCTACAGCTGAAAATCCGCCGAGTGGGAGTGGGAGGTGAGCTCGTGCGTACTGGAGGGCTGTCTTTTCCAATGGAAGGGGCAACGCTCGCTGCAAAAATCCCCTTGCGGGCGGTGAACTCCAGTAGGTTGGAGCGCCTTTTACTCCGAGAACATTCGTCCAGAAAATCATTTGAGCGAGCGGGGCAGGCCTGGAGCCTTCCCGGAAGGGCGCCTTTATTTATTATTTATTTTAAAAACAGGGATTACGGACAGCCTTTCCTCGTCAGAGGGGCGCTACTTTTCCATGGAGGGGGGAACATACCTTCAGTGCCCCTCCCCGTACCCGCCCCCGGGTCTAATGCTCGAGCTTGCGTGACACAGGTCGCGTGAAGACCTCGGGCAGTCGTCCTGTCACTGGCGTCATAGCAGAACGGACCAAAATGTCCGAGGCTGACTGCTGTTTGCCGGTCCGAATAAAACCGAGGCGGATTGATGAGCCACCTCGGCGGTCGCCATGGCTTTGCCGTGGCGACCGGCTGGGGTCCAACTGTCAGGCTTTCATCCCACCCGTTCGTGTAGGCACGAATGATCAACCCTGGTCGATGCACCCTAAAGCCCAAATAACTAACTAACTAACTAACCACCCGTTCGTGGGGGAGGATATGAACACGCTTCTGCAACTTAATAATCTTGTCGAGCTGAGAGTGGTACGTGCTTCCCCAGTCAACAGCAGTCATTTAGATATGGCAGTATTAAATAATTATACAGAAGAAGCAATTCACAAGTTGATAGAAAGTATCTAGATTTGCCTATAATTCCAATATTCCTGCTCAGTTTTGAAGAGATTGCATTAATATGGATTTTCCATGTCATGTCTTCATCAATAAATACACCTAGATATTTTATACAGCTATGCCTTGTAATATAAGAAGTATTTACTTTGACATGAAGGTCATCACATGGTTTCCTGAAGAAAAAAAAATATCCAGTTTTATCAACATTAATAGATAATGAGCTACGAACCCGACATCCCCACGATATTTCCCAGCCAGACTTTCAGCTCGGCCCGCCACTGCCGAGGACAGCCAACAGCTGACCAGACACGGCCCAGTCCTGGGGGGGGGGGGGCTGCGGGAGCCGCCTATTTCTGCGGCCGGTTAGCGTGCCGGGTCACGCGTGCCGCGTTATTACTGCTGTGTTCCGCCTCTGTGGCGCCCGCCGTATATATTGTGACGTTGGGGTGACGTCAACAGATGACGTCACCGGATGACGTCATCTGCTAACGGCTATTTATTTGTTTGTTTGCTTATTTATTCATTCCACGATGCATACCCTCCAAGTGCAGTGGCTATTATGGACAGCGCGCTATGGCGGCTGTGCGTGCGATGCGCTCACGGAGACTCGAGGAGCGCTCACAGAGACTCGAGGAGCGCTCACGAAGACTCACGAAACACCCACGGATACTCGAGGAGCGTCCACGGAGATTGACGGAACACCCACGGAGACTCGAGCACTCCCGGAAACTCGCCGAGACTTGGAGACGTATGGAGACGACGGTGTGGAAAGGAAGCGGCGGCTGCGTGAAGTGGTTTGTTGTGTGCGGTTGTTGCTTTGTTCTTGGACGGACAGGAGGCGTTTCCAGTCTCTGAACCGATCTCCACATCTGATCGTTTGCAGCGGTCAAAAAGTGAAAGTGAAATAGTGACACCCACCGGCATGCAGGTACTGCCAGGCGCGCACCCAGGATTTTTCCATGGGGGGCCGGGACCGAAAAGGGCACTTGGCCGGCTCCAAAAGGGCACTTGACCGGCTCCAAAAGGGCACTTGACCGGCTCAAAAAGGGCACTTTGCGGCCCGGGGCACACTGGAAGGTTTATTGACAGGGGGGCGGGGGGCGCGAACAAAATTGTCCAAAAGGGCAGTTTTGGGCACAAAGGGCACCTTTGGCACAGGCGGGGCACATAAGGAAGGTGATTTTTGGGCTAAATTTGGGACATTCCGGCCAAGGGGGCACTTTTCGGTCAAGAATGGCACTTGGCCAAAAGGGCACTTTGGTCTCATGGGGGAGGGGCGGGCCCCTGCCCCCTCCGGTGCGCCTATGGGTGCTGCTATAGGTAGAAGATACCAAATTGCTGTTTGAAATCGCAAAGGAAGTGGTCAAAAAGAAAAATCGATGCTGCAAAGTTAGCATGTGTGGAGAAAGAAATCTTGGAGGTATTGTATGTGAAGCATCACTTGTAGCTGCAGCACCAGGTGTTGTGCATAATTGCATCGATCGGTCCCTCGGTGATGTTAAAATTGGCATCACCGATTTTGGCAAGGTGGCAAATGGGTATCAAATGGAATCAATCGATTCTGAGGTGTCGGAGAGGAGTAGTCTGGGGGTAAGTTGCCCGTCTCACAATCGAAATATTTTGGGTTCGAACCTCACCTGTCACCGCTCTTTTCCCGCAATCAATCAGCGTGAGAGATTGGCGACGCTACACGACTCAACGGTCGATGTGTCGTAAAGCCAATGACCACGATTCCGAAGTGTCAAGTTCATTAAAGATGCACCCATCGGTCGTCTCCCCCAAACTCAGCGGACGAAACCCCCGTGCAATGCAGCGTGCAGATTCCATGAACTTCCGTGCCGAAAAATGCCACGTTAAATCACGGCCCGTCCCCATTACAGCGTCGCCGAACCCTCCTCAATCCTTCCGCACGCATGGAGACTATGTGATTACAGAATTAATCGCACATTGCCGCCGCAGGCCGAACAGAGCTCCCGGTTAGACCTGGTGAAGTAAGTACCGAACCTGTTGGGGGCCAGAATCTGAGCCTCGATTGGCTATTCGAGTTTTAGGGCGCGTCGACGCCGGGGAAGCGTGATCCGTGTGGGACGGACGGTCTAGGTAGACGGCGAACGAGAGGGCGCCGGTTCGATCCCGATCGTGGGTGGTTTTCTTCGCGCGCGAGAGCAGGGAACACGCACGGAATGGCTGCTACGCCTGCTCACGTGGTGCATGTCAACGACGTGGCATGGCACATGCCTGCCACGAGCAGTCTATGGGTAAGATGCCGGTCTCACGATCGAGTGATTGTGGGTTCGAGTCTCGCCTGTCGCTATTCTTCGCCCGCGACCGATCGGCGTGAGAGATTGGTGACGCTACATGACTCGACGGTCGATGTGTCGCAAAACCCAATAACCATCTAACCACCTGCCACACAAATGGCATAGCATTGCATCTGCCGACGGCATGGCATTGCACATGTCAACCCTCAACCTAAAGCTATGCACGAATGTCTGCTAGATGAAGGAAGCATATGAACATGTCACGTGCGTGCAAATATTTGCGTTCAGTATGGCGTGGTGCACGCATCACGTGATCACGCATCCTGCAATGTAACAACGCTCGCCTACAACATGACATGGAATTATCTGTGGTATATACGCCCCATTAATGCGATGACATATATGTTGTAAGACCAGGATGGTTGAGATGTACGTCTTGGCGATCATATGTGTCGCATCTAGTAGCCTTACTTCGTCAGTTTCGCCTTTAAAAACTTGATACGATTCACGCTGTTATGGGCGCTGCATGACCTCGCCAGTCGATGCGCCCCTAAAGTCCAATAACCAACCAACCAACCAACATGACATGGAATGTGTTATCTTTCGGTATGACATTCAGCACGGTCGCACGCTACATTCCGCACGCCACACGCCGAGACGGGTGCGGCCAAAAACGATTGTCGGCCTGTAGTCGGGCCGACGTCTTTGTCCACGAGATTCGGCAGCACGGATTGATTAAGACCGATGCCTGCTCTTCCGTTAGATATGCAAATACGTGCGAGATCGTCTCGCACACGCCCGCCCGTTCCTCCATTAGTGATGCAAATGTGTAGCTTGGCCCACGCCCATCTTGCACGGCATCTACGCCTCGATTAGCAATGGAAATTTATGCGTCAAGTCGCTGCCCACGCTCGTGCACGATTCTCGGTTCAGAGCGTAGTCCGAGGGGTGTCGCCAGGGGATGTTCGGGGAGTTCGACCGACCGACCGACTGACCGACCGACTGACCGACCGACCGACCGACCGACCGACTGACTGACCGACCGACCGACTGACCGACCGACCGACCGACCGACTGACCGACCGAGAGTCGGTTCGGCTCGACCGAACATCCGAAACCGATCAAAACCTAGCCCGAAGCTAATCTTAAATCGGTTTAAAACCGACTAAAGATCGATATCCATTGCGATCCATGCGATCCATGCGGATCCGAAGCCGACCGAAAAGCGATCCAGCACTGCTTCGAAGCCGAGTTGGATCGATCCGAAGCTGATCCGAACCGAATCCGGACCGGATCGAGCCGACCGCCAGCCGATTCGAACCGCTTCGTGCTGTTCGCAAGCCAGCTGATCGTCAGATCAAGCCGGTCTGCACACGGCAGTATTCCTCCCGCATTCCATCGCATCAAGTGTGTTCGCTTCGTTTCCATGGATACCGCGGTCAGCTGTTTGTGACGCCCGCGTATTGTCGCCGGATCAATCGCGTTCCACGGCCACGGGCGTCGGCGCTCCAACAGAGGCGGATCCAGTCGGTGGGCGGATCCAAATGTATCAGTTCTACCTGGTGGGAAAACTTTATCGGCACAGTTCATCGTCTACTGGGATTTCTGCCCTGTTACGTTTCACTCGAACCTCTTCCGAAGGCGTTTTGCGTCCCCACCGTGCCGCTGCCCTCGGCACGCCTCTGCCAAGTGACCCATCCAGTCGTGGTGTCGAGCGACCCTTACCAGCCCCCACTGGGCCACGGTCGCGGCCCGCGACCTGCGTGGCAAACGTGTGGGAACCTGCCGCTGCCAGACCACGGGCCAAAACTCTCCAGACCGTGGACTTCTTTCGTGATGACGTATTTCGAGATGTCTTCTGGTGCTCGTCGTTGGTAATTTCGCCCGGTGGCTTTGCCAGGATTTAACAGATATTTATCGAATGATTAAAACTGGTCGAAGCACCCTAAGTAAAACCCATATAACTAACTAAATATACGACCCTAATATACCAGGAGGTGCTGAGTTTACATCAAAAGTAGCGTTAGGGATTATGCTATATTACTTTTGATGTAAACTCAGCACCTCCTGGTATGTTGAGGGTCGTACATTTCGTCTCACGCAATGTCTAAAACCCAGGAGCACTTAAGAGCCATTCTTCGTTGTATTAAACAATGTAACTAACTAACCACCTAACTAACTAACGAATGTTAACCATGTGACAATCCTCTTACGGTGAAATTGGAGTTTAGTGGCACGTGGCCTTTTCAGACAGGGACTCGACAGGTTTTGTATTGGAGGTTGCAAGGCACACGAATATGTTCTTAAGGGTTCCGAATTGTTGAGAGCCCAGCCTCCGTTCTAATTATAATTGGTGGCTCTGACTTATCGAATTCCGGGTCCTCCTCGCCCCCCCCCCAAGCATGTGGCGCAGCCCCTGTATTCAAATATGTGCAACCCAGTTTCGATAAACATTCATGTTGCGAAGTAATGTCCGTAAACTCTGACGCATCAGACAAATTGATCAACTTCGAATAATTGAAGGATTTTAAGGAGCACGTGAACACCAGTCGTCCAAAGGCACCGTCAGCAAAGGCTGGTGTTAATTATTAACAAGTTGATAACATGCAATAAACAACCCTGGATGCACTTCGGTAGACTGGTTAAACAGAGCCCTGGCAGACTGTGTATCAACCAGACAGTCTAGGTATGAATCAGATACGGTCCGGGTTTGATCAGACGTCACTCTGCTATGCTCTGTCCCCCTTGCCACCCCATCCGTTCCGAGTTTACGTGTCGGAGCAATCACATCACCTTCCCGCACAATTATCCGATCCCTCTCCTGCTGCAGTCAACCCTGCAAACTCTTCACCCCCACCCCATCCCCCAGACGTTCTGCAACAGCTGTGCACCTGTTGCTCAGATGCGCTCCAGAAGCAAGCCGTTGCCAAGGTGATCAGCAAAGCAGGTCGCTTTTTCGCCGCCACCGCCGACGAATCTGGCTGCGCGGTTCCAGCGTTTCTTCGCTTTTTGCGGGCGCCTCGCCTGGATCTAGTCCAAGTCGGAACCTGCTGCTGCGAACGTGCTCGTATCGGCGGAGGAGGGCGGCGGTCGTCCCGGAGGCCGTGCGTTTGCTGCCGCAGACCCGACGCTGTTGTCACACGAGACGAATCGCACCGACTGTGCTCCGAGTGGAGATTGGTGTCGCGCTTCTTTACTGCCGATCTGACCTAAACCCTCCGCCCCCACCCGCTTCTTTACTGCAGGACCGTGTTTCGGGAAGTGTTTGGCGGGTTCCCCGGCTCTTTGAGACGTGTAATTGCGAGTCGCGTGAAGCTTGTCGGGATAGACACCGACCTGGGACGGCTGTGTAAGCATGCGACGGTGATTTACTGGAATTGAACGTTTGAGGAAAAACGTTGGTTTGTTTGGTCTCTGTTTCTGTCTATGTTCCAGAGACGACCAGCTCAGATTGAGACATCACGCCTCGTTGTAAAACGTGCGGGACGTAATCTGGGAGATAGAAACCTTTCCGGTCATACGCTACTAGGGACAAAGACTGGCGGATGGACAAGGGGGAGGGGCAGGAGTTGCAACTGAGTATCTAGTGAACCCGCGCCGTCTTTCCGGTCAAATCCTCACACTCGTCTCTGGGGGGAGGGGGGCGGTTGAACAGCCCCTCTAAAATCCAAACTAAGCATCGCATGGAAACGAAAGAGGTATCATCGGAAAGCGCTCGAAGAGTATGGTCCGGGTCCACCCTCCAAAACAATTTCCCCCAAAAGCGACGTCACCAGGGGGCTAGATTTTCACGACTTCACGACTTACATTATGTTTTTGGCTCTGGGGGTTTCATTTTGGGGGATATATGAGAAAAAAAAACTTCTTTTTTTGGAATGAGAAAAGGACGGCGAAATCGACCAGGGCTATAATTTTGTTGGCCCCCAAAAATACAAATTTTATTTTTTGAAATTTCCGAATTTTGAGTTTTCAAGTTTTCATTAATTTTCCTTTTCCAATGGGTAGAGCAGACTGAGAAACGTTGTTGGAAGCCAACTTTCCCTAATAAAAAATGTTTACTTTAGCCAGAATCCTCTATTTGTACTGCAATTTGACAAATACGCAAAATTTATATGTAGTCAAAAACGAAAAAAGAAAGAAAAATTCAACTCGTACGTTTTGTTGCATCCGTAAAGATAAGCAAACGCTGAAAGTTTCATTAAAATATCTGCATCCGTTAAAGCGTGACGACTGGTTTAACTTTTTTGGAGGTGATCTCACTTGCCCTTGACTAACTCATTGACCCTAGATGACCTGACATAAAAAGTTTGAATCAGCATGTCAAGTATGCAAAATTTTGGCGCGTTGCCGCGCGCCGTTCGTCCGCTATCCGCGAAAAACGTGAGGGGGCGATTGAAGACCCCCCCCCCCCCGAGACGGGACGGGTCGATGTTTTTGATATTTTTCTTCACGGTTTGGTAGTTCAAGGGAAGCCATGGGCCGGTGACGGCAAAGTTCAACTTCAGACTTCGCGAAACGACTTCAGACTATGACTGCTGTCCATGGCAAATGAGAGCTATGACGAGAGCGTCGAGACTAGCGTTTGTTGACAAACGTTGGCCTCGTGGTTTCGTGGTCACATTCCTCATGGTGTGTGTTGGGGTATGGGAGCTTGCATCACCAATATCGGGTGTCATATCTGGCATCATAAGTGGTAGGTTGATCAGAGATGACCGGCACGTGCTATCAACATTAATGCGTGCGCAGCTGACTGAATTTGCATCACCAACATTTGGATGCTGTAGTCTGCATCACCAATGTGTACGAGGCCGGGTCGGAGTTTGCATCACCAGTGTGCGCCGGCCGCGGCCGTGGTAGCACGTGTCGGCGGCGGTTTTGGCGCGCCGCCAGTCAACACTGGCGCCGGCGCGGCGACTTTTGGCGCCGGCGCGGCTTGGCGAGCGCCCCCTGGCGGCGGTTGCCGCGCCGGTGCTGTCTCGTGGTCGGTCTGACTCGGGCGCCGGCCATCGCGGCTGTCGACTTTCGCAGTCCCGCTCTTAGTAGCGCGGCAGCTGTCACGCGGCCACGCGGCAGTAGTCACGCGGCCTGAGTCACGCGGCAGTAGTCACGCGGCCTGAGTCACGCGGCAGTAGTCACGCGGCAGTAGTCACGCGGCCTGAGTCACGCGGCAGTAGTCACGCGGCCTGAGTCACGCGGCAGTAGTCACGCGGCCTGAGTCACGCGGCAGTAGTCACGCGGCCTGAGTCACGCGGCCTGAGTCACGCGGCCTGAGTCACGCGGCAGTAGTCATGCGGCAGTAGTCACGCGGCGTCACACGGCAGTCGTCACGCGGCCTGAGTCACGCGGCAGTCGTCACGCCCGGGCCGAATCTCTGGCGCAGTCTTTCGCCAGGCCAGTGGGCGAATCTCTGGCGCAGTCTTTCGCCAGGCCAGTGGGCGAATCTCTCGCGCCAGAGATTCGCCCACTGGCCGACTCGGTGCGATCTCCGAGATGTTTTAGTGTCCCGGGATAGTTTCGGTGCCGAGATGGTGGCGTTTCAGGCGCCGTTTGCGGGTTGTTGCGTCGCTGGACGGAAGCTGACCCACGGACCTGGGGAGGGAGTGAAGACTGACGAACCCAGGACTGGGAGGACCCACGGACCCGGGGAGGGAGTGAAGACTGACGAACCCAGGACTAGGAGGACCCACGAACCCGGGGAGGGAGTGAAGACTGACGAACCTAGGACTGGGAGGACCCACTGACCCGGGGGGGAGTGAAGACTGACGAACCTAGGGGGAGGGACCCACGGACCCGGGGAGGGAGTGAAGACTGACGAACCTAGGACTGGGAGGACCCACGGACCCGGGGGAGGGAGTGAAGACTGACGAACCTAGGAGGACTGGGAGGACCCACGGACCCGGGGAGGGAGTGAAGACTGACGAACCTAGGACTGGGAGGACCCACGGACCCGGGGAGGAGGGGGAGTGAAGACTGACGAACCTAGGACTGGGGAGGACCCACGGACCCGGGGAGGGAGGATGAGAGCGGACTGACGAACCTAGGACTGGGAGGACCCACGAACCCGGGGAGGGAGTGAAGACTGACGAACCTAGGACTGGGAGGACCCACTGACCCGGGGAGGGAGTGAAGACTGACGAACCTAGGACTGGGAGGACCCACGGACCTGGGGAGGGAGTGAAGACTGACGAACCTAGGACTGGGAGGACCCACGGACCTGGGGAGGGAGTGAAGACTGACGAACCCAGGACTGGGAGGACCCACGGACCCGGGGAGGGAGTGAAGACTGACGAACCCAGGACGGACAGCATGCGTGGCCATGCTGTTGAGTCAACAGGTGCGCGATCAGCCAGCTCGATGAGTTGTTCGTTCGCCCGGGTTCATAGGCACACGAGTGATGTTTGTTTATTGGGTGGCTCTCGGCACGCGTTATGCACGAGCGCGGCTAATGGCGGCTCCCACACTGTTTCGACGGTGAGCCGCGTGATTGGGAAGCGTCCCGGGCGGTGCGAGTGTTGAACCCGGGACCTTTGGTGCGCAGAGCCCAACACCTTACCCACTCGGTCATCCCCGCCCTGCACGCACGTGATGGATGTACAGCTGCGTACAGCATGAATGTCGGGCGGAAGACGTGACTGCACGTTCATCTACAGGACTCCAGCCCGAACTCGGGACTCCTGTCGTGGCCGTACACTCCCGGCGGACTCTCGAACTCCCACCTCATCCTGCCGCATCAACTCACGGACGAAGCCGGGCTTCTCCCCGGGCTCCTCCCCGGGCTCCTGGTCGCCTCCTCGACTCCCGGCCGCTTCCTGGAGCCTCGTCTGCTGTATGGGCTTATGGGCGCTGTATAACCACTGCAGTTGATGCGCCCGAAAACCCAAATAACTAACTGGAGCCTCGTCTGAGCTGCGGACTCCGGCACTCGTGGCGGGCTGCAGAGTTCTCGAGGGGTGCCGAGTCGGACGTGGATAAGCTGACTGATGGACTGTCCACACCTAGCGTAATCTCGACGCAAAAAGCCAGCGCAATGACGCACTAGGCGTAATCCCGACGCACATGTGAAGATATGTTGCAGCATACAAGCTGAAAAACCGCAGCCGATGTGGCCCAATTCCCCGATGATCAGCAAATATGACAGCAGTTTATCCCGAGTAGTCTGTCATCTTGACCTTGCGTCAAGGCCGCTGGTGCGCCGAGCGAAAGAAGTTGAGAAAACTCAACTTTGTCCGCTCGGAAATCGACAGCGTTTTGTAGGACTCGGCAGACAGCTGACGCAGGGCCGACGCAATGGCAGGATCGGCAGACTCAGTGGGCCCCATGCTAACTGTCCGCTAGCTTTGCGTCGATTCCAACAGTGCGTGGAGATTACGCTAGGTGTGAACAGTCCTAGACTCTGCCCGCGACCACTGCTCTCTGGTCACCTGCCCGCCGTCCTCTGGCCACCGACCCACCGACCCACCGACCTATGGCCACCGACCCACCGTCCCACCGTCCTCTCACCACCGACCCACCTTCCTCTGGCCACCCGCCCACCTTCCTCTGGCTGCCGACCCACCTTCCTTTGGCCACCGACCCACCGTCCTCTGGCTGCCGACCCACCATCCTCTGGCCAGCGGCCCACCGGCCCACCGTCCTCTGGCCACCGCCCACCTTCCTCTGGCCTCTGGCCACCCGCCCGCCTTCCTCTGGCCACCGACCCACCGTCCTCTGGCTGCCGACTCACCGTCCTCCGACCACCCGCCCACCTTCCTCTGGCCTCTGGCCCGCCGGCCGACACCTGCCGACCCCAGCCGCGGGCGATGCTACGCTGGACACGGAGGCGTGTCAAGGTCGCTCCGCCCCGCCCCAGTGACCTTGACTGGCGATTTGTGGTTGTCGGCGCGAGCGCCGGCGGCGGTGTCCGCCGCCGCTCTCAGCGTCAGCAGCGCCGGCGATGAGTTCGGCGTGCTGGCGCTCGAACAGAACCAGCTGGCGCGGGGGCCGCGGCGGTTCAGTCGGTAGAGCGTCGAGCTTCTGATCGCAAGATTGCGGGTTCGAACCTCACAACAGACGAAGTTTACCGAGTCCACCGGCGACCAATCGGCGAGAGAGATTGGCGACGCTATGGTTAGGTTGGTCACCCACCCAGCCTTCTTTATACTATATAACCTGTATGCCTATATAACCTGACGCTACATAACCTGGCTCTTCTTTTAGAGCCAGCTGGCGAAGGCTACCGTCGCCAGGCACGTGGTGGTGGATTGGAGTTTGGGGGCGCGTCGACATCAAGGGTCACTGCGCCCATGTCGCCAGTCACGTGCACGTGGCTCTCCGGCCGCGGAGGACGAAGAAGGGGTGTGAGAAACAGAAGCGCAGCCGAGACAACCTCGCCCTTGAAGCTGGGAGAGGAGTACCGAGAACGGCGGTGCTGGCTGGGTGCTTTGAGCTGGGCGCTGAACGGAATAGCGACAGGGACAGCAGATGGTCGTCTCTCTGCATGGCCGACGGGAGGCTGCCGGGCATATCTTCAGACGTTCATCATTGGCACGTCGAGTTTCCAAATGCGGTCTCGGACGCGAGAAACGTCGCGGCGTGGTGTAGTCATGTTCGGTACTGAACAATGGCGCGGTCGGGCGGAAAGCGTGTGAGCGTTCGGCGGATTTGCTGTGAGAAGAGATGGTATCCTTCCGAAGACCGTCCCGCTCCCAGGGAATCTTCGGAGATGGCAGATTCGATGGAGTCAGAGCTGCTTACCACAGGGGATGTGATGGGAAATGTCTTGTTGTCCATTTGATTGCGGTTTTCTCATATGATCTCCAGGGGCTGTTGATTATGTGTCACGCTAAAGAACACTGAACTCAAGTAGAAACCACTTGTATTTCAGGGGCCGCGGTAGCTCATTTGGTAGAGCGTCGGACTCTTGATCGCAAGATTGCAGGCTGGGAGCTCGCAACCGACGGCATTTACGCAGTCCACCCGCGACCAATCGGCGTGAGAGATTGGCGGCGCTATATGGCATAGCGGTTGAATGCGTCGTACAAGAACCCGAGGTTCTTCTTTAATGCGATATTTGCAGCAGGGTCGCGCCGACGTGCTGTTGGTTCGTCAGGGCGTATCCGGTCAGGCGTCGTGCCGGGGTATGGGTTGCTGATCGGACACTGGCTCTAAGGCACTGCTAATGCCCGCTCAGTTTTCCCTAGTCGATGCGCCCTAAAGCCCTAATAACTAACTAACTAATTCAGTTTCCTCTGGGGGACGAGTAGCCTGAGGGTAGGATGCTCGTCTCGCAATCGAAAGGTTGTGGGTTCGAGTCTCACCTGTCGCTACTCTTCGCCCGCGACCAATCGGCGTGAGAGATTGGCGACGCTGCATGACTCAACGGTCGATGTGTCGTAAAACCAATAACCGACCAATCAGTTTCCTCTGTATATCGAGTGCGGGGAAAACTGAGTGAGAACTGAATCAGTAAAAGTGAAAAGTGAACCAGAACAAAGCTGACCTCCCAGACTGTAGTAGCTACTGTAGGTGGAGGGGACGTGTCTCGAAATAGATAAATGCCTGTGCACTGAACGGTCCTCTAATTTTGAGCGTGAAGTATTTGCCTGTCGATCGTTGCGCGCCATGTTGTGCGTGGGAGTGTATGCTCGGCCCGACCAGATTGGCGCAAAATGACCATAGCAGTCGACGCGCCCCTGAAGCCAAATTCATCATCATCGGCCCGACCAGGGCAGTTGTCGGAGCTGTTATTTGCCTTTATGTTGCATCCAAAGTTGAATAAATCCTCCGGCGTCGGGTAGTCGAACCCGCGCACGCCGAAAGCCGAAAACCTCGTGGTGCGCGACTCGCACGAGCCCTCGGGCGGGAATGATCTGACGCTGGCCGAGGCGCCCTGAATTCCAAATACCAAACACAAGAGCGTTCACGTTGAAGTCTGGACTACTGTGCACTTGCCGTCAGACCCGGCTCGCCGTTCACTTTAAGCTTCCGTCCGCCGCTGCCGCGAGTGTTTCCGGTCCCGATTCTGTGTCTGAAGTTTGACTGGTCTCAATTGAGCGCTGCGACCGCGGGACGCTGTTCCGCTAATGCTTTCTAGATTGTTCCATTATGTTCATAACCGGTGAAATGGAGTACATGGTCGGGCGATTTTATCGCGCCGCCGACAGGACTCATTGTCCCGCACAGCCTGGGGCGATTTCGGTTTCACCGAAGACGCCGATCCGGACCAAGTCTTTTCGTCCGTCTGCACTAAAACGCACGGAAATGCCTGTTGAGCCTAAAATGTACTGCCAATTCGAGGGCGTTGACGCCCGCGCGAAGAATGCACCAGTTCGGGGACGAGTGATCTAGGGGTCAGTTGCCCGTCTCACAATCGAAAGGTTGTGCGTTCGAGTCTCGTCTGTCGCCGCTCTTCGCCCGCGACCAGTCGGCGCGAGAGATTGGCGACGCTGCGTGACTCAGCGGTCGATGTGTCGTAAAGCCAATCAACACCGCCGACTGCACCAGTTCAGGCTCACGCGACGCCGTTTTGGCGGCGGTGACGATAGCGCACGCGGGCCCGCTTCTGTCACGCGGCTCGCTTTAATCGCGAGCGGCGCGACAGGGAGCGAGCCTTTCGCGGCGCCGGTGCGTCGCAACGACGCACGCACCTGCCGAGCACGGGCGAGACGAGGGCCGCCGTACGACACCACACCACAGCCCGATGCGGGATGAGTAGCCTAGGGGTAAGTTGGTCGTCTCACAATCGAAAGGTTGTGGGTTCGAGTCTCACCTGTCGCTAATCTTCGCCCGGCTATATGATCAACATGGTCGATGCGCCCTAAAGCCCAAATAACTAACCAATCTTCGCCCGTGACCAGTCGGCGTGAGAGATTGGCGGCGCTGCATGACTCAACGGTCGATGTGTCGTAAAACCAATAACCAACCAACCACGAGGCGATGCCGCCGAGTTGAAGGGATCAGGCGCCTTGGGACGTCGCTGGCCGCTGGTGAATTGGGCGGGTTCTCGGCACAGCATGCACGTGCACTGCGCTGCCGCCGGCACTGATGTGGATCGAACTACCACGTGAACTGGGGAAACGGCCAGTTCCCACGTTTAGTTGCCTCCTTAGACGGCATTTGTGCACGAGATCGGTGAGATTGATCTGGCCTACTTCCCGACTTCCTATCGTACTCTCAGACTTCTTATCATACTTGCTGACTTATTATCATACTTGCTGACTTATTATCATACTTGCTGACTTCTTATCATATTTATCGTAATTGCTGACTTTTCCTGCTGCTGGTATGAGGAATGGTAGGTTTTTGTGTGCCTGTGGCAATCTTTTCCCCGTGACATCTGTTTTAAAACTCGACAAGTCTGTAAAGCCACGCGTTTATTGTGGATGGCCTGAACATACGTATTTGTGTTTGTCTCCTCTTCGATAACATACATCGTCGATGATGTGGACCGTTTTCGTGTTCCTTTTCGATCAGATACATTGTGGGTGGTGGGTGATCCTTTTCGTATTCCTTTTCGATAGCATGCATTTTGGGTGGTGGGGATCTTTTTATAGTTTTTTTTCCAGATAGAGCTGTGATAGAATAGTTGCGTTTGGCTTGAGCGATGTTTGTTATGCTTCATGCTTTATCGCAGGCTGTGCTCCGCTAGATGTAGGTATGTTGAGGTGTCGTGATGACGTCACTTTGGTGGAGGCTACGTCATTTATTGTGGTGCCGAGTTGTAGCTGTCCGACAATGTCTAGATTGTTTCCCTGTAGATGTGGACATCAGCAACCTGACAGTCTTAGGGACGTATAGACATAATGTCATCAGCAACTTGACAAACCTAGGGATGTAGTAATGTAATGATATCAGCAACTTGACAGACTTTGGGACGAAGGACGCAATGACGTCAGCAACGTGGCGTTGGTTTTTTTCAGTTGGTTTCAAGAAATCCTAGCCAATGCCCGTCAGTCTCGGTAAGTCTCAGTCAGTCAGTCAATTAGTCAGTCAGTCACTAGAACTGGGATTCGCCGTGTCCATTGCATATCAACTGGTTGGGTAGGCGTGCGATTGAGTTTGTTTGGGTACTTCGGACACAACGTCAATCGAGCTATGTTTATTGAGAGAAGACTGATGGCGTGGAACGGGGCTGGAACCACACATTGAAATCCCCAATTTCATGGTTTCATTTCAATTTCAATTTCATTTCATGGTTTCAAGTTTTAAGATCAGTCGTACCGACGTTCTGTGAGAAAAAGCGACTTGAAAAATGTTTTACCCTCTTCACCTCCACACTTGAGATAATTTCAACTCTACTGAAACTAATTAATACTAGTCTTACGCCGGGGAATTCCTGTGATATAGTGTTACACAATGTGCTGGATGCCATTTAGCCGACGTTAAAGCGCGCTGCTTAGTCAGGGATGGTAAATTAGCTCAATAGCCAGCTTAAAGCACTTGTTAGATTAGTTGAGTCAGGCGATTGTCAGAGATACGAGGTAGCCCTCCTTAGTAGTGAGGCGTTCCCACGCTGACTTTCTGACTCGTCTGGAAGATGGAAAACACGCGGCCAGGTATGCACCGTTATCCCCCGTTATAGAACTGTTGGATATCCCACATGTGGAACTGGATATCCCATTTGTTCAAGCTCCGCTGTCTTCTCGTCCGAATTTGCCCCCGAGTGAACCATCAGGGGCGGTCCCGTGGGGGGTGGGGCAAAGGGATCATGCCCGCTCACCCAGGAGACCGATTTATTGTCGAAATAGTGGGGTAAACACCTTTTCTTCAAAATTTGTCAACATTCCATGATATAATTATTATGTTCAGCGGACCTGCCGAATGTTCGCTCTTCACATGTGATTTTGTTCGAAATCGGAGAATGGCGATACCCGATAGCAGAGCGGCGCCACATTTTCGTTCGGGGGCTAGCGAGTTTTAGTTCAGTTTTCGTGCACACCCATAGGGATTCGACTAATTTTCAGAAATCCGATCACTTTCCACTTAAAGGAATGCCGCTTCTTTGACTTGCATTTCTTTGTGCGATAAAATGTGTGCGGTAATTTTCAGAAATCCGATCACTTTCCACTTAAAGGAATGCCGCTTCTTTGACTTGCATTTCTTTGTGCGATAAAATGTGTCCCCTGATTTTTCGTGAGTGACAAATCTCAGCTTGTATTGGCCACCAATGGCCTCCGAGTCCGCCTCTCCAGGCGGTCCGGCGACTCAGACACCCACCGGTGGGACGACTGGCCGCACCATTTCCGCGACACGCTTCGCGTCGCCGGCGGACGGAAATACCGCATCGGTCCGTTTCCGGCCACGCGCTATCTGCGCTGAGGGTCCTCCGGCCAGCCGAACACGCGCTGTCTGGGCTGAGGGTCCTCCGGTCAGCCGAACACGCGCTATCTGGGCTGAGTGTCCTCCGGTCAGCGGAACACGCGCTATCTGGGCTGAGGGTCCTCCGGTCAGCAGAAATGCTATCGCGACCGGCAAAACTAACCCAATAGCTCTGGTCTGGCGGCATAAAGAAGGCTCTCTCCGTGGATCAATGAGAATGGGAACCCTGGCAGAGACATAACAATTTTCCCTTGCATTTTGACCAAATCCAAAGATTAGATAAAGTTTTCAGCCACAAGGCGTGCATCGGAGGACCTTACCTTCGTGCATTGTTGCTAGTTTTTTTTAGTCACCTAACCTTGACTCATGTGGGCATGATTTGGAGAGCTGAAATAATCCCAGAGACTCGCTAGTGCTTCACGCTAGGTATAAAATTACTGCCTAATTATTCTTGCTTCAGGGGGGTTGGTTGGTTATTGGTTTTAGGACACATCGACCGTTGAGTCATGCAGCGTCGCCAGTCTCTCACGCCGATTGGTCGCGGGCGATGAGTAACGACAGGCGAGACTCGAACCCACAGCCTTTCGGTTGTGGGACGGGCAACTTAATCCTGGACTACTCGCCCCCTTCTTCAGGTGGGGGACCCGAAAATGTTCCATTACCACGTGCTGGTGTCTTGCGATGGACAGCGCGCAGTTCTCAAGAGCCACGCCAACTGCCCTGGCATTCCGAGATTGATGTAGAAAACGACACGTGACGGGAACGTGTTCAGACTTTCCACGGACAGGGATCTCGTTTCCTGATTCGTTTTCCCATCAGATCTCACAACACGAAGCTGTAGTAGCTGTTGCTTTTCGCCATGCTGGATTTCTGGTTTGTGCAATCGTTGTTTTGTGCAGTCATAATCCTCCTAGCAGATGTGGTGTTTTTCTGCCAACATGATATTTTGTCCTCATATTTTCCTGTTATATTGCCAAATTGTTTTGACATCAGAAGTTTCGATAGCTTGGCCTGCCACTCTACGCTCTGATAAAAATTAATCACAGGCCACTGACCTCGCACCATCTGTACCCGCACTTCACAACTGATGCCACTCTCCCCGCACCCACACATGACATGGACACCACACTGCTTGCACTCGCAGCTGACACTGACATCATACTCCCCGCACCTGACACTAACACCACACTCCCTGCACCTGACACTGACACTGACACCACACTCCCTACACCTGACACTGACACTGACACCACACTCCCTACACCTGACACTGACACCACACTCCCTGCACCTGACACTGACACTGACACCACACTCCCACACCTGACACTGACACCACACTCCCTACACCTGACACTGACACAGTCGCCACACTCCCTGCACTCGTACCTGACACTGACACCACACTCTCTGCACCCGCAACTGACACCGACACCACATTCCCTACACCTGACACTGCCACCACACTCCATACACCTGACACTGACACAGACACCACAATCCCTGCACCAGAAGCTGACACTGACACCACATTATCTACACCTGACACTGACACCACACACCCTACACCTGACACTGACACCGTTTATCACGAGGCTACCACATCGTCCACACGGCGCGCTCGGGAAGCCCGCCGCGGCTCCCTCCACCGGAGGCGCTCGCAGGCGGGGATGAGGTCGTGACCTGCGCGGCCAGCAACGCCGCGCGTGGTGGATTCCTTCGCCGCATTGTCCAGCGGAAGAGGCGTGTGGTTCGTAACTGCTCGCACGGTCGTCTACGGCCGCCAAGCAAGGCAGCCAATTGACCTCTGACATGTCGCGACCCGCCCTGTAACACGCCGGCTTCGGGTACGAGATTGGGTTATTTGTCTCTTGTAATCCTGGTGTGGCGGTTTCACCGCTGCCCGTGACTCGTTTTGCATGTCAACTTTCACCGTTTGCATGTCAATTTGGTGGGGACGATGATCCACAATGTTGGGCTTCCTCTTTCCAGGCGGCTAGTGTTTCCAAGATGTTGCGTTTTGATGTCGTGCCTCACGGACTGCATCTTCAGCGTTAAGGAGCGACCACGATGTAGACACCTGGACCGACGTCGATGACCGATGTCGCCACCGTACAGCGGTGGCGACAGACCCCAGTGCGCCATATGTCTATCACCATTAACAGCTCACCACGTTCTGATCTCATGTCCTTCATATGCTGACCAACGTAGACGCTATTTTGGATCTATCCAGGTGGCCTCTCTTAGCAATTTTCTTTCCAATAGCTCTCCCATGGTCAATCAGGACAATTTATTAGATTTGTAATCCAAAGTGTCGTTTCTAACTATATGTATATATATATATATATATATATATATATATATATATATATATATATATATATATATATATATATATATATATATACCGCTTCTAGCGGCATCACCATGATCATATGAGTTATGGGCGCAATATGACCAGAGCAGTCGAAGCGCCGAAATGCCAAATAACTAGCTAAACACCTGGGCCAGTAGGCATCACCACGGTTTTCGAATTGAGTGGGGGCAGGCGCAATGCAAAATGCCACCAGGTGTGCGGGCGGGGGACGGACGCACCTCCCAGTCGTCCGCCCTGGTGACGCCCATACGCGAGACGACACAAGTGCATGGTGATGGATGTTGCCCGCCGCATAACCAGAGTCACAAAGCAGCTCGTCATGGCCGCTACATAACCGGTAGCAGTTGGTGCGCCCAGAAGCCCAAATAATCGATCAAAGCAGCTCGTCGTCCCCCAACACCACCCACTACGCCACCCACTACGCCACCCACTACGCCACCCACTACGCCACCCACTACACCACCCACTACACCACCTACTGCACCACCAACTACACCACCACCACCACACCACCAACACCACCCACTCACCCACGCCACCCACTACGCCACCCACTACACCACCCACTGCACCACCCACTACACCACCCACCACACCCAACTACACCACCACCCACCACACCACCCACCACCACCCACTACACCACCCACTACACCACCAACTACACCACCCACTACACCACCCACTACACCACCCACTACACCACCCACTACACCACCAACTACACCACCAACTACACCACCAACTACACCACCAACTACACCACCAACTACACCACTACACCACCCACTACACCACCCACTACACCACCCACTACACCACCTACTACACCACCCACTGCACCACCTACTGCACCACCCACTACACCACCAACTACACCACCCACTATACCACCGTGGACGTCCGGAGGCAACGTGAAGAGTTGGCTGTCGACGAGTGACCCAATTTTCAGACGATCATTATCGGCTATTTTCGGCACTGCGGTCAGCGGGAAACGGCCGACGAAACGGGCGATGTATTCGCAGCCTCCAGCATTACAACATTACTACGCTACAACACAACACAACAGCACCACAACACAACAACACCACAACACAACAACACAACACCACAATACCACGGCACCACATTACCAACACAACACAACACTACGGCACCACAGGAACACAACGCAACACTACAACACAACAATACCACACCAACATAACTCGGCACCATACGAGCACAACAGCACCACAACACATCACATCACCACAGCACCACATCACCACAGCACCACAGCACCACAGCACCACAACACCACGGCACCACAACACCACAGCACCACCACACCACAACACCACAACACCACAACACCACAACCCCACAGCACCACAACACCACAGCACCACATCACCACAGCACCACGACACCACAGCACCACGACACCACAGCACCACGACACCACAGCACCACGACACCACAGCACCACAACACCACAGCACCCCACCACGACACCACAGCACCACGACACCACAGCACCACGACACCACAGCACCATAACACCACAGCACCACAACACCGGGGTAACAGCCAGTCAGCTCGACTGCTCCGATCTTCATCACTTCCGGGAATTACCTAACTCGCCCCGGGGTCCCCCGTTACGGAGACACTGGCTGAATCAGTGCGTGCAGAGCGGTGGTGTCATGGGTGTCTGGTGCAAATGGAGATTCCGCACACACCTCTTCCGCCGCGGTGCTGAGAAATTGGCGCCAGTGGACTCCAGTCGTGTGTGCAGGATGGACATATTTTCTTGGAGAGTGGGGTAGGGGGGGGGAGCTTGAGGTGGGAAATGATTGAGTTTGCAGGTCGACGTACGATTTCAGTGATGGCAAAGAAGAGTATTTGCGAAATTGCTGGTTTTCAGTTCCGCAATTATTGTTTTCGCTTTTTTTGATGGTATGAACCAATTTCACTTGCTTTTATAAAGAGTATGTTTGCTGGCGAATGTGCGCTCCCACACGCTCTGGAATGCTTTTGCTAACCTACTTCTTATTCCGATCGCGGACGCCGTTGACTGTTGCAATACCGTGAAGGTGTTTTCATCTAATCATCTGAATGTCCACTTTTACCGACAAGACGATCCGCGTGGTTATCTCTGCCTCGGCCTCGCGTGTCAGCCCATGGCGACGACTTGGGCGTGGTGGTCACGCCTAAGCCACGCCCACATCGACTGGAACGCGTGCCGCGCCGCCCCGCCCAGCCCCGTGTCGAGGTTCCGGCCGCTGGGTACGCACGGTGCTGAAGGTCACCGGCAGTGGCGTGGCAACGCGCAGAGCCCGGGTGGGGAAAATCCACCGGCGCCCGTCTGACAATCGAAAGGTTGTGGGTTCGAGTCTCACTTACCGTCTTACCGTCTGCCCCCGACCATCCAGGTAACTGTGATACCAGCTGGGGTCGATACCGTACCATGGGAGGATTTGGACGAAGACGCCGTGGTCGAAGCCGTCGAAAGTTTTAATAAAATCCGTTGACATGGTGTTTGAAAGTTCGCCTCCGTGGGGACGAGTAGTCTAGGGGTAAGTTGCTCGTCTCACAATAGAAAGGTTGTGGGCTCGAGTCTCACCTGTCGCTACTCCTCGCCCGCGACCAATTGGCGTGAGAGATTGGCGACGCTAAGTGACTCAACGGTCGATGTGTCGTGAAACCAATAACAACAAAAAAAAACGAACCATAACCAACCAACCAACCAACCAACCAGCAACCCAACCGACGCCGGTCCGGCGCAGTGGTGGACAGGCATCTTAGACAGTTGTTGCTGCTTAATACAACGAAGAATGGCTCTTAAGTGCTCCTGGGTTTTAGACATGGCGTGAGAAGAAATGTACGACCTTCAATATGCCATGAGGTGCTGAGATTACGTCAAAAGTAACGTTAGGGATTACGCTATATTACTCGACGTTTCGGCCAGGGGCCATCGTCAGGAGTGTGTTTCTCACGATGGCCCCTGACCGAAATGTTGAGTAATATAGCATAATGCCTAACGTTACTTTTGATGTCAACTCAGCACCTGGTATATTGAAGGTCGTACATTTCGTCTCACGCAGTTGCTGCTGCTGCAGAACGAACACGTGAACTGCTCCCACCTCCCACCTCCTACCTCCCAGTTAAGTGCGGGAACAGCGGCGTTGAATTCTGAAAATAATGGGGGCGAGTGGGAGAGCCGAAATCGATTGGGGTCGGAGCGAACATTTTGGAGCCAAGACTCCTCAAAGGTGCACAAATTGACACCCACGTGAGGGGATTTCCCACCGGATTCAGTCTTGACCGGCATTCGCGAATCCAGCGGATGAACTCTATTTAAGCTTGTCATGCGTGTGCTTCCACGGTACAACTTGAACATCAACACACGAATACTTTTTCGATGCGCCGCACCCCATTGTTCATATCCTGGGCTGGCCCGTGGGGTTTGAACGGTCACGTTTGTCCCCCTCTCTTGTTGTGCTGGATACGCGCCTGACCAGCGCAGTGACCAGCACGAGCCGCTGCTGGTTGGCGGTCAGCGCTGTCTGTGCACTCCGGAATGCCGTCGAGAGTGCTGTTGAGTGCCATTGGGAGTGCCATTGGGAGTGCCATTGGGAGTGCCATTGGGAGTGCCATTGGGAGTGCCATTGGGAGTGCCATTGGGAGTGCCATTGGGAGTGCCATTGGGAGTGCCATTGGGAGTGCCATTGGGAGTGCCATTGGAGTGCCATTGGGAGTGCCATTGGAGTGCCATTGGAGTGCCATTGGGAGTGCCATTGGGAGTGCCATTGGGAGTGCCATTGGGAGTGCCATTGGGAGTGCCATTGGGAGTGCCATTGGGAGTGCCATTGGGAGTGCCGTTGGGAGTGCCGTTGGGAGTGCCGTTGGGAGTGCCGTTGGGAGTGCCGTTGGGAGTGCCGTTGGGAGTGCCGTTGAGTGCCTAGTGCTTACGTTGAGTGCCGTTGAGAATGGAGTGCTGTAGGAGGTGAGGAGGTGCTGTAGGAGTGCTGTAAGGAGTGCTGTCGGGAATACTGTTGACATCGCCGTCGGTAGCGTCATTGGAAGTACCTTGGGTTGTGCTGTTCGGAGTGCTGTTGGTGGTGCCATTGGCAGTGGTGTTGGTGGTGCCATTGGCGGTGCTGGCCCGGAGTGCTGGCCCGGAGTGCTGGCCCGGAGTGCTGGCCCGGAGTGCTGGCCCGGAGTGCTGGCCCGGAGTGCTGGCCCGGAGTGCTGGCCCGGAGTGCTGGCCCGGAGTGCTGGCCCGGAGTGCTGGCCCGGAGTGGTGGCCCAGAGTGGTGACCCGGAGTGGTGCCAGAGTGGTGACCCAGAGTGGTGCCCGGAGTGGTGGCCCGGAGTGCTGGCCCGGAGTGCTGGCCCGGAGTGCTGACCCATGTCGAGTGCTGGCCCGGAGTGCTGGCCCGGAGTGCTGGTCCTCGGTCGGTGCTGGTCCTCGGTGCTGGTCCTTAGTGCTGGTCCTCAGTGCTGGTCCTCAGTGCTGGTCCTCAGTGCTGGTCCTCAGTGCTGGTCCTCAGTGCTGGTCCTCAGTGCTGGTCCTCAGTGCTGGTCCTCAGTGCCGGCCCATACGTCATCACTTTCGTCACGAGCCGCCTGCCGGCCGCTAATTGTGTTTAGGCGACACCTCCGTTAAGCTGATAGTCGGCCGCGCCGCGTAAACTGTCGGTCGCGCCAGACCAGCGCCTGGGCTGTCGGCCCGACCAGTGGCAGCCGAGACTGTTCAAGCGTGCTGCCATATGCCCCCTCACCCCAGCAGGCAGCACTCCTCGACTTCGTCGCGTGCTGCCCTGGGCCCGAAAAATTAGCAACGGAGCAAGGCGTGCAGTGTTCACATGATTTATTTTGTTCTTTTCTTCAAGTGGAATTTGCGGTATCATCAGCAAAATTGTGCAAAGAGTCGGTGTTGTGTTTATCGGTATGATAATTATTTCACTTGTGCCGTGGAAGAAATTGTTTAAATCACACTGCACTTGTATTGCCAGACCTATAACTTCTTACGCAAAAACATTTTATCAGGATTTCCGAAGCTTAACTTTAACCAATTACGCAGCCTCAGTGGAATGACACTATGTCGTAATGTTCATTTGTCGGAAGATGTTGTGCTGCTTGGCACATTTTTTAATCGCTCCTTTCCTTCAAATACCAAGAATGTTGGTAGATGAGATGTTCGGCTTTCCGTTCCACATATTTCTGGCGGAGAACGCGGACGAGGTTGCTGTTTCCTCCCAGGGGTTCAGCTTGCCCAAACTGCGATGATTGCAGGTTTCTGTTGAGGACCCGCTGGAAAGGTTTCCCAGCTAACCACGGAGAAGGTAGCTGTTCCACTGAGGTTGCGAAGAGCTGGCGACTGTGCCGACTTCTTTCATGGAAGAAGGTCAGGTGCTCTGGGGGTTCGAGTGTTCCCCGAGGCCTGTGGAATACTCGAAACTTTGTTTTTGAGGAAGAAAAAGTACCACCCACAATTTTCAATGCCGGCGTCGGCTCGAATTACGGGGCGAGTAGTCTAGGGGAAATTTTGCCGTCTCACAGTCGAAAAAAAATTGCGTTTTCGAGTCTCACCTGTCGCTACTCTTCACCCGCGATCAATCGGCGTGCGAGATTGGCGACGCTGCATGACTCAACGGTCGGCGTATCGTACAACCAATAACCGCCACCACCATCGGCTCGAATCATTTTCAGAATGGAAAACCGTGGCATTGAACCCAAGGCATTAGCCCGATTTTGTCGTACTGGAGCGCTGGACCGCCCTACCGCACGTGGGTCCTGCGGAGCCATTTACTGTACCACCACACGAATTGCCAAGTGACCAGCCGACTAACGCGGCGGTCCTGAATGAAAGGCAGACCCGCACTCAGATTTGCATCGGAGTAGGGACATTAGGCGACATGTGTACATTAGGAACCTTGGAACATAGTTGGACACTTTCGCTCGGAAGCGCAGAGCATTACCCTGGACAAATGCAGCCTTCACTCGCTGGTGCAGAGATGCGACTCCACCACCGCCACGCCCTGGACGCGCCTCTAGTCACTTTGCGAAGTCACCTGTTTGCGTTTGACAACCGGTTCGGTCAGCTGGCAACACAACGGATGACCTTGAATTCGTCCTGCGTCGTCATCGGCGTATCATGCGCTGTCCGAGACTGTCTGACCGAGTCCGCGGATCCGCTGTCAGAGGCTGTCCGAAAATGCAGCCTGTCAGTCACTGGAAATTGGCTCACGGTGAAGGAGGTGGTCCTACGCAGGGCACGACGCGACGCACGGAATGTATACTCTTCAGATGGCTGGCTGAACAACCCTGCCGCAACATCCATCCATAATAGCCACTACACGTGGAGTCAACGTACTGTGAAATAAATATATAAATAAACGAACCCCTCATTCGCAGGTGACCGGGTCGGCGTGTCATGTTTCGTCACGGCTCAGAATGTGTGACCACGTCGTGACGATCTTCTCAACAGCTGGCGTCGGGTTCCTGCCAGACTGTAGAGCTGTGACGCAATTCTGTTTGGCGGTCGACAGGTGACGGTGACACCGGGGTGGGTGATTGACCTTGGGTCAGCCACCACTGATCGAGCTGGCAGGCCCGCTGCGCCAAGTTCCCTCTGCCGATGGTGTTATTGCTCCTTTAGCCAGGCTTAGATCGGTAATGGCCACTTCTAGAATGTGGATCGTTTTGGGCGTGGGTTCACTAACGTGCATTAACGCTGGTTAACGTTCATTAACGCCCGTTAACGTTCATTAACGCTTGTTAACGTTCATTAACACAAAGTAGGGCATGCAAGCTTCATATAAAGCACTTTTTGAATCGCAAAACCGCGAATAGTAAGTTTCTCGTGATATTGAAGTGCATGCACTTCTCAGCATCCCAGTTTAATGTAGCGACGGCTGATATCTCTATGAATGTCCAACGTAGGATGGATTGTCGTTGGATTAGTCACTGTCGGACGCCATTTGGTCTTTTGGCCCTGCGCGTAAACACAATGTTTGATGGGTTGATCGGCAGTTTCAACCTAAGGCGAGCTGCATGACCGACGCAGTCGATGCGCCCCTAAACTCCAACCTGAGGGAAGTTATTGGTTGAACGTGATTTGTCAATTTCCTCAGCGGGTGCGCGCTAATTGGTGCCCTTTCCAGATGCAGGGAAACTTTCTGCGCTCTGACCAATCCCAGCTGTTGCCTCTTTGATGAGGCAGGCCTGGCTGTTTGTCATAATGACTCATGTTGCCGCTAGGAATTACGTCTTTAGCTAGGTTCTCAACAAGTCGTGTGCTTTGGCGCACACCAATTAACTAGCACTTAATCCCCGAAAGCGGGAACGTATCCATGGCACACCCGTGCCGTAACCTACGCCGTAATATCCGTGAACGCTTTTCTAGCGTCTGCGGACTTTTTGAGCGATCTCAACGCCGTTTGGCGACGTGACCTTTTCACCTTCACAGAGCCGGGGCTGTGCTGCGCAGGACCACAGCGCTTCTGCTGTTGTTCTGCTGTGGCTCTGCTGTGCAGGACCACAGCGCTTCTGCTGTTCTGCTGTGGCTCTGCTGTGCAGGACCACAGCGCTTCTGCTGTTGTTCTGCTCCGAGCGGATGTCGTCGGCGCCGAACTGCCGACGCGCAGTCTGCGTTCGGCTCTGAACTCGCGACGGTCGAGTGCTCAGAATGACTGATTGATGGACTGAATGACTGATTGATGGACTGAATGGGATCTGGTTCGTGTCGGGCCGAATTTCGCCGTATATGTGGCGCGGCATTTGTGCCCGGAATAAATCGGAGGACTATATTGCCCGTGTCACAACAACAACCTTACGTAATCACATGGGAATGCTTCCTGTTCGGCACGCTGGGAATGCCGAGCCTGCTCCATGGAATATAATGGAATGGGATGGAATGGAATGTTTATGGTTACGTTGACACCGCCAGCTGAACCCTCCCACGTGACTCTGAGATGACCCTAGGCCGTGTCAAAGCGGCGATGAGGTCAAATTGGCTGATGGAGAAGCGACATGATACACACACACACTATGTTTTGGGTAAGTTTCGATGTCACGGTAAGAGGAAGATGTGAAACTTCCCACGTGACACCACGTTTGCGGGCGGACTTGGAGTGCAGGAATACGGTGCCGCGGATCAGGTCAGGTCAGGTCAGGTCAGGTCAGGTCAGGTCAGGTCAGGTCAGGTCAGGTCAGGCGGGTCACCCGACACGCCACGTCTGCACAATGTCGGCGCAGCGACACGGCGACGATCGGTACCGAGCTAATGTGTTCTCACGCTGCGCTGTGACCTGGGGCCCGCATTCTCGGCCACGCCTGTCCATGGGAACTGTCCGCAGGTTGCGGTACGGTGTGGACTTTACGTCGTGTGCGTTACGTTACGGATGTCATGTTGTGGGTGTTGCGTTGTGGGCGTTACGTTGTTCGCGTTGCGTTGTGGACGTTGCGTTGCGGACGCTATGTTGTGGGTGTTGCGTTGTGGGTGTTGCGTTGTTTGTATTGCGTTGTGGGCGTTACGTTGTGGACGTTGCGTTTTTAGCGATACTACGTGCACGCTAGATGGCGGGGGGGGGGGCGCTACATTGTGGACGTTACGTTGTGGCCGTTACGTTGTGGCCGTTACGTTGTGGGCGTTACGGTGGCGTTACGTTGTGGGCGTTACGTTGTGGACGTTACGTTGTGGGCGTTACGTTGTGGGCGTTACGGTGTGGGCGTTACGTTGTGGGCGTTACGTTGTGGGCGTTACGGTGTGGGTGTTACGTTGT
>JAOTOL010001170.1:155000-312500 GCA_034440575.1 Imbricaverruca yamaguchii
CCGCGCCGCGGCGCGGCGTTTTTGTGTCTCTGAGCTTCCGTGAGATGCATCTTCGGGCGTGTCGGGTGCCAGCTGCGACTTCCTGCGGATTGAGCGATCGGGGTTGTGGTTGTGGTAGCGGTTGTGGTGGCTGTGGCTGTGTGGCTGTGTGACTGTGGCTGTAGTTGTGGCTGTGGTTGTGGCTGTGGTTGTGGCTGTAGCTGTGGCTGTGTGGCTGTGTGGCTGTGGTTGTGGCTGTGGCTGTGGTTGTGGTGTGTGGCTGTGTCTGTGGTTGTGGCTGTGGCTGTGGCTGTGGCTGTGGCTGTGGCTGTGGCTGTGCCTGTGCCTGTGGCTGTGGCTGTGGCTGTGGTGTGGTGTGGTGGTGGCTGTGTCCTTCACTCTGGAGGATGTGGCAAATGTCGTTGTCAGCAGAACTGGGTGTATTCTTACACCTCCGAACCGGTTGCCGATACACTCGTACTTTGCAAATTGCACACTTGCTCTGTTTGTTTACAAAACACATTCGCTTTAAAAGGAGCGTGATGGGCATTAGGGTCGTCCTAGAAATTGGATTGGAATAGCAGATCTGGTCTTCAGCGTAGTAACGTTCAAGTCAGCAGAGAAAACTTGAACGTTACCATGCTGAAGACCAGATCTGCTATTCCAATCCAACTTCTAGGACGACCCTTGTGGCCCAGCACGCCTGTAATCTCACGTTCTCTCTCCGAGGAGGTTTGCCATGTTGCCGAATGCGGTGTCTTGGCCAATGTCGACTTCACACGCGTTGGAACCATTTTCTTTGGCAGGAGCAGAACTGGTCTTGGGCGTAGTCAACCCCCGTGCTACTCCATATGTCCGACCGTATCACAGTTGAAATGGCAGCTGGAATGCTTGAGTGTCTGCCATCGGCTGACTTGAACGTTACCAAGCTGAAGGCCAGATCTGAGATTCCAGCACAATTTCTAGGACGACCCTAATGCCACATGGCCTGCCATTTTGATAGCATACCTACCTGCAGTTCATTTGTGAAGTGGAAGACACGCGCGGAAGACGTTGGGATTTGCAGTGTCGCAGACGTAGTCTGGTCAACATTGTCTAGTCATAGCGGGACGTTCAAATATAACATGTCCTGCAATCGCAAAAAATGTCACGTGCGCCAAAATCGCGTATGGAGGTGCTGAATGTCAACGCAACTTTGCTGAGTGATTCCAAGGCTTCGGCAAGCCGCATCACGAAGAAAACATATGCAAGACATATGTCTTAAAAACATATGTTTTCGCATATGAAAAACATAAGAAGAAAAACAAAACATATTAAGTCGAATTCTCGTTTCGCGAGCAGATGCAAGCATGCTTCCGTTCGCTTTCGGGACCGGACCAAGCCGCAAAGTCACAATGGTGTCGTTGCCCGGCACTGTACCGCCACGTGCTAGATCCATATACTAGATCACACCAAAGTGTGATCTAGTATATAGTAGTATATAGTACACGTGTACTATGTACATATAGTATTTAGTAGTATATAGTACACGTGTACTATATACAGATAGTATATAGTAGTATATAGTACACGTGTACTATATACATATAGTATATAGTACACGTGATCTAGCCTACGTGTACCCGTCACCGACACTACCCGGTGCCCACCTGTACCGGCCACCGACGCCACCCGGTGCCCACCTGTACCCGCCACCGACGCTACCCGGTGCCCACCTATACCCGCCACCGACGCTACCCGGTGCCCACCTGTACCCGCCACCGACGCTACCCGGTGCCCACCTGTACCGGCCACCGACGCTACCCGGTGCCCACCTGTACCCGCCACCGACGCTACCCGGTGCCCACCTGTACCCGCCACCGACGCTACCCGGTGCCCACCTGTACCGGCCACCGACGCTACCCTGTACCCGCCACCGACGCTATCCGGTGCCCACCTGTACCCGCCACCGACGCTACCCGGTGCCCACCTGTACCGGCCACCGACGCTACCCGGTGCCCACCTGTACCCGCCACCGACCGCCCGGTGCCCACCTGTACCCGCCACCGACGCTACCCGGTGCCCACCTGTACCCGCCACCGACGCTACCCGGTGCCCACCTGTACCGGCCACCGACGCTACCCGGTGCCCGCCCACCTGGACCACCCCCAGCCGCTCCCACGCGCTCCCTCTGTGACCGCGCCGCCCTCTGCCCAGGTCGGACGCGCCGCGCGGTGCCGCGGTAGACCGGCCGGTGCCCGCGCCAGTGGGGGCTCCAGCCAAGCCAAACAGAGCCGCCGCCGCCGCCGGCTGCAGTGCGGTCCTGTCGGCCGGCCAGGGAGCACGCGCGGGGCGCGCGCCGGGCCGCCACACTGTACAGGTGGGTGTCGGTGGTCTGACCTGTGGTGACCTGTGTCCGGGCCGCCACACTGTACAGGTGGGTGTCGGTGGTCTGACCTGTGGTGACCTGTGTCCGGGCCGCCACACTGTACAGGTGGGTGTCGGTGGTCTGACCTGTGGTGACCTGTGTCCGGGCCGCCACACTGTACAGGTGGGTGTCGGTGGTCTGACCTGTGGTGACCTGTGTCCGGGCCGCCACACTGTACAGGTGGGTGTCGGTGGTCTGACCTGTGGTGACCTGTGGTCGGGCCGCCACACTGTACAGGTGGGTGTCGGTGGTCTGACCTGTGGTGACCTGTGTCCGGGCCGCCACACTGTACAGGTGGGTGTCGGTGGTCTGACCTGTGGTGACCTGTGTCCGGGCCGCCACACTGTACAGGTGGGTGTCGGCGTCTGACCTGTGGTGACCTGTGGTCGGGCCGCCACACTGTACAGGTGGGTGTCGGTGGTCTGACCTGTGGTGACCTGTGTCCGGGCCGCCACACTGTACAGGTGGGTGTCGGTGGTCTGACCTGTGGTGACCTGTGGTCGGGCCGCCACACTGTACAGGTGGGTGTCGGTGGTCTGACCTGTGGTGACCTGTGGTGACCTGTGTCCGGGCCGCCACACTGTACAGGTGGGTGTCGGTGGTCTGACCTGTGGTGACCTGTGGTCGGGCCGCCACACTGTACAGGTGGGTGTCGGTGGTCTGACCTGTGGTGACCTGTGTCCGGGCCGCCACACTGTACAGGTGGGTGTCGGTGGTCTGACCTGTGGTGACCTGTGGTCGGTTACGTGTGACTTATGACTCGTGACCTATGGCTGTCGGTGGTCTGACCTGTGGTGACCTGTGGTCGGTTACGTGTGACTTATGACTCGTGACCTGTGGCATGTGACCTGTGGGCTGTGGGCTGTGGGCTGTGACATATGACCTGTGACCTATGACTTGTGGCATGTGACTTATCACCTATGACCTGTGACCTACGACAGGTAACATATGACCCATGACTCGTGACCGGTGACCCGTGACCTGTGACATACGACTTGTAATATATGGGATACGACATGTAGCATGTGCTCTATGGCATGTAACCCACGCCATGTAGCATGTCACCTGTGACATATGACATATGACCTGTGACATGTGACATGTGACATGTGACCTGTGACCTGTGACATGTGACATGTGACATGTGACATGTAACATGTGACATGTGACATGTGACATGTGACCTGTGACATGTGACATGTGACCTGTGACATGTGACATGTGACCTGTGACATGTGACCTGTGACATGTGACCTGTGACACGGCTGCTTCTGCACCGATGGTGCCCCATAGTAGCCTGCGCTGTCGGTGACCGTGCCACCACCCGTCTACTTCACGTGTGGTGACCCGAGCGTGGTACTGTGACCCGAGTGTGGTGACACGTGTAGTGACCCGAGTGGCCGCGTGACCTGTGCTGGGCGCTGGGCTGTCCGGCGATTGATTTGGTGTCCTGCGGACAACTCCCGCCTTGACAACCGCTGGCCGTGCTTTGGTCAGTTAAAGGCGCGAGGATCGGCTAACCGGTCTGAGCTGCAGTCCGGCTCGGGGCAGGCTTTTCCTCGGCTGGCTGGTGTGTAGCGGCGGTAACACGGGCGGGTGTTGGTCACGTGGCCGAGTTGACAACAGCCGACTGCGGCCGCGGCTCTGGGGTCGTTGACCGCCGCACTGAAGTTGTGTCGTCCGTTTTCTCGCGCGCCGGGAGGGTGCGGTCTCGCTTAGTTTGTGTCCTGACGTAATGCGTGGACCACGTCCAGTGATAGATCCACGGAGCAGCCGCCCCCTCCACCTTGAGATGTTGCGCCCTCACGATTGGAAGGGGACGAGTAGTCTAGGGGTAAGTTGCCCGTCTCACAATCGAAAGAGTGTGGGTTCGAGTCTCAACTGTCGCTATTCTTCCCCCGCGGCCAATCGGCGTGAGAGATTGGCGACGCTACATGACTCAACGGTCGACGTGTCGTAAAACCCAACAACCACCACCACCACGATTGGAAAGGGACTGGACGCTGGATACAGGACGCTGGATTGCTTTTTTTAAAGTCGAAACAATCCAGCGTCTCGCTCGACCAGTTTTTAGCCCATCAAAGCTCCCTCTCAAAGTAGAAAAGGCTCCTTACCCCGGATAAATATCGCCCCTTCAGAATAAATCCTCCGATAAGAATTCCTGGGTTCGCTCCTGGCCAGACGCCAGGAATGGGAAAGGGTCCGCGGTGTGCATGCAATCGGGAGGAGGGGGGGGAGTCAACAAAGCGTATTCGGGGCTTCCTCACGACTTCGGGGAAAACCCAACTCGGCGAAAGCCCAACAAGAACAAGAATCGGGGCGGTCAGTAGACCGCGAAGCTGCGACCCCTGCGGCGATGGCGTCAGTCCGCAGTGACCTATGCCCCGCGGCGTTTCGCAGTTGTCTGCGGTGGCGTCTGGCAGCTCGCGGCCGCGGGATGCCAGATGGCGGCAGGGCTGCTGTCGTCTTTCACTTTGCGGCAAGAAGAAGCGGGGCCGCGGCGGTCCGTGTCCGATCCGTCGGACACTCTGTCCGATCCGTCGGACACTGTGTCCGATCCGTCGGACACGGTGTCGACACTGTGTCCGATATGTCGGACACGGTGTCTGATATGTCGGACACTGTGTCTGATCCGTCGGACACTGTGTCTGATCCGTCGGACACTGTGTCTGATCCGTCGGACACGGTGTCTGATATTTCGGACACTGTGTCTTCCGTGATATGTCGGACACTGTGTCTGATCCGTCGGACACTGTGTCTGATCCGTCGGACACTGTGTCTGATCCGTCGGACACTGTGTCCGTGATATTGATCCGTCTGACACCGTGTCCGATCCGTCGGACACTGTGTCTGATCCGTCGGACACTGTGTCTGATCCGTCGGACACTGTGTCTGATCCGTCGGACACTGTGTCTGATCCGTCGGACACTGTGTCTGATCCGTCGGACACTGTGTCTGATCCGTCGGACACTGTGTCTGATCCGTCGGACACTGTGTCTGATATGTCGGACACTGTGTCTGTCTCGGACACGTGTCTGATCCGTCGACACGTGTACACGTGTCTGATCCGTCGGACACTGTCTGATCCGTCGGACACTGTGTCTGATCCGTCGGACACTGTGTCTGATCCGTCGGACACGTGTCTGATCCGTCGGACATTTATGTCGGACACTGTTATCGTCGGACACTTTTATCCGTCGGACACTGTGTCTGATCCGTCGGACACTGTGTCTGATCCGTCGGACAGTGTCTGATCCGTCGGACACTGTGTCTGATCCGTCGGACACTGTGTCTGATCCGTCGGACACTGTGTCTGATCCGTCGGACACTGTTCTGATCCGTCGGACACTGTGTCTGATCCGTCGGACACTGTGTCTGATCCGTCGGACACTGTGTCTGATCCGTCGGACACTGTGTCTGATCCGTCGGACACTGTGTCTGATCCGTCCGATCCGTCGGACACCGTGTCTGATCCGTCGGACACTGTGTCTGGATCCGTCGGACACTGTGTCTGATCCGTCGGACACTGTGTCTGATCCGTCGGACACTGTGTCTGATCCGTCGGACACTGTGTCTGATCCGTCGGACACCGTGTCTGATCCGTCGGACACTGTGTCTGATCCGTCGGACACTGTGTCTGATCCGTCGGACACTGTCTGATCCGTCGGACACTGTGTCTGATCCGTCGGACACTGTCTGATCCGTCGGACACTGTCTGATCCGTCGGACACTGTGTCTGATCCGTCGGACACTGTGTCTGATCCGTCGGACACTGTGTCTGATCCGTCGGACACTGTGTCTGATCCGTCGGACACTGTTCATTCCGTCGGACACTGTGTCTGATCCGTCGGACACGTGTCTGATCCGTCGGACACGGTGTCTGATATGTCGGACACGGTGTCTGATCCGTCGGAAACTGTCTGGTCCGTCGGAAACTGTCTGATCCGTCGGACACTGTGTCTGATCCGTCGGACACTGTGTCTGATCCGTCGGACACTGTGTCTGCGGACACTTGTCTGATCCGTCGGACACCGTGTCTGATCCGTCGGACACTGTGTCTGATCCGTCGGACACTGTGTCTGATCCGTCGGACACTGTGTCTGATCCGTCGGACACGTGTCTGATAAACTGTCGATCCGTCGGACACTGTGTCTGATCCGTCGGACACTGTGTCTGATCCGTCGGACACTGTGTCTGATCCGTCGGACACTGTGTCTGATCCGTCGGACACTGTGTCTGATCCGTCGGACACTGTGTCTGATCCGTCGGACACTGTGTCTGATCCGTCGGACACTGTCTGATCCGTCGGACACTGTGTCTGATCCGTCGGACACTGTCTGATCCGTCGGACACTGTGTCTGATCCGTCGGACACTGTCTGATCCGTCCGACACCGTGTCCGATATGTCGGACACGGTGTCTGATCTCGGAATCGCACACATGTGCACCGACATGGGCCAGGGGGGGGGGGTGCTTGAGAGGGCGAGCTCGCGAACGCTTAAGAACGCCGTGATTATCATCAGGTCCACTCAGCCATCCTTGGGTACGGACTCGGTCTGTCTTCAGTTGAGTCACCAGTCGTCTATCGTGTGCATTGTTCGATTCTGGGACGTGAGCTGAGCACCGAAGCCGGTGGCTATGCAGCTGCCAGCCCTGGCCCCTCGCCCTGGACCCTCGCCCTGTTGAGGGCGAGGGGCCAGGGCCATGCTGGGACGATGTGACCCTGGCGGAATCTAGCTCATGGACCGTAGGCACTTTCCTCAGCTCAAATTTCACTAAAGCTCAACTGCAACTTTTTTTTTGGGTGGGAATTCAGGTTGTGTTGATACACTACTGAAGAAAGTTTGGAAAAATTGAGCATGCAGTTTGTGTTAAAAGACGAAGGGCTGTCCTGTGTGTGGATATTGCAATTTCAGTCGTTTAAAGATGGATTGGATGTTTTGCTGCATCTTTCTCTACGAAGACACAGGCAGAAGTAGGAAAGGTTCACTGTTTTTCCTTCATTACCGTTTTTACTGTCTCCTGCCACGAAACGTATGATGGCTAGATCCCCCTTTCCACCGTCTACTCATGTACGCGGACTTAAGTCACCCAAGCACTACGACGCCCAGCCGAGCCGCGAAACATCCAAAAGCACCTGGTGATACTTCAGACGCCCAGTAGCGTTTAACGCTGGTGCAACCTCCGGTCGCACGTCTCCTCGTGTTTCCGAAAGGTACATTTATTACCA
Organism: Imbricaverruca yamaguchii; assembly: GCA_034440575.1. NCBI lineage: Eukaryota > Metazoa > Arthropoda > Thecostraca > Neoverrucidae > Imbricaverruca > Imbricaverruca yamaguchii. The sequence continues at coordinate 162,616 of JAOTOL010001170.1, forward strand.
TATCTAGATATTTTGATGGAATGACTATTCAGCATTTTTCATGTCTATATTTGGAGGAAAGAAGCCTGTATATCTCGCTGATTGGATAAGTTTCCTTCAAATTCGAACAAATTCGAAAACAATGCATTCTTGGCACCCGATCGCACCCGATGGCACGCGATGGCACGCGATGGCACGCGATGGCATCCAGCAACACCTGTGACACCCAGTGACCTCGGCGACCCCCAGTAACCTCGGCGACCCCGGTGACCTCGGCGACCCCCAGTGACCTCGGCGACCGGGGGCACAAACACGTGCCACCGGACGTGACGGCTACAAACAAACAAACAAGTGTGTTGCAGGCGCAGACCACAGCCAGGAAGCGAACGCGTCACTGCATTCCTTGCATTCTGTCGGTGTGCTTCACATTGTTCCGCTGCAATCCTTCGGAGCCCGTCTGCGTATGAGGAAGTCTGCTTGAACTCCGGATGAGAGGAGCCGCCTTGAAGCTTCGTTTGTGTCAACTCGGTGGACCGGTGCGACGGTTTTGTAAAGCTGGCAAAACAGTGGAATTACCTGTTTGGGCTTTCATCTCCATTTATTTGCAATCATTTTCGCTGTGCCGTGCGACGAAAATAAGCTTTCTACGTTTGCTGTCGATGATGAAGCTAATGGGGACGAGTAGCCTAGGGGTAAGTCGGTCGTCTCACAATCAAAAGGCTGTGGGTTCGAATCTCACCTGTCGCTTCTCTTCGCCCGCGACCAATCGGCGTGAGAGATTGGCGACGCTGCATGACTCAACGGCCGATGTGTCGTAAATCCAATAACAAACCAACCAACCAACGAAGATGAAGCTTAGGACGTCGCGGTGCATGTATCCGATTCGCATGCTATTGTATAACACAAGTCGTCTGGGCTCGTGCCCGGACTTCAGCTCGTGCCACGATTACAAAAAAAAAACATGTACGCAGTAGCCGAATGACGTGCATGCCGGGTCAGTTGTATTAGCATGTACCTGGTGCATGGTGCATGGTGCATGATGCAACCCGCTGCTGCGCACTCCTGGATGCGCCGATACAGGCCAATGGACGGTAGCGACGAGCAGATATCCATCTGACTTTGGATGTAAGTGCTTTTCCTGTTGCACGACATTTTCCACCGAAGTTGACGAATTTGGACACGCCGCTAGTGTAGGAAGAAACATCTGTACTGACGAGAAACAGCAAAACCATCGACTTCGGTCGAAGCGCCTTTAAACTCAAATAACTCACCTCATCAACTTCGGAATCAGTTATGCTACCGGTTGTTAAGCCGGATGTTCGACCCTTTCTCAGATGGTTTGTTAGAAAGTCAACGGCTAGTCGTTGGTGCATGCGATGTTAGGTTTCGCGAAAACTGAGCAGGATGCTTCTCAAGTCGCCCTGCACGAGCAGTGCAGTTGGTTGGACGTGGAGCTTCTGACCCAGGGACGCGGGTTCGAATCTCTGCAATGGGCTGAAGCTGGCCGAAATCTTTGGAGAGGAGGGAGGGCACACGCCCCCTATGGGCCGATTTTGCGTGGTGTAGCGGAGGCACGTAGTTTGGCGGGGTCGGGGACGAGTAGCCTATGGGTAAGTCGCTCGTCTCACAATCGAAAGGTTGTGGGTTCGAATCTCACCTGTCGCTACTCTTCGCCCGCGACCAATCGGCGTGAGAGATTGGCGACGCTGCATGACTCAACGGTCGATGTGTCGCAAAACCAATAACCAACCGACCAACCAGTTTGGTGGGGTCCGGGGAGGGACGTAATTAGCTCGGGTCCGGGGGACGTGGTTTGCTGGTATCCTGGGGAGGGACGTGCTTTGCCGGGGTCCGGGGAGGGACGTGTTTTGCTGGGGTCCGGGGAGGGACGTGGTTTGCTGGTATCCTGGGGAGACACGTGGTTTGCTCGGGTCCGGGGGACGTGGCTTCCTGGTGCCCTGGGAGGGACGTGTTTTGCCGTGGTCCGGGGAGACACGTGGTTTGCTGGGTCCGGGAGGGGGGGGGGGGGCACGTGCCGGCAGCGCCCCAGCCGGGCTGCCGGTCGACTGGGCAGTGGGCACCAGACCATGATCGGTACAGCGACTCATCGGAGCGCGGTGCTCCATCCGACTGTCACAGCTGTCTGCACTCGCTGTGGTATCCCATTGACAGTGCGACACGTTCTCAAGGTGTGCCCTCGTTTCTCAGCCCAACGACGACGATACTTAGGAAGAGAAGTGTCCATGATGACGATGGCAAACATTCTAGGTGATGGGTCGCATGTGGTTCGGAGTGGACGACTGTTCGAGTTTCTCTCACAAATAAGACTTCCTGTCATCTATCCAGGGAGGTAATCGTATTTCACAGTGCATCTCACCCCATGACGTGTTATTCTGACTGATTTTCGCTTGATTTCACTGTCTGATGATGTGACTTCCATTTCAATGTTCGACTGATGAGTGCATCTTACTGTTTCACTGACGATGTCATGGGCGCTGCATGACCGACGCAGTCGATGCGCCCTTAAACTCCAACAACTAACTAACAGGGCGGCTGTCTGCGTGATATTAACATTGCACTCCTTCCTGTGCGGCGTCCACGCCCAGGGTCGGATGGAACAAGGTCGAAGGTGGGATGGCGTCGATTGGAACAAGGTTGGACGTGGATGCAGCGTGGGCGCTGTGCGATCGAGGTGGTCGATGCGCCACTGGGCACAAATAGCCAGCCGCGGTGGGTGAAGTCGGATGTAATAGTGGCGAAGATGGTAGGAATTGGAGTATCGCCGAATGGTTGGTTATTTGGGCTTACGGGCGCGTCGACTGAAAATATCGCCGAATGGAATGAAGCCGAGAACCTGTTCAGCCCAGAGACAGCTGTTGCTTTGGAGGTGCACGGAGGCATGCTCACCCCGTGCAACGACGTTACAGCCAATTTGACTAACATAATACATTATATTCTGGTCTATGCTATCTAACCTAGCATAACCTGGCCAGACCCAAGCCAAACATAGCCTACCCCCAGCCCAATCATCGGTCTGTGCTATACGCATGTTTTCGTAAACGTATCTGTGATCTTGCAGAGCAGTTTTCTCTGGGCTCTTTTTCGACTTTGTCGTTCGACGCTGTTCCAATCCCTTCTATTTTCGGCGGTAATCCATTCGACTCTTTTTCATTTTCGACTTGGGGGGACGAGTAGTCGAGGAGTAAGTTGCTCGTCTCACCATCGAAAGGTTGTGGGTTCGAGTCTCACCTGTCGCTACTCTTCGCCCGCGACCAGTCGGCATGAGAGATCGGCGACGCTGCATGACTCGACGGTCGATGTGCCGTAAAACCAATAACTAACGAACCAACCAACCTTTTGACCTGGTTCCATTCAGCCATATTTGGCTTCAGACGCTCCATTAGACACTAGCCCGGCTCATATCCCCAGCTACTTTTCAACTTTGTTCCACCGTTCGACACCCACCTTTCTTCGCACGTATTTCAGGGATGGGCGCAAATGGCCCTGATTGTCGACGCGCCCCTAAACTCCAATTCATCATCATCTCATGGGATGTGTATAGAGGTGCAAATTTTCCACAGCGGCTCCACTGCGCGACGGAGCGTAGCGCCGCGGAGGCCTGCACCTCCACCAATCCGGGACGATCATTCGCCGGGTGTTCACTGAAAACTGGAATGGACGCTTTATGATCAGCATGATCGATGCGCCCTAAAGCCAAAATATCTAAGGGGCGTGTCGGTAGCTCAGTGGTTGAGCTGAGCGTCTGGCAAGCCAGAGGTGCGGGGTTCGATTCCCCGCGATGCCCGCCCTTCCTGCCAGGGTGCGAGGCAGGCGACGCTGTATGGCCTCAGCTGCTGAGGTCGTCGTAAAGCCACAATCCAATCCAATCCAAAATATCTAACTAACTGATAATCGGGCTAAATGATCTACCGTGGTCGATGCGCCCCCAGAACCACAATCACACAATAACCGATGAGCGGGGTGGACGCGGATTCAACGTCGCACAAAGCGGCATCTCGTGGTGACGTCACCAACGTCTCGCGGTGCCCTCTGACCCCGGGTGGCGGAGATCAGCCGTGACGCCGCGTGGCCTCTGACTCACCGCCGGCCCGGTCAGACCCGGGACGGCGACATCTTGCTGGCCAGCTGACTGAGAATTATCGGTCACTTGTTGACCCACGTCCGCGCAGCGTCTTCGGCGGCAGCGTCTTCGGCACCGTCATCGGCACCGTCATCGGCATCGTCAGCGGCCTCGCCGCGAGGACGTTCGCCGAAACTGTCCTGCCACGTTGTGTTGCCATGGTGAATCTCTTCAGCGTCGCTTGTCCTGAGGCTTGTCCTGAATCCACCGCTAGGTACACCTGGTACTCTTATAATTCCCCCAGTTATAAGCAGGGTCTAAGGCACCTAACAGGGGCGTTGACGTCTGAAAGTTATCGGAGGGGTAACAGTACATCATGCCAATGGGCGGACCCAACTGAATGGGGGGTGGGGGACATTCCGTAGGGTCCCATGTTAAAGGTCGAAATTATTGGGGCGGGGCAAAGACAATATTGTGGGAACACTTGCCCGCTGGAAATAAAACAATTATCAGGCTTACGAGCATCAATCGCGCCCAGTTCACCCGAATTCCGATACCTCTACCGCATACCTTGGAATTAAATAATCACGTACTTGGAGGTAGTCGATCTATCCACCTAGTTCCAGGGAACGATCGGACACATGGTGGCCCCTTGGCCAGTCTCTTCAGCGTCACATGCTCAAACGAACGCATTGAATCCGCCGTCTGTTTACTGAGTGGTTCACGGCGCACTTTATGCACATTCACGGCTAATGGCGCCGCCCACACTGTTTCGCCGGTGGGCCGCGGGTTTGGGAAGTGTCCCGAGCGGCGCTAGTGTCGAACCCGGAACCATTGGCACCCAGAGCCCAACACCTCGACCGCTCGGCCATCCCCGCCCCCTGAATCCGCTGTCGTGTACGCCTGTTGCCGGCGTAGTTCCCGAAGCTCCGTCGCTCTGCGTGATCAACGCCCACTGGTGCGTGTTTGCGTGCGCGCAGCTCCAGTGTGTAGGCGTGCCTCCTGCGAAGCAAGTCACCGCGGCGGCGGTCAGGCGTAAGAGGCGTGCCGAGCGGCGCCGGTGTGGGGGTGTACCTCCTGTGGAGCGAGTCACCGCGGCGGCGGTCAGACATCAGAGGCGTGTCGAGCGGCGCCGGTGTGGGGGTGTACCTCCTGTGGAGCGAGTCACCGCGGCGGCGGTCAGGCGTAAGAGGCGTGCCGAGCGGCGCCGGTGTGGGGGTGTACCTCCTGTGGAGCGAGTCACCGCGGCGGCGGTCAGGACGTAAGAGGCGTGTCGAGCGGCGCCGGTGTGGGGGTGTACCTCCTGTGGAGCGAGTCACCGCGGCGGCGATCGGACATCAGAGGCGTGCCGAGCAACCCCGGTAGGGGTCGCTAATGGCAAAGCCTCTGAATTTAACCCATGGGTGGGGGTGGCTGCATTTTAAGCCGTGTTTTGAGTCTGGGTGCTATGTAAGTGACGATGCGCTGAAAAACCCAAATATATGGAGGCCAGAGGTACGCGGTTCGATTCCCCACGGTGTCAGCCCTTCCTACCAGGGCGAGGGGCAGGCGAAACCATATGGCTTCAGCTGCTTAGTGCCCCGTAAAGTCATAGCAACCACCACCACCCAAAGCCCAAGTGACCTATCTTGAGTCGGGGCGTCGGCAGCTCAGTGGTTAAGCTGGGCATCTGACAAGCCAGAGGCGCGGGGTTCGATTCCACGCGGTGCCCGCCCTTCCTGCCGGGGTGAAAGGCGGGCGACGCCATATAGCCTCAGCTGCTGAGTGCATCGTAAGGCCACAGTCCAATCCAACGTATCTTGAGGCAACGCCGTAGGGGTTAGTGGTAGGCTTGTCGACGGCAAGCGTCGACCGTCGACGCTTCCGTCGACCGTCGACCGTCGAGGGTCGACGGTCGACGGAAGCGATGCGGGGCTCCGCTGCGCGCAGCTCCCTCTCACATGGAGCAGATTGGTATTTGCGTTGCTGCAACAGCGTATGTCCCGTCCGCTCATGCCAGTGTGTGACGAATTGTCGCACATACGCGGTCATCTGTGAATGTCGTTCAGTCGGTGCAGAAAGCTGCGAGTTTAGTCGCCTGGCGAAAGTCCCCAGTGGGAAGAAGCGAACTGGAAGGACTACGGCACATCTTGAATAATTATACGAATACGTATCGAATTTTGCATTTGTGCACTCGCTGCCGTACTTGTCAAACCCCGGGATTGAGAAGCGTATTGTGAGCAGGCCTATTTTTATGTATATCTCCCTGATTATTGTTACTTGTATTCCTGATTATATCTCTTTGTATATATATATATATATATATCTATCCTGGTTATATTTATTCCTGATAATGCAGTCGTGCTGGTTTCTTCGGCGACCGCACGGAGGCGTTTCCTGCAGCTACTGCAACTGCAACTGCAGCGACTGCAGGCGGCGTTTCCCGCCCCGCTCGCCCACCTGCCCTGCGCGTGAACCTCACGCTGCCGTGCCGGGCCGTGCTCGCGTGTCGTCGCAACAAGGCGCGGATGCGCCGGGCCGGCCCCGGCCGACAACGGCATTGTCTTCCGCACGGGAGAGGCGCTCGCTGACGCCGACTCGACCCGACCCGACTCGACCCGACCTGGCATTGTGCGCGTGCAGTGGCGGTGAGCGCGACCCGACCTGGCATTGTGCACGTGCGGTGGCGGTGAGCGCGACCCGACCTGCCATTGTGCGCGTGCGGGGCGGTGAGCGCGACCCGACCTGGCATTGTGCACGTGCGGTGGCGGTGAGCGCGACCCGACCTGGCATTGTGCGCGACCCGACCTGGCATTGTGCGCGTGCGGTGGCGGTGAGCGCGACCCGACCTGCATTGTGCACGTGCGGTGGCGGTGGGCGGACCTGGCATTGTGCGCGTGCAGTGGCGGTGAGCGCGACCCGACCTGGCATTGTGCGCGTGCGGTGGTGGTGAGCGCGACCCGACCTGGCATTGTGCGCGTGCGGTGGCGGTGAGCGCGACCCGACCTGGCATTGTGCACGTGCGGTGGCGGTGAGCGCGACCCGACCTGGCATTGTGCACGTGCGGTGGCGGTGAGCGCACCCGACCTGGCATTGTGCGTGCGGTGGCGGTGAGCGCGACCCGACCTGGCATTGTGCGCGTGCGGTGGCGGTGAGCGCGACCCGACCTGGCATTGTGCGCGTTGGTGGGACCCGCGAGGTGGCGGTGGGGGGGCACCGGGCGGTGGCGGTGAGCGCGACCCGACCTGGCATTGTGCACGTGCGGTGGCGGTGAGCGCGACCCGACCTGGCATTGTGCACGTGCGGTGGCGGTGAGCGCGACCCGACCTGGCATTGTGCGCGGTGGCGTGTTGAGCGCGACCTGATGTCATTCCTCGGGCCTGTTGCGCTCGTGTGTAGGTCGTGTGTGGGTGGCATTGATGTGTATGTCGTATTTTGTGGGTAGTATTGGTGTGCGGTTCGTGTGTGGGTGACAATGGTGTGTAGGGCGTGTGTAGGTGGTATTAGTGTGTTGGGCGTGAGTGGGTGATATTGGTGTGTAGGCGTGCGAGTTGGTGTGAGGCGGTTCAGCTCGGTGTGGGTGGTATTGGTGTGCGAGTTGGTGTGAGGCGGTTCAGCTCTGTGTGGGTGGTATTGGTGTGCGAGTTGGTGTGAGGTGGTTCAGCTCTGTGTGGGTGGTATTGGTGTGCGAGTTGGTGTGAGGCGGTTCAGCTCGGTGTGGGTGCTGCAACCGTGGGCTACAGGGTGATATTATGAGCGGTGCGCCCGGGCGTGTTGTGGGGCCGGGTGAAAGTAACGCGGGTGCGATACTTTCAAGAAAAGCTCGTGGAAACCCCGACATACCCGTGGTTTCTTTGGGTGTGGGATCAGCATGATCTCCGCAGTCTCAAGAGGGTCGTCGTTGGCGCAGTGGTTAAGCTGAGCGTCTGGGGCGTGGATGGCCGAGTGGTTAAGGTGTCGGGCTATGGGTACCAAAGGTCCCGGGTTCGACTCTAGCGCCACTCACGACATTTCCCAATCCCGCGGCCCACCGGCGAAACAGTGTGGGCGGCGCTATTAGCCGTGAATGTGCATAAAGTGTGTCGTGAACCGACCAATAAACAAACAACAAGCTGAGCGTCTGGTACGCCAGAGGCACGGGGCTGGATGCCCTCGATGTCAGCTCTCCCTGCTGCAACTAGTCGATCCCCAGCTCTCCCTGCCAGGGTGAGAGGCAGGCGACGCCATACAGCATCAGCTGCTGAGCACGCTGTGAAACCGCAGCCAGCCAACCGTGCAGTTGGTGCGCCTCTGCACTGCAACTAGCCGGCTGTTGAGACCAAAGCTGCAGGAGAGTCGATGCAGTGTTTTGCGTCCGTTTTTGTTCCGTCTTCGATTGTGCGTAACTGCACCGGAAACCAGCGTCGCAAATCCCTCAAGTTCTTCTGACCGCGAGCCTGCTCAATTAGTTGAGTTCCCCAGTGCCGTAAACACCTGTCGCTACTCTTCGCCCGCGACCAATCGGCGTGAGAGATTGGCGACGCTGCATGACTCAGCGGTCGATGTGTCGTAAAACCAATAACCAACCAACGCAGTGCCGTGAAACCTCCAAATGGAAAAACAGTCGCGTCGTTCTTGGCGAATTAAGTAGTCCAGCATCCTAATGGTTCAATCGTGGCTATTAGCCGCCCCGGTAGCTCAGTTGGTTAGAGCGTTGGCCTGCACTGGTCTCCCCTGTCTTGGCAACGCAGGGTTCGAGTCGCTTCGCGCGCTCGCATTTAGCCCTCGGCCGGGAGTGTCAGTTGGCAGCTGACCCGATAAGGCCGGGGACCAGCTACCGGGCGGCCGTGTCGATGCATTGACGGCACGTTGAACTTTCGATAAAAATTCCGCCGTTGAACAGGAATTCGTGGATCGGGTGGTGGGGCCAGGGTTCACGCAACAAGCTCTGCTTAGCAAGAGAACCCTGGTTCCTCCAGCAATAACTCGGATTAAATGTATGCAAAAAAAGAATAAAAAGGGTGTGTATGCAATGTTTCAAAATGTGCTGTGCCTGAACGTTCCAATGTTTTTTGTTTTTGTTTTGTTTTTGTTTTATAAACTCCGATTTCCTTAAATACCTACAGCTCCAAAGTACCGCATGGCTCACAGCCACCCAATCAGCTGACGACGATCGTGGTGGTTGGTGGTTGGTTCAAGGTCGTGTCGCACGACCTTCAACCGTATGGCGGCGCGAAGTGCTCCTCGAAGCTGCTGAAACGATGCACGCGACGCTTAACCACAACTGGGGATCTCAAACCGGTCAGTTCGCACCGAATGTATTCGTTCAGGAGTGGGCGACCACTGGTTTTTAGCAGTCGTGGGTGGATTTGTTTGTTCAGGAACCCAGTCGGCGCCGAGGAGGGTCGTGCCCCCACCCAGGGTCGTGCCCCCACCCAGGGTCGTGCCCCCGCCCAGGGTCGTGCCCCAACCGGGAAAGGGGGCGGAGGGGGACCAGCACCGTTCCGTTCTTCCAGTTCTTCACGTGACCAGCATCGGCTTCACGGTTGTCGTTGGTCCCCAGGCGCCGTCAGTCGTTTGGACCCGCTGGTGCCCTTTTGCAGTCGCTGGTGCCCTTTCGCTGGTGCCCTTTCGCAGTCGCTGGTGCCCTTTCGCTGGTGCCCTGGTTTGCAGTCGCTGGTGCCCTTTCGCAGTCCCTAGTGCCCTTTCGCTGGTGCCCTGGTTTGCAGTCGCTGGTGCCCTTTCGCAGTCCCTAGTGCCCTTTCGCTGGTGCCCTGGTTTGCAGTCGCTGGTGCCCTTTCGCACGGTACTGCCAATCTCAGTCCGAATGTGATGCATTCGTTGGTCCTCTGCTTTATCTGCATGCTGGGCTCACTGATGAGGTTGTAAGCACATGGGATTTTGAAGTTTAGTTGGTAATTTGGAGCTTGAGAGCGCTTCGACCGATCTTTGTTCACTCGCGCCCAAATATCTCAAAGCGTGGGATATTTAAGGCATTCGATGTTCTAAATGTGCGCGCCGGAAGCGATCTGTTTTGTAGCGTTTTTCTTTGGTCGGTCCCGAAGAAGGTCCAGGCTGCGCCCTCGTGTGCCGATGCTGTGGTCGGTAGTATGACAGGCCAACTGTGTGTTAAACGTTTGTGGCCGTAAGGCCAACTTCTTTAGATAAATTAGTCATTCTTACGACGTTCCAACAAATGCTTGTTGATTTCTGAACAGTATTGGAAGGGGAGGGGGGCACATACATGAAGGCAATGGGCGACTCAAAGTGGACTTGGGAGCGCATATGGACGCCATATCGTTCCATATTCAAGGTTGAAATTATTGTGTGTGTGTGTGGGGGGGGAGCCAAAGTCAACATTGAGGTGGCACTTTCCCACTCTCCCTCCACCACTCTCCTCGCGTTTTGGGTGGCAGCCAATGGATGGGATGACATCGATTTCTCGAAGACTCGTCTTGGAAGCGAATGCTTTCAAACGTCGCCAATGGGATTATCTGGTGGGAATTCCATCAGCTTCTCGAACCACTCTTCCCACCGGTTTGTGGTGCGGGCGGACGGTGATTGCAGCAGCTCGTGGCTGATCAAAGTGGCGCCTTTTCCAGCGGTGACGTAGGCTGACGTGACACTGCTGGCGGTCCAAGATGTTGTCTTCTTGTCGGCTGTCTGTTGGTTTCTGCATGTTTACCACAGATTCTATGGATTTTGAAGATTATGTTCACCAACACGCTTAGCGCTGTATGACCGAAGCAGTCGAAGCGCCCCTAAGCCCAAAAAAGTAACCAACACGCTTACCCAGGCGAGGTTATGGGCCGGTTGCTCAGTTGACTATTTACCGCAGTCATAGGTGGCACATGGCACGATATGTTCGCCAACTGCTGGCTATTTCGTCTAATGCGATCCCTGGTCTTGTATTTCGGTGAAGATAGATAGATAGGTCTGTCGAGCTATACCTTACGCAAAATCGCTCTGCAATTAGCTGATCTGCGTAAGCATTCTGCCTGATCTGCGTAAGCATTCGGCAGGCGGTACCTTGTGGCACAACGGACAGTCTTGGTTGGTTGGTTATTGGTTGGTTGTTGGTTTTGCGACACATCGACCGTTGAGTCATGTAGCGTCGCCAATCTCTCACGCCGATTGGTCGCGGGCGAAGAGTAGCGACAGGTGAAACTCGAACCCACAACCTTTCGATTGTCAGACGAGCAACTTACCACTAGACCGCTCGTCTCCGACAGGCCGTCTTGCAAGTGCATGATCGGTGGCATGTGATTGCGCCAAGGAACACGCTTGGGGTTTTCCTACGGGTGCTCCTCAGTGTGTTCCTCAGTGTGCTCCTCAGTGTGCTCCTCAGTGTGTTCCTCAGTGTGTTCCTCAGTGTGCTTCTCGGTGTGTGTCGGTGTGGGCGTCGTCGGCCTCGCAAATGGGGAGGTATGGGTGTCTGGCGTTCTCTTATCTGCAATATATCATTGCATTGGAGTGATCATGTGACGTCACCATGCTCTAAAGCACAAACCACCAACCGGCCTAAACACACTCCCCTGTCGAACACGGGGACGAGTGGTCTAGGGGTAAGTTGCTTGTCTCACAATCGAAAGATTGCGGGTTCGAGTCTTGCCTGTCGCTACTCTTGGCCCGCGCGAACAATCGACGTGAGAGATTGACAACGCCACAGAACTCAACGGCCGATGTGTCGTGCAGTCGCTAGCGCACGGTACGATTGTTTAGGATCGACACAGTTTAAATAGTTGAGTTATGGGCACTGTATAACCACTGCAGTTGAAGCGCCCTAAAACCCAAATAACTAACTAACTCGTGGAGTCGCTAGCGTGTTTGTAACACGCTCCGACCGAAATTCGTATTGCGAGCTTACGTCAGACCCAATTTGTCGCCTTTTAGACTGGCAGAAGGGTGCGACACGCGACAGGTTTCGATGCACATCGCTCTCCCCGCGCCCATCGCTCTCCCCGCGCCCATCGCTCTCCCCGCGCCCATCGCTCTCTCCGCGCCCTTCGCTCTCCCCGCTCAGAGAGGACGAAGCGGGCGAAATCGGCCACCTCGCACGTGAAGAACGCGCATGAAGCACGTGGACATTCGAGAAGAACGCTAAAATTTGAGAAGAAAGTGAAAATTTGAGAAGCATGTGGATGAAGCGGGAGATTCGCCGCGCGGTGTTAATTTCTCCCTCGGCCGAAGCCTGTGTGTGTTGGTCGTCTTGACCGCCTGACAACCCCGTGTGACCCCATGACAAGAAAAACCGCATGACGAACGCCTCCTCAGATTGTCCGATCGTCTTGCCGGCTCCGCACAGATGGAGCGAAGGGCGCCAAGGCGAGCCCTCTTACCTTGCGCACTCAAGGCCGTTAGCGGGTCGGCACCCTGCCCCCCCCCCCACCACCACGCCGTGCTTCTGTTTTGTCTGTGGTCGGGCCAGTGAGGCAACAGTCGGCCATCTTTTTCTCGCAACCTTTGACCTCTGCCATTGTTGTATCATGTGCGAGGGGGTTCGTGGAGAATCAGCCATCGTTCTTTCTATTGCAAATCTCCGCCTGTCGATGGCTCGCAGTTCAGTTTTATTTTATTTCCGGAAGCACGTCCTTGCAGACGGCACGTGTCGTGCTGGCCAGGCGTGACCGATCGCGCATGGTCGCGGGTGCCGTGCTGCTCAGAGCTGGCGGCTTGGAGGCGTTGTTCCGAGAAAGCTTGCCGAACGTATCAATATTTGAAGTAGCACTCTTGGCCGTCCGTGCATTGGCGTGGCTACGCGCCACGAATGTGCTACGTGCGTGCTACGTGCTACGTGCTACGTGTGCGCTACGTGCGAGCTACGTGTGTGCTACGTGTGTGCTACGTGCGAGCTACGTGTGTGCTACGTGTGCTACGTGTGTGCTACGTGCGAGCTACGTGTGTGCTACGTGTGTGCTACGTGCGAGCTACGTGTGTGCTACGTGTGTGCTACGTGTGTGCTACGTGTGTGCTACGTGTGTGCTACGTGTGTGCTACGTGTGTGCTACGTGTGTGCTACGTGTGCGCTACGTGCGTGTAGCTACGTCACGTGCGAGCTACGTGCGATGTGTGCTACGGTGCGAGCTACGTGTGCGCTACGTGTGCGCTACGTGTGCGCTACGTGCGACTATTCACTAGACAATTTACGCTCAAGTGCAAGTTTCACGCGAGGATAAAGGAAACTTGAATACGCTAAGGTCACTCGGTCGCCACTTACCGTTGTAATCACCGCCGAATAAGTGCTACAATTGTACCTTGGTAAGGCTAGCTGTTGGCTTTATCGAGAGGAATTGTTCCGATGACACTAAGCATCTGAACATCATATACGTGTAGTTAAACATGGAGGTGGCTCCTGTGCCACTGTGTGGTGGGTAGCTCATCTGAAAATCGTATACGTGTAGTTAAAAATGGAGGTGGGGACGATTAGTCAAGGGGTAAGTTGCTCGTCTCACAATCTAAAGGTTGTGGTTTCGAGTCTCACCTGTCGCTACTCTTCGCCCGCGACCAATCGGCGTGAGAGATTGGCGACGCTACATGACTCAACGGTCGATGTGTCGTAAAACCAATAACCAACCAACCATAAATGGAGGTGGGTCCTGTCCTGTCGTTTGGCGGGCAGCTCACGGCACCATGGTCCGTACCGGCTGAACTTGTGTCGTTATCCTGGACCCGTCTCCCATTGTGACACTGGCTGTCGGACGGCACGCTATTGTTCGGCCAGAGTTGGCAGGCGTCAGCGCCGCCAGCCAGCACTGTCCAGGTAGATGCGTCCCACTGAACTCCAACCCGCGCAGCGGACGAGTAGCCTCGGGGTGAATTGTTCGTCTCACAATCGAAAGGTTGTGGGTTCGAGTTTCGCCTGTCGCTACTCTTCGCCCGCGACCGACCGGCGTGAGATTGGCGACGCTACGTGACTCGATAGTCGATGTATCGTAAAACCAACGAACAAACAAACTCCAGCCCGAACGTCGCTTCACACGGGGTTTTGAAGTCGAACGTGCCTCTGCACTGTTCGCGCCGGGGTCAGCAATACCGAGCGTTTATGGACTTGCGATCCGGAGAAAACGAGCGGTCGTGTAGTCCGTTCTTGCACGCTGGCGCCCGACCGACCGGCCGGCCGGCTCGCTCGCGTGGCGAGGAGCCGTGCGGCGACCGGTCAAGGTCGCTCGGTCGACATCGTGCGCAGCGTGAAAGAAGGGCCTACACACGCTCCGGGAGCGCGTCCAAAACAGCCGGGTATTTCCGGCTGTCTTGGACGGCTGGCTCGCACCGGTCTCGTCAACTCGTGTTGGTTGTTGGTTTTTACGACACATCGATTGCTGAGTCATGTAGCGTCGCCAATCTCTCACGCCGATTGGTCGCGGGCGAAGAGTAGCAACGGGTGAGACTCGAACCCACAACCTTTCGATTGTGAGACGAGGAACTTACCCGTAGGCTACTAGTCCCGTAGGCTAGATTCAAGCTGACTTGACGACGGCGTGCCTGCACACGCGAAGGCACGTCGACACGTCTTCCCGTTGGACGGATACGTCATCGCGCGGCTGCGATCGCGCTGATTGGTGCTGCCGGTGCTGTCGGCGCCGCCCCCTGGTCGGCTGGGCAGCGTCGCCCGGGCCAGTGGCGCCCGGGCGAGTGGCGCCGGCGGCTGTTTGTGGCGCGCGACTCATTGCCGGCACGCGCCGGAATGCTGCCGCGTTGAGCGATCGAGAGAGCACGGCTGTTGGGTGTTGTGTGGCGACAGGTGGGTGTGGTGCTTCGCACGGGGATGGGAGGTGGGGCGGAAGTGGTCCCAGACTTGATTTGGTTTGGTGCGCTTCTATAGGCTCGTAGTTATGGATGCAATTCGGTCAGAGGATCGTGGCTGAAGCCGCGAAGTTATTAAAGTTCCGGATGTTCGATAGGAGGGGACCCAATTCTAGTGTTGGGTGTTGAGTCAGTTGAACGTATCTTCCAATGCGTGGTCGGTGGAACCAGGCGTATAATTTGCTTAGCCTTAGTCAATAGGAGGTTGATGCACCCCCGAAAGGTTTCTCGTGGATCGGTTCCAAACTGCTCAACGTGACCCAGTGAAAACGACCCGAAAACAGAATCGAGTGCACCCCGCCCCCCAGCCCACTCTGCCCCGCCGAGCGTATAAAAGGTGTAGTGGTGGATTGTCTTGCTCTGTGGTGGAATGTCTTCATCGAGTGGTTGATGGTCTTCCTCAGTAGTGTATTGTCTTTCTCAGTGGTGGATTGTCCTCCTCAGTGGTGGTTTGTCTTCCTCAGTGGTGGAATGTCTGCTTCAAGTGGTGGATTGTCTTCCTGGGTGGTGGATTGTCTTCTTCGAGTTTTGGATTGACCTTTTGTGCGCATCACTCTGTTTTCAGTGCTCAGTTATATATGGCTTGTATAGAACCAATCATCTTATTTATCGCCCTACCTCAACTGCAGTGACTCATCTCTGACCTATTTCCCCTCCTCTCTACTGGATGGTGGTCTACCTCGCTCTCATACTTAACTCTTTTCGCTCTCGCTCCCTTATTTTCGCTACCTCTCTTCGTCTCCTTTCTCGCTTCCTTGCCGTCTCGTCCTATCTGCCTATCGCTCTCGCACACTTGCCCTCCATCTCGCTCTGTTCCCCTTGTTCTTGTGCTGATCCCTCTGGTTCTTCTTGCTCCTTATTCTTGTTCTTCTGTCCCCTCTCGTTCTTGTTCTGCTTCTTGTTGCTGACTCTCGTAGCCCTTTCTCCTCCCCTTTTCCTGCCGTGTCCTCATCCTCATCTACTTATTGTGATAAGTATATCACATCTATAATCAGATAAGTATATTATCACATCTATATCAGATATATCACATCTATATCAGATAAGTATATCACATGATAAGTATATCCTCATCTACTTATCTGATAGCCCCTTTACTGGCCATTTTCTCGTTGCCATCGCTTTGTCATTTCCATCTCCCTCCTATTTACCTTTCGCTCTTCGCCTGCCGTCTCGCCGACCGCACAAAACCGACCGCTGCCGTCTCCCGACTGTGACGTCACCCGACTGTGACGTCACCCGACTGTGACGTCACCCGACCGCTGCCGCTCCCGACTGTGACGTCACCCGACTGTGACGTCACCGCTCGGTTTGCAGTGACGTCGCCATGGTGGACTGCATGCGGCGCAAGCAGAACATCCGTCTGTGCGCGTACGCGGACGTGCTGTGCGCCCGGCCGGACTCGTACGGCGACGTGTCGCCGACCCGCGAGCGCGCCTACCGGCTGGACAGTCGGGACGAGGCCGGCCCAGAGCCGTCGGACAGGTCAGTGGCGGGGGAAGGGTCAGTGGCGGGGGAAGGGTCAGTGGCGGGGGAAGGGTCAGTGGCGGAGGGCAGGTCAGTGGCGGGGGAAGGGTAGTGGGGGGAGGGTCGTGGCGGGGGCAGTGGCGGAGGGCTGGACAGTCGGGACGAGGCCGGCCCGAGCCGGCGGACAGGTCAGTGGCGGGGGCGGGGACAGGTCAGTGGCGGGGGAAGGGTCAGTGGCGGGGGAAGGGTCAGTGGCGGAGGGCAGGTCAGTGGCGGGGCAGGACAGTGGCGGAGGGCTGGACAGTCGGGACGAGGCCGGCCCAGAGCCGGCGGACAGGTCAGTGGCGGGGGACAGGTCAGTGGCGGAGGACAGGTCAGTGGCGGAGGGCAGGGTCAGTGGCGGGGGCAGGTCAGTGGCGGGAGGACGGGTCAGTGGCGGAGGACAGGTCAGTGGCGGAGGACAGGTCAGTGGCGGAGGGCAGGGTCGGTGGCGGAGGGCAGGTCAGTGGCGGAGGGTGGTGGAGGGCAGGTCAGTGGCGGAGGGCGGGTCAGTGGCGGAGGGAAGGGTCAGTGGCGGGGGACGGGTCAGTGGCGGGGGACGGGTCAGTGGCGGGGGCAGGGTCGGTGGCGGAGGGCAGGTCAGTGGCGGGGGAAGGGTCAGTGGCGGAGGACAGGTCAGTGGCGGAGGACAGGTCAGTGGCGGGGGAAGGGTCAGTGGCGGAGGGCAGGTCAGTGGCGGGGGAAGGGTCAGTGGCGGGGGAGGGTCAGTGGCGGGGGGGGGTCAGTGGCGGGGACGGGTCAGTGGCGGGGGAAGGGTCAGTGGCGGAGGACGGGTCAGTGGCGGGGGAGGGTCAGTGGCGGAGGCAGGTCAGTGGCGGAGGGCAGGTCAGTGGCGGAGGGCAGGGTCAGTGGCGGAGGGCAGGTCAGTGGCGGAGGGCAGGACAGTGGCGGAGGGCAGGTCAGTGGCGGAGGGCAGGTCAGTGGCGGAGGGCGGGTCAGTGGCGGAGGGCAGGGTCAGTGGCGGAGGGTGGGTCAGTGGCGGAGGGCAGGTCAGTGGCGGGGGAAGGGTCAGTGGCGGGGGAAGGGTCAGTGGCGGGGGAAGGGTCAGTGGCGGAGGGAAGGGTCAGTGGCGGGGGAAGGGTCAGTGGCGGAGGACAGGTCAGTGGCGGAGGGCAGGATAGTGGCGGAGGGCAGGACAGTGGCGGAGGGCAGGTCAGTGGCGGGGGCGGGTCAGTGGCGGGGGAGGGTTGGAGGGCAGGTCAGTGGCGGGGACAGGTCAGTGGCGGAGGGCAGGGTCAGTGGCGGAGGGAGGTCAGTGGCGGAGGGCAGGTCAGTGGCGGAGGGCAGGGTCAGTGGCGGAGGGCAGGTCAGTGGCGGAGGGCGGGTCAGTGGCGGAGGACAGGTCAGTGGCGGAGGACAGGGTCAGTGGCGGAGGGCAGGGTCAGTGGCGGGGGAGGGTAGGGAGGACAGGTCAGTGGCGGAGGGCAGGTCAGTGGCGGAGGGTGGCGGAGGGCAGGACAGTGGCGGAGGACAGGTCAGTGGCGGAGGGCAGGACAGTGGCGGAGGGAGGTCAGTGGCGGAGGGCAGTGGCGGGGGGCAGGTAGTGGCGGGGGGGGTCAGTGGCGGGGAGGGTCAGTGGCGGAGGGCAGGTCAGTGGCGGAGGGCGGGTCAGTGGCGGAGGGCAGGTCAGTGGCGGAGGACAGGTCAGTGGCGGGGACAGGGTCAGTGGCGGAGGGCAGGACAGTGGCGGAGGACAGGTCAGTGGCGGAGGAAGGGTCAGTGGCGGGGGTGGGCAGGGTCAGTGGCGGAGGGCAGGTCAGTGGCGGAGGACAGGTCAGTGGCGGAGGAGAGGTCAGTGGCAGGTCAGTGGCGGAGGGACAGGTCAGTGGCGGGGGCGGGTCAGTGGCGGGGGACGGGTCAGTGGCGGAGGACAGGGTCAGGTGGCGGAGGGAGGGCAGGTCAGTGGCGGAGGGGGGGTCAGTGGCGGAGGGCAGGTCGGTGGCGGAGGGTAGTGGCGGAGGGCAGGTCAGTGGCGGAGGGCAGGTCAGTGGCGGAGGGCGGGTCAGTGGCGGAGGGCAGGTCAGTGGCGGAGGACAGGTCAGTGGCGGAGGGCAGGTCAGTGGCGGAGGGCAGGTCAGTGGCGGAGGGCAGGTCAGTGGCGGAGGACAGGTCAGTGGCGGAGGGCAGGGTCAGTGGCGGGGGCAGGTCAGTGGCGGAGGGCAGGTCAGTGGCGGAGGGCAGGTCAGTGGCGGAGGACAGGTCAGTGGCGGAGGGCGGGTCAGTGGCGGAGGGCAGGTCAGTGGCGGAGGGCAGGTCAGTGGCGGAGGGCAGGTCAGTGGCGGAGGACAGGTCAGTGGCGGAGGGCAGGTCAGTGGCGGAGGACAGGTCAGTGGCGGAGGACAGGTCAGTGGCGGAGGGCAGGTCAGTGGCGGAGGGCAGGTCAGTGGCGGAGGGCAGGTCAGTGGCGGAGGCAGGTCAGTGGCGGAGGGCAGGTCAGTGGGGTTACCGCAGAGGCGGCGCCACGACACGATACTGCTCATACTAAGTTGGCCCGGTCCACAGCCGCACCCACAGGCCCATCACGAATGGCCGTTCCGGAGCCGACGCCTAGACGCCCGATTAGTCACCGTCGTCACCGTCGTCTCCGTCATCTCCATCGCCTCGGTAGTGCCCCGTCCTGGCGCACACGAGCATGGCCATGGTGCCAGCTGGTTCCCCTCCAGACGAACATTGTGGGCTCTATTCACCCCCCCCCCCCCCCAGGGTCGAGGTCACCGTTTCTGAGTAGAGAGCGGGAGGGGGCGGCGTTGAAGTCGCAGGGCGGGCCAGCGGAATTTGCTGCGAGGTGATTTGTTGGCGGACTTTGGTGGAGAATGTCAACAAAGCTGGTATGGCTGAGCGAGCAAAACCGGTGTAAACAACGGAATGCCAGCACGTCGTCTCTCTGCACGGTGGCGTGACCTCATGTGTTGTAGGCACGTGCGAATCACTGGCGTGGTCAGATTACTCCAGTCTGAAGTACGACTACACCAGTCGGACATTACGCCTCACCAGTCACAGATACTGGAGTCCCGCGGCCTCCAGCCCGAAGTACTTTTTTTCAAAGTATTTCTATCAAACTACTAGGGGGGATCAAACTACTGAGTCGATTCTTGGCATGCGACGCCAGAATGTAGATGCCGCCTTCGATGGCGAGAGGGGGCTGTCTTCCGCCGTCTGAAGATGGAGCGTGCTTCCCCAGAATGGCTCCCCGTTGCCCCTCCCTCCCCCCCACCTCTGGTGACGCCTCCGGTCGGCGGCTTGGGCAGGTTGAGTCACCGTCTGAGTGTGAGGCCAGTTCGGAGGGGGGGGGGGGCAGAGATCAATGGCTAACAAGTGCAAGTTCAACGAGGTCAGTTCTGGCCGACTGACCAGAGGTTGGGCGGCGGCGGTGGGTGGGTGGGGTGGGGGAGGGGGGGGGGCGGGCCGACACCCGCCAAACACTGCCAGGGTGTTGTTTATTCAAGTGACTCACTCCTAGTGAATGCGGTTGCCGTCCCACCTCGTTGATAAGGTGTTGGAACAGCGTTTTGCGTCGGTCGCCCCTCCTTTGAAGCGCATTGATGTGTCGGACTAGCGAAACGGCAAAACGGAGGGTCGTCGGCTGTATTTCACTCATTTCCGTGTGCGGCGAGGAGGGATCTGTCCAGCCTGCTACGGGATGGATTCGCCAGCTGAATTTGCAGGCAATACAGCTCTTTTTAAATGGAGAGATAAAGGTGACCAAATGTTTCAGAGTGCACATGGAATTGTTCGTTAACGGACAGTCGTGTATATTTGATGTTATCAGTGAACTACCGATAATTTTAACGACTTGGCATTAGTTGTAAGGCATTGGATGATGGGAATGTGCTTTAATCAGGCGTGAGCAATACCAACGATTCCGCGAAGGCGCCCACTTTTTGCCGTTCAATGCGGCACCTTTTCCTCCGGTGTTTATCTCAGCCGGCCATACGTGAATCGTGGGAAGACAAGTCAACTGTGCAATCTGGCCATCTTCACACCTTCGCAATCAACCGGTCCCTGGAGCAAGAGGAAATACGCGCACCGGAGGAATGAGGTTCCACCGACGGCTCGCTCGGTGGCCGATTGCCGTATGTTTACATGGTGCAATGCCCCACCCCAGCCGCGACCCTCCCACCCATAATTTTTTTATGCCGCTTTGGTAGCTCAGTTGGTTAGAGCGCTGGCCTGCGCTGGTCTCCCCTGTCCTGGCAACACAGGGTTCGAGTCGCTTCGCACGCTCGCATTTAGCCCCCAGCCGGGAGTGTCAGTCGGCAGCTGGCCCGATAAGGCGGGGACGAGCTACCGGGTGGCGTGTCGGTGCATTGGCGGCACGTTAAACTTTCGGTCTAAATTCTGCCGTTGAACTGGAGTTCATGGATCGGGTGGTGGGGCCAGGGTTCACGCAACAAACTCTGCTTAGCAATAGAACCCTGGTTCCTCAAGCCACCCGAACAACTCGGATTAAATTTATTTTTAAAAAAATTTTAATGTAGGGCTATCTGTTTCCCACTGAATGTGGCACGTACATGGCCAAAGAGAGTGAAAGGTTGTCCAACACCTCCCATCTGCGCACAGCTGTTCAGTGTCCATCACCTCGCGTGGTGGAATGTCTCATCACGGCGTCAATGTCCGGTATTCCAGCTGATGGTATTCCCGCGGGCGACAGGGGAAGTGGTGGACGGATGTGACGGATGTATTGATTGGTAAGAGGGGTCTTCCCGAGCAAGGCAATCCAGCGGGAGATTGAGTGGCTTAGCGGACGTTTTGGAGTTTCAGCGCACATAATAAAATAAGCGGCACGTGCACCAGAAAATGATATTGGGAATACGTAGAAAATGTATTGGGTGTTTACCGGCATTGAAACTGCGTACTTAGTTTTTGACAAATCGACCACATTGGCTTAATTTTACTGTGCTAGCACAGCTGCCGGTGCATCTAAAGCCTAAATGATCAGCGAACAAAATCGCGTTCACTGGCACCGTTCAAGATTGGTCTTCTGCGTATCATGGGGACCACTTACTCTATCCAGCACACGTGACACACCATTTATGAATGAAGGAGCATTTATGTCACATACGTGTGCCGCGCTCATGGCGATTGATGCCAATTTAGATATTTGGCGCCCCAATCTAATTAATCGTAGCATGTCTGTACGCGCCTTACAGGAGGATCTGTTATGTAGACATTCTTAATTACTATCGTTAGTGTGACTTAATCTTTGAGAGAATGGTATGCACTTCGCATGTCTCGGTATTCTGTCTCCCTCGAGATCACGACACATGGTTATTCACTTTCTCAGCAGCGTTGCATCGAGGCAACCCATCCTTCCTCTGAACAGAGTACACCACACGAAGTCTGGGTTACTGCACCCCTGCATGCGCTGACGGAATTCGGCCCAACATCATGCGTCAACCCAAAACTACATAGTTCGAGTCTCACCTGTCGCTACTCTTCGCCTGTTACCAATCGGCGCGAGAGATTGGCGACGCTACATGACTCAACGGCCGATATGTCTTAAAAAAACAAATAATAAAGCCAGCCACCGGTGGGATTCGAACACGCGGCCCTTGGCCCGGCAACCAGACGCTGCGTCGACCGCGCTACAGAGGCGCGCGAATGCGCCCTTAATCCAGTTGAAGCCCACCCCGTAAGAGTCTTGCGTGGCGCGGTACGTGGGCTGTTCCTACGGTCGGGGTGGGGTGTAAATCACACCCGACACCGGCTCGGCGCCGAGGACCGCGCGTCCCTGTAGCGCAGTGGATAGCGCGTTGGACTTCTAATCCAAAGGTCGCGGGTTCGAATCCCGCCAGGGATGGTTTTGTGCGGGGTAATCTGAACGCATCTGAGGTGCCTCGGTGATGAATGTGCTGGGACTACCGGAGGCGGTACAAAAGGTCGCGCCGCACTTCGGAGAGGTCTCCGTGTGGTTTCAGATGGTTTCCGCTCGTCGTGTGCCCCTGCACGCGCGGTGTTGCGCAGCATGGCTGGATACGTCGGGAATACTCGCCCCTTCTGAAATCTCTATCAACGCTATATAACTTATCACAGCTGCTGCAACCCTAAACCCAAAGATCTTAACAGTCATAAAACAGTTGCGGTTCAGATATGTTTCCTAATGGCGCCGGCAATTATTCCATTAAATGCGAAATGATCCCATAAAGTATTCATACGTGATGAAGTATTGGTGAAGTATTCATTCATTCATCAATTGAAGTAATCGGAATATATTTCCATGTATATATAATATATATATATATAATATTAGTGGATGTGTGCACCCTCGTGCATCGTAAGCTCATAAATGGTCCTCACGTTTCAGGAGCACATCATATGTACGTTCAGCACATTTTGGTGGAAAAAGCTGGATTGAACCGTTAGCACGGAAGTATGCGCGCGCTGTCGGGATGACGTCACTGCACCACTGATAACATCCTCCACCGCAGGTTCGGTCTGGGCATCAACCTGCGCGGCAGCGACATCTGGCTAGAACCTCTGCACGACCAAAAGTCAAATCGGGAGAGGTCGTCCAAACGACACCGAGACACTTGCGGCCCGACCCGCCGCCGGGCATCTCCCCGGGCAGGTGCGGGGTCACGCGAGCCTTTCGTGACCTTTTGGACCGGCCCGGCCTAGGCTTGAGGCGGCTGGATCAATGAACTTGTCGACATCAAAGTTGCAGGAGCCTCATTAGCATCGGTCCTGCATTATTTACTACGATCACATCCCCATGAATTTATTTATCTCGTTCCATACTCTGCCCTCCCCTCCTTTTCCACTTTCCTCTTCATCCTTCATCTCCTCTCTCCTCCCTCTCTCTCCTATCACCTCTCCTTCCTCGCCCTCCTCTCCTCTCCTCTCCTTTCTCTAGTATCACTCCTCTCGCTCTTCTCATCCATCTTCCCCTCCTTGCTTCCCCTCTGAATCCCGTCCTCGCTTTCGCACCTTCGACTTTTTCTGCCTTTCACTTCCATCTGTATCTCTTTCTCCTATCGCCTCTCGCTCTCTCGCTCAGGCTCTGGCTCTGGCTCTGGTTCTAGCTCTAGGAGAGTGTGCACTTATGAATACTGAAGAGACGCCTTTTCCTCTGAGGAGGCGCCTTTTCCTCTGATATGCATTTTTCCTTTTCCTCTTCCTCTCGGGAGGATTCCTTTGGCTGAAACGTCCGTTTAGCTAGGGGAGGGGTGGTGCACTCGAGCCTTCCCGGTGGGGCGTCTGTTCCCGGCCAGAGGGGCGCCGCCTTGCACGTGGGGTGGGGGTGCATGTCCCCAGTTCCCCCAGTGCCCCTTCATCCGCTTCTGGATGTGTCGGTTGCTTGCACTGTTCTGCCCCGCTTCTAATCAGGTGTATAGCAACACTGCCAGCTTTAAGCTTACCAACTGGGAGCTTTGATGACAACTACCAGGACAGTTTAAGATGCAGCTTTAGCCTATGGTGGCTGCCGAACTGTTATCCCGAACTGTTGTTGAGCTGTTGCTGGGGAACTGTTGAACCGTTGAACTGTTGCGTGAATTGCCGGTAGAACACAATTTTCCCGCCGTCACGAATCTGTCCATCTCCCGTTCGCGTCTCGGTCGGTTAGCTCGGTTGGTCAGAGCGTCGTGCCAATAACGCGAATGTCGTGGGTTCGAACCCCACACTGGCCAGCGCGCTTTTTCGCTCCGTAGCAGCTGTAGGTGCACAAAGTAAGGCAGTGCCTCATCAGAAGTCATGCACCCGGTGATGACGAAGCGTACAAAGCCTGGGAACAGAAAGCCGTTTCAGAATCGGTCTTCATTCATTAAATATAGTCTTATGTCGTTCACAATCGTCCATAGACCATGGTCTGTAGTCCATGATTCGCGATCCGTGGTCCGTGGACCATGGTCCGTTCTCCCCTCGACAGATGAGAGATGTCAAGAGATGAAGAGAGGAGTGAAATTCGCCAGTCATGCAGAAACGACGTAGCCATTCCTGCAACTCTGACGTCACGAAGTTCATTGATCTAATCGCTTTCTCCCACTGAACTCGCTGGCGCGCTCTCGCTCTCCACCTTACTGTCTCTCATTTTTTTTTTTTCTCTTCTTTCTCTTTTCTTCTCTTTCTCTATCTTCTTTCTCTTTTCTTCTTCTTTCTCTTCTTCTCTCTTTTCTCTCTCTTTCTCTCTCTATCTCTCTCTTCTCTCTTTTTCTTTTTCTCTCTCTATCTCTCTCTATCCCTCTACCCTTCTACCTCTCTACATCTCTACTTCTAGCCTCTATGTATCTTTGTACCTTTGTATCCCTGTATCTCTTTGTCCCCATTTACCTCTCGCTCCCTCGCTTTCGGCTTCCTACTAGTGGGACCTATAATTTAGTACTACCGATCCCCTGTGCCCTTCCACACCTGACTTACTTCTCACTCATATGCCCTCTGATTCTTTCGTTGTCTCGTCCTCGCTCTCCCTGTAACTGACTGAAATATGTGCCTCTTTCCCATGTAGTTGACTGAACGAAACGCTCGAGCTCGATGACGGTTGATGTGTCGTAAAACCAATAACCAGCCAACTTGACTCGCAAAAATTGCATCAATGTGACTTCCAACTAAGTTCCCAATATTTGGCTGCTTAATCAACTTCGCCCTCAGAATCGAAGTCGTACCCCTAGTCCTTGTATGCCTTCTCGCAATCCTCATATTTGACTGGCCTTACGTCATGCCCCACCTTTTCACTGGTGATCTGACCTCTTCCTGGATATCTGTTTTTTTTTATTTCTGCTCTGTTTGTCCCCAGATATCTGTTTTTAATTCCTTCTAATTGTTGACCCGTGCTCTGAATTGAGTTCTGGTGTCTGTTGCGACTCGTGCCAGGACTTGCTCCATTGTTTTTACTCTGACATCTGGCCTGTAATGACCTCTGGTCTCCCTTCGCCTCTGGTGTGGCAGCCTGATCTATAGCATGCTTTTATTTCGCATGGCCTCTGGCAATATTCCCTGGCATGACCTCTGACATGACCTCTGACATGCTCTGCCCGACACGACCCTGACCAGCCCTGCCATGACTTGTTCTGGCCTGTCCTGACCTGATCTGGTCTGTTGTCCAGTCGGGACGATTGGTGGACTTCTTTTCTGCAGTGTCATTCTCCGCAATATATTCTCCTCGCTGATATACATGGCATGTAAACTTTGCACCAAAATAGGACCATTTTCACGGTTACGAACGATGTGAAGTTTGATACTGTACTTTGTTAGCTACAAGAGTTATGGGCGCAAAATGACCTTAGTAGTCGATGCGCCCTTAAGCCCAAATAATCAATAATTCAATCAATGATCTGGTCTGTCTTTATCTGACCTGACTGATCTGACATGACTGACCTGACATGACTGACCTGACATGACTGACCTGACATGACTGACCTGACATGACTGACCTGACATGACTGACCTGACATGACTGACCTGACATGACTGACCTGACATGACTGACCTGACATGACTGACCTGACATGACTGACCTGACATGACTGACCTGACATGACTGACCTGACATGACTGACCTGACATGACTGACCTGACATGACTGACCTGACATGACTGACCTGACATGACTGACCTGACATGACTGACCTGACATGACTGACCTGACATGACTGACCTGACATGACTGACCTGACATGACTGACCTGACATGACTGACCTGACATGACTGACCTGACATGACTGACCTGACATGACTGACCTGACATGACTGACCTGACATGACTGACCTGACATGACTGACCTGACATGACTGACCTGACATGACTGACCTGACATGACTGACCTGACATGACTGACCTGACATGACTGACCTGACATGACTGACATGACATGACTGACATGACATGACTGACCTGACATGACTGACATGACATGACTGACATGACATGACATGACTGACATGACATGACTGACTTGACATGACTGACCTGACATGACTGACCTGACATGACTGACCTGACATGACTGACTTGACATGACTGACTTGACATGACTGACTTGACATGACTGACATGACATGACTGACATGACTGACATGACTGACATGACTGACCTGACATGACTGACCTGACATGACTGACCTGACATGACTGACCTGACATGACTGACATGACATGACTGACATGACTGACATGACTGACCTGACATGACTGACCTGACATGACTGACCTGACATGACTGACCTGACATGACTGACATGACATGACTGACATGACTGACATGACATGACTGACCTGACATGACTGACATGACATGACTGACCTGACCTGACATGACTGACCTGACATGACTGACCTGACATCTGACCTGACTGTCATGACTGACCTGACATGACTGACCTGACATGACTGACCTGGCATGACTGACCTGACATGCTGACCTGACATGACTGACCTGACACTGACATGACTGACCTGACATGACTGACCTGACATGACTGACCTGACATGACTGACATGACATGACTGACATGACATGAGTCTTCTGATCTGATCTGACCTATGCCGGCAGCTGCCTGCTGGGACGTGGCGGTGACCCGGGGCTCCCGCGGCCTGGGCCTCAGCATAGAGAGCGCCCGCGGCGACTGGACGGGTCACGTGTGTGTCAAGCGGGTGTTTCCCCACCAGCCGGCGGCGAGCACGGGACAAATCCGCGCCGGCGATGTCCTGCTGCGGGTCAACGAGCTGCCCATGCGCGGCCTGTCTGTACAGGTGAGACTTACCGTCCGTCTCTGTCTATGTCTATGTCTGTCTCTGCCTCTGTCTGTCTCTGGCTATGTCTGTCTCCATCTCTGTCTCTGTCAGTCTGTCTCTGTCAGTCTGTATCTGTCAGTCTGTCTCTGTCAGTCTGTCTCTGTCTGTCTGTCTCTGTCTGTGTCTGTTATGTCTGTCTCTGTCTGTTATGTATGTCTGTGTGTGCATGTCTGTATATGTCTGTGTCTGTGTCTGTGTCTGTATGTATGTATGTGTCTGTGTATGTCTGTGCGTATGTATGTGTCAGTCTGTGTCTGTATGCTTGTCTTTGTCTGTCTGTCTGCTGTTGTCTCAGTTTGTCTGTCTCTGTTGTCTGTCTGTCATGTCTGTCAGTCTGTCTCTGTCATGTCTGTCTCTGTCTGTATGTCTGTCTCTGTCTGTCTGTCTGTCTGTCTGTCTGTCTCTGTCTGTGTCTTCTGTCTGTTGCTTTTGTTGCTTTGTTGATGTGTGTCTTTACGTTTTTACTTCATTGTCCCGTCGTATGAGGTGCTGTATGTGCCGTGAGGTGCTGCCTCTGATGGTGCCGTGTCCGGCTGTCAGGAGGTGCTGTATGTGCCGTGAGGTGCTGCCTCTGATGGTGCCGTGTCCCGGCGGCAGGAGGTGCTGTATGTGCCGTGAGGTGCTGCCTCTGATGGTGCCGTGTCCCGGCGGCAGGAGGTGCTGTATGTGCCGTGAGGTGCTGCCTCTGATGGTGCCGTGTCCCGGCGACAGGAGGTGCTGTATGTGCCGTGAGGTGCTGCCTCTGATGGTGCCGTGTCCCGGCGGCAGGAGGTGCTGTATGTGCCGTGAGGTGCTGCCTCTATGGATGGTGCCGTGTCCCGGCGGCAGGAGGTGCTGTATGTGCCGTGAGGTGCTGCCTCTGATGGTGCCGTGTCCCGGCGGCAGGAGGTGCTGTATGTGCCGTGAGGTGCTGCCTCTGATGGTGCCGTGTCCCGGCGGCAGGAGGTGCTGTATGTACCGTGAGGTGCTGCCTCTGATGGTGCCGTGTCCCGGCGGCAGGAGGTGCTGCACGCGCTGCGTCTGGCCGGCTCGGAGGTGCTGCTGTCGCTGGTGCGTCCGGTCGGCCCGGCCAGTGGCGACCTCTCCGACTCGGAGGACGAGCCGCCGCCGGCCGCCGCCGCCGAGGTGGCCCGCTCCTCGTCACGAGAGACACTCAGCCTCGACCTGGACTCTGCCGGCGTGAGTGTCCAGGGAGTGTCTAGGGCCAGGGAGTGTCTAGGGAGTGTCTAGGGAGTGTCTAGGGAGTGTCTAGGGAGTGTCTAGGGAGTGTCAGGGAGTGTCTAGGGAGTGTCTAGGGAGTGTCTAGGGAGTGTCTAGGAGTGTCTAGGGAGTGTCCAGGGAGTGTCTAGGAGTGTCTAGGGAGTGTCTAGTGAGTGTCTAGGGAGTGTCTATGGAGTGTCTATTGAGTGTCTAGGGAGTGTCTAGGGAGTGTCCAGGGAGTGTCTAGGGAGTGTCTAGGGAGTGTCTAGGGAGTGTCTAGGGAGTGTCTAGGAGTGTCTAGGGAGTGTCTAGGGAGTGTCTAGGGAGTGTCTAGGGAGTCGCGAGAGTCACGGGAGTCGCGAGAGTCACGGGAGTCGCGAGAGTCACGGGAGTCGCGAGAGTCACGGGAGTCGCGGGAGTCACGGGAGTCTAGGGAGTCACGGGAGTCACGGGAGTCACGGGAGTATAGGGAGTCACAGGAGTCTAGAGAGTATAGGGAGTCTAGAGAGTCGAGTCGAGTAGAATATTTCGTAGTCTGGCGCAGTCGTCCGGGGTAGGGAGCGGGGGAGGATGATGTGGAGGCGACAATTTGGAGTTCTTCAAATTTGGAGGGGACAGCTTCTCTCTTTGTGGTATATGAAAGTCTTGTTTTGCGCTTGCTAATGGCGTTTGGACATTCTATGAACAAGCAGTACTCAGGGTCGTCGTCGACAGCACTATTGGACCATCTAGAAAGACAATTGTGTTAATTTTCTGGAGAGAATGATGATTTGGATGACAAAAACATCCGGCCTAGTCATGGGGCATTGGTGGATTCTTGTGTCCATTACTGTGGATGTGGATTCGCACCCGGAAGGGGCCAGTTTGGCCAAACATGCTATAATGCAAGCGAGGAAAACGACATACATACAGCTATAGCACACACAAGAAAATGCCAAGCAGCATGATAAAAGTGCACGCTGGAAGTATTCAAGCTTACAGCGACACCTCCATTTCCCCCTTGCGCGTTCACGGGGCGTTGGCGACTCAGTAGTTAAGCTGAGCGTCTGGCAAGCCAGAGGTACGGGGTTCGGTTCCCCGCGATGTCCGCCTTTCCTGCCAGGGTGAGAGGCAAGTGGCGCCAGAGCAGCTGAGCTGAGGCGACAGCTGCTGAGTGCGTCGTAAAGCCACAATCCAATCCAATCCTTGCGAGTACACCGACGTCATAGCTGATGTAACTTAGTATTCCTGACGTAACTTAGTATTCCTGACGTAGCTTAGTATTCCTGACGTAACTTAGTATTCCTGGCGTAACTTAGTATTCCTGACGTAACTTAGTATTCCTGACGTAACTTAGTATTCCTGACGTAACTTAGTATTCCTGACGTAACTTAGTATTCCTGACGTAACTTAACATGTCCACCCAGATGATGAACATGTTTTAACCGAAATTTCCGCGCTGGTGTTTGTAACGGGTGGGTGGCTGGGGTTTGGAACAGGTGGAGAGAGTTCGGAACCGTTTGTAATTGCCTGGGAGACGTGGGTGGCGGGAGTCGGTCCCAGCGGTCCCGCGTTTGGCGCTGCCAGATTTGCGTCGGACTCTGTGTGCAATGAGTCGTGGACGAGGACGGAAACTCCGCTTTCTCCTGGATGTTTTCCATCAGTGTCCTCTCCAAAAAAAAACATGGGAAATTTTGTAACTGTGACGTCAGAGCATTGTCCTCTCTAAACGAAATTTTGCTCGTTTTTGCCTCACGATTTAATGAATTGATTGCAACTGGCAGGACACAAACGCATTGCTGTTAAAAATTGACATCTCCGAATGTTATTGTGGTGTGCACCAAAGGAGTTTTTGATGCCGGAACAGAAAACAAAAATATTGCCTTCCAAATTCAAGTGCCCTGCAATTTTCCTCTCCACATCCCAATTCGAAGACATACCTTCAACCCAAGTCGTGGAACGACTCGCTTGGCTGACTCACTGTCCCTACCCACCGGGGGGGGGCAGTGAGTCACTAACTCTGGCGGAGGAAATGTCACGTGCACCCGACTTCTCCGAACGACGAACACGGCTGTGAACAGCCACGGTGGTCACCGACTGCGAGGGGGGGGGGGGCACCCTTGTCGGCTAAGTCACCGTTAATGGTGGTCGCGTCACGAGAGGGGCATGGTCATGCTGATGTCGGCTTGGCTCAATTCATACCACGGCGATCGTTGGTGGTTTCCGGCCGGTTTTGCGTGGAGCCGTTGGCGCCATTTCCGGCCGGATTTGGGTGGAGCCGTTGGCGCCATTTCCGGCCGGATTTGGGTGGAGCCGTTGGCGCCATTTCAGGCCGGTTTTATGTGGAGCCTTTGGCGCCATTTCAGGCCGGTTTTATGTGGAGCCTTTGGCGCTTTTTCCGGCCGTTTTCGCGTGGAGCCGTTGGCGCCATTCCGCGTGTCTGCGCGTGAGGAGCTGTCGCGCTCGGCCGCCGAGTCGTGAACGTCTGGCGCCAAACGCTGGAACGTTTGGCGCGCCGCCCAATCAACGACTCCGAGCTGCTGCCAGATCCTAGCCGATGACTGAGTTTGCTGCCAGATCAAGACGGCGGCCTGGTTTTCCGGGCGTGCCGCGTGCCGATCTCAACTTGTGGAAATTGGGTTGGGGGGGGGGGGGGAGATTGTATTGCACTACTCGCAGGGCTGTCGTCTTGTAAAGACGACTGGCTGGATGCATCAGCCTCATTTCAGACACTTTGGGCTGCGTCAGGACGTCGGCCGGTCGTGCTCGCGCTACTCTGTGTCTGGGCCGGGGATGGCCGAGTGGCTAAGGTGTCGAGCTCTGGGTACCGAAGGTCCCGGGTTCGACACTCGCACCACTCGGGACACTTCCCAATCCCGCGGCCCACCGGCGAGGCAGTGTGGGCGGCGCCATCAGCCGTGGATGTGCATAGTGCGTCGCGAACCACCCAATAAACAAAAGCTGCTCGGTGTCCTGTTGGGCAGGGTGCGACCCAGCATTTCAGCCTGCACGCTCCCCTGCCACCGCGCCTTCCCTGATGTACGGAAAACAACGCCCGTCGTCATGGGGCGAGACGCTCGAAGCTGACCACCGATGCGATCTCGTGTTTGAGTACGAAAGCATCGGAGGGTAGCCAGAGCCAACATCTGAGGGAAGCCGGAGAGATGTAAGTCAACACCCACCGGTGGTCGCGTGGGTGTCAGTGAAGACCACGTGTCTCGCGCCTCGCCACCCTGTGACGTCAGAGTGGTGCCGTCCAACGAAAGCAAGCGCCTCCTCGAAGGTCGGTGGTGACCTCCCGACCTCCCGGCAATGGGCGCAGTGACCCTTGATGTCGACGCGCCCCTAAACTCCAATCCACCACCACCTCCCGGGCATGTGGCCTGTTGAGCGTGTCATCGCTCTGGCGTCGAGCGTCCTTGGATGGCGGCTGAAATCTGCCGCTTCGGGATGACGATGCGCCGTTGGACAATGTTCCACTTGGTCGGCTGCCGGTGCGACAGGTCGAGTCGCAGCGGAACGCGAGGTGGGGCTGCAGCCGCTGTGGAAATCGCTGCACTGTGTGATCGCTGATCACTGCGTACGTGTTGGACGTCGTTCCATCGCAGTTGGCATTGCGGCGTCCAGAGACTATGGCTGCAGATCCCGGGGGGAGGGGGTCTGGTCGCCCTGGTTTAGCACCCTGCGAATGGTAATTTGTGATTTTCCCGATGCGATTGAAGGTATGTTCTGAAATAAAAGACGTGGACTCTCTTGGTTTGGTGTGATAACTCCAGCCTTGCGAGAAAGCTTGAACATTAATTAAAATATTAGCAGGTATTTATATCCAAATGTGTGTATGTATGTATGCAAGTATACGTATGCATGTATGTATGTGGATGTATTGTTAGTTACAGTGTCACATTCCTACATTGTCACGGACCATTCCAGATGTCATGTCAACCAGCGGAGAACCATGTATTGGAAGGTCAAGGTACAAAACATCAAGAACACTCGACATTCAACACACTCGCACCGTACCTCTTGCTTAAAGCCATATTCACTCAAGTCACACATCTTTAGGAAACGACCGCGGGATATCTTTCACCAAACCTCGAATGCTCCCTCCATGTTGGCTCCCCCAAATAATTTTCAGTTTTAGCGTGGGGTCCTGTTGAGTGTTCCCCCACCCCCACCCCGAATCCATTTGCGGCCTGCCCATTTCCTCTATGGGTACGCGACCCTTTCCTCGCGAGTCTGTACCCGACATCTCTTGGCGATGTTCCAAACATTAGTATGTTCATTGGCCGCTTCGGTCAGTTGGCGCTACTGCTCGGATACTTCACTGCGCTTGAGGTTCAGTCAGAGAACACCGCGTGTATTGTGAAGCTGGCTGGGGGATGGGTCCTTTCTGAAGACCGGATACCAATTGATAGGCTGCTAATTGTTGAGAAGGGAGTTGTTCTATCTACCCTACGCTGTCATTTCGTCACTGTGGATTATGAATGACTACATGTCACCCATCAAAATATGTAAGTATGAGTAAATGGTGTTTGCCACCAAAACACCATTTACTCACTTACCCTATTTGTATGGGATGGGGATAGCATGTAGTCATTGTTAAAATACGTGTTGTTTTCCTGGTGTTTGAAAACGGTTTGTTTCACGATATTAATATTATTTTCCTGGAGAAATTACTTTTTTCTAGATTTCAGCACATAAAAAACACCATTTACTCACACTTAACATATTGTTATGGGGTGCAGTCAACCCCATAGAAATATGGTAAGTGTGGTAAATGTTTTTTATGTGTTTTTATGGCTGTGGATTATCGCCTGCGGCAACAAATCTCTAGTATCCACATCTTTGTGCACGGAAGAGCTTAATATTTTCACCACGTCTCACGTATTCCAGACAGATTGAGCAGAGCAAACGGCACGCCGGACGCTTGCTCACCTTCGTCTACAGCATGACCCCACAAAGCCGGGGACGAGTAGCCTGAGGGTAAGATGCTCGTCTCGCAATCGAAAGGCTGTGGGTTCGAGTCTCGCATGCCGCTACTCTTCGCCCGCGGCCAATCGGCGTGAGAGATTGGCGGCGCTGCATGACTAACGGTCGACGTGTCGTAAAACCCAATAGCCAACCAACCGCACAAAGCCGCCTCTCTGTGTCAGACGTTCGAGGTGGAGATGGAGAAGGTGAACAACACGCTGGGCCTGAGTCTGCGCCGCACGGACGCTACGGTGCTGGGCCACGTGATCCGCGCCAAGGTCCGCCAGCCGGCGCTGAGCGACCCGCGCGTCCGCGTCGGCGACAAGCTGATCCAGGTCGGTGTCGGGCGAGACGCTGGTCCGGGTCAGGTCGGTGTAGGGGAGACACTGGTCCGGGTCAGTGTCGGGGAAGACGTTCCCCAGGTCGGTGTCGGGGAGACTGGTCCAGGTCGGTGTCAGGGGAGACGCTGGTCCGGGTCAGTGTTGGGGAAGACGTTCCCCAGGTCGGTGTCGGGGAGACTGGTCCAGGTCGGTGTCGGGGGAGACGCTGGTCCGGGTGTGTGGGGAGGCAGGTCGGTGTGGGAACTGGTCCGGGTCGGTGTGGGGAGACGCTTCCGGGTCGGTGTCGGGAGACTGGTCCAGGTCGGTGCAGGGGAGACTAGCTGACCCAGGCCAGTGTCAGGGGAGAGAGACTGATCCAGGTCAGAGTCAGGGGAGAGACGGGCTGATCAAGGTTGGTATCTGGGGAGATGCTGATCCAGGTCAGTGCAGGGAGAGGCTCGCAGGGAGATTCTTGTTAGTGTGGGATAATGCAGGTCTGTGTCTGTGGCGAGACTGGCTGATCCAGGTCAGCGTGAGGGGAGAGATGGGCTGATCCAGGTCAGTGTCTGAGAGACGAGCTGATCCAGATCAGGGCAGCAGGAGAGATGGGCTGATCCAGGTCAGTGTCTGAGAGACGAGCTGATCCAGGTCAGAGCAGCAGGAGAGACCAGCTGATGCAGGTCAGTGTCTGAGTAGGAACAGATCCAGGTCAGTGACAGAGGTCTCCAGACAGGGGAGACATTGATGCAAAACAGTTCCCGGCAGACGCAACGGTTTCAGATCGTTGTTAGTGGTGTACAAACTGATCCCGGTCATTGCTGAGGGGGACAAGCAGATCGAGGTCAGCGTCAGGGGTGTGAGTGGTCCAGGTTAGTGGCAGAGAAGACAATGCATCGAACTGCATTCCACACGGCGCGCTTAAGCTTTGTTAGTCACCCTAGGTGCCGGGCGCACCGCGCGCAATGTCGATGTGACGTCAGCTCCGAGAAGTGTTGCGTGTTGATGCCGTCGTTCCTCGTCTCGCTGAGCGCTGGTCGTGCGATGGCTAGCTTCAGGCCAGCCGCCGGCGTGTGGCACTATTATTAATGGTATTGTTGAATTATTTCGTGATGTCGTTTGCTATTATTGGTCGAGTTCCTGCTGCCATGACATGCGATTCCGTTATTTACTAGCGCCACTTGCTATTATTCGTTGAGTTCCTGCCGTAATATCGTATGACTGGTTGGTTTCCTGCCGTCATGTGATGTGATTGGTTGATGTCCTGGCGCGTTTCCGTGTTCCCGATGCATTGTCCGGCATGACTTTCTGTCCCGTAAATTGTAACGACGAGCACATTACCTGACCCGTGCGCCTCTGACGTGGTCAGGGGCGCAGCCAGGATTTTCACAAAGGGAGCCCGATCAAAAAAAATGTCATGAACCGGAGACCGCTGCGAGAATCTCAGAATTTCTCGGTCGGTCTGGTGTATTTTTCGTTGTTATTGGGTAGGGGCGGTACGGACTCACCTGGCCGCGCCTCTGCGCGCGGTACACACTCTGACACGGCCGCCCACTGCGACAGGTGAACGGCGTGGACACGACGTGCATGTCCCACGCCGACGTGGTGGCCTTCCTGCGCCAGTGCTCGGCCAGGGTCACGCTGACCCTGTACCGCGACGGCCAGGCCACGCCCGGGAGCCCCGGCTCGCCGGTCAGCTCGCGCTCCACCAGGCTGAGGTCAGTCGTGACGTCATAGTGACGTGATGGGGACGGTCGCGGCAGCCCCGGCTCGCCGGTCAGCTCCCGCTCCACCAGGCTGAGGTCAGTCGTGACGTCATAGTGACGTGATGGGGACGGTCCCGGCTTCGCCGGCTCCCGCTCCACCAGGCTGAGGTCAGTCGTGACGTCATAGTGACGTGATGGGGACGGTCACGGCAGCCCCGGCTCGCCGGTCAGCTCCCGCTCCACCAGGCTGAGGTCAGTCGTGACGTCATAGTGACGTTACGGTGACTGTGACGGTGACTGTGCGGTGACGTGTGAGCTCTCGCCGTGTGTTCAAATTCGCTATTTCAGGTACTGAACCAAGGAAGTAAATGCAATTTAAACTCGAGATAGCTTGCGCATCATGAGGAAGACGCTCATCAAAATCGGGATTTGAGTGTATTTCGAGGCAGAAGAGCAACTGAATGCGGTTCCTTGTCTGTTGCCTATCACAAGTTATCCTTTTTTACTTTGGTACCTGGCTTAGTACTGTAAACTGTATAGTATAGTACCTGAGTACTGGTAAAGGTGGGGTACTTTACTTGTCTTTTTACTTTTATTTTACTTTTTACTAGACAACTTTTTTATTTACATCCTGACACCGAACTGAACGAATTTGAACACATCGAGCTCCCCTATCACCTGCCTCTCACATATTTACTACCGCCTGCCCTTTTCACCTGCCTCTTGTTATCTACCTACTCACATGCATCTATCATCCTGTCATCTACCTCTCTGTCACCTGCGTCTATATCATCTACCTACTTCCACCTAGTCTCCTGTCACCCACCTGGGGCGTCGGTAGTTCAGTGGCTAAGCTGAGCGTCTGGCAGTTCAGAGGTACGGGGTTCGATTCCCTGCGGCGCATGTCCTTCCTGCCATGGTAAGAGGCAGGCGACGCCATATGGCATCGACTGCCGAGTGCGTCGCAAAGCCACAATCCAATCCAATCCAATCCTGTCACCTACCTCTATCACCTACCTCTCCATTTAGATATGGGCGCAAAGTGACCCTTGATGTCGACGCGCCCCTAAACTCTAATCCACCACCACCACCTACCTCTCTATCACCAACCTCTCTATTACCCCTACCTCTCTATCACCTGCCTCTGTATCACCTACCTCTCTATTTAGTTATGGGCGCAAAATGACCCTGGAAGTCGACGCGCCCCTAAGCTCCAATTCATCACCTACCTATCCCCTCTATCACAATTCACCACCACCTCTATCACCTACCTATCCCCCGACACCTCCCTCTTCACCACACTGATGCTAGTTGTGACGACGCGATGGCCGGGCGGCGCGACGGTGAGCTCTCCTCTCAAACACCACTTCACCGACGTCGTGAAATAGTGACGTCATAGTGACGTGGTGGTGGGCAGTGCCACGTCAGCCAGCCTTCTCGATGTGTCCCGGCGGTCGCGATTTCGTGCCAGGATCAACGCAGGTGGAGCTCAGGACGGCTGGATTGAACTATAGCGTGAGTGGCCGGCCGGCGATGAGCGAGCGTTTGCGTGTCAGAGGCGCGAGCACCAGCCGCGGCGACCCGTGCCGTGCGCCGTGGTGACGTCACTCCCATCAGTTACGTCACTCCCATCAGCGACGTCACTCCCATCAGCGACGTCACTCCCATCAGTGACGTCGCTGCCGTTGCGTGTGCGGGCGGGTCTGGGGTTTGGGTGGGCGTGGTCAGGTCGGCCAGAGTGGGCTAGCTGGTGGGATAGTCGACCCCACTCCGCCGAATGTGGCTTCACCAGATTGAGTGAAATCCCCAGGTGGAAGAGTTCGGTTCGCTTTTTTTTGTTCTGTTAGCGAAGAAGGGAAATTGTCTTCTGAGATGTCTGGCGATCCATGCTTTCCTCTCAGAAACGTCTGTATGCTGGAAAATTTGCTACAGTCCTTTCCTCCCACTCCCCATTTCCTTTCCATTCCTTCCCATCCCCTTCTCTCCCACTCCCCTCACATTCCCCTCCCTTCCCATCTTCCCCCTTCCCACCTCCACCACCATGCCGACAGTCCCGGGTCCCGGTTCACTCGGGGTGGTCTGGACCCGGCGCACTCCTCCGGGACTCTTGAGCGCCAGGCGACCAGGCCTGGCCCAATCCACCACCGCCAGGCGACCAGGCCTGGCCCAATCCACCACCGCCAGGTGACCAGGCCTGGCCCAATCCACCACCGCCAGGTGACCAGGCCTGGCCCAATCCACCACCGCCAGGCGACCAGGCCTGGCCCAATCCACCACCACCAGGTGACCAGGCCTGGCCCAATCCACCACCACCAGGTGACCAGGCCTGCCCAATCCACCACCACCAGGTACAGGCCTGGCCCAATCCACACCGGCGCCGCAGGTGACCAGGCCTGGCCCAATCCACCACCGCCAGGCGACCAGGCCTGGCCCAATCCACCACCACCAGGTGACCAGGCCTGGCCCAATCCACCACCACCAGGTGACCAGGCCTGTCCCAATCCACCACCACCAGGTGACCAGGCCTGGCCCAATCCACCACCGCCAGGTGACCAGGCCTGGCTGACACGCCCCACCCCCAACTGCCATCGCCCTCTGGCGCCACATCACACACCCGGGTCACTCTGCGTCACGTGACACGCCGGCCTGGCGTCGGTCTTGTCACGTGACCATTGGCGTTGCCGCGGATTTCCGATGTGGCCGAGAAGGTTTCGGTTCAACCCGCCCCCTCCGTCTCCCGCCGTAGGGGCAATGCCAAGCTTTGTGAAGTTTGGAGAGGGGCACGCTTCTCCCTCTCTGTGCTGCCGACGCTCATGCACGTGGCAAACACGAGTAACGTAATTGCCGCATCTCCCGACAGGCCAGAGTAACGTAATTACCGCATCTCCCGACAGGCCGGAGTAATGTAATTACCGCATCTCCCGACAGGCCAGAGTAATGTAATTACCGCATCTCCCGACAGGCCAGAGTAACGTAATTACCGCATCTCCCGACAGGCCGGAGTAATGTAATTACTGCGTCTCCCGACAGACCCGAATGACGTCATTACTGCGTCTCCCGACAGACCCGTGTGACACTCACTCCTTCGTTATGCGACAGGCCCGAGTAATGGAGTACTGGGGTCCCGGAAGGCCGAGTGGTTAATTACGTGTCGGGCTATGGGACAGGTCCCGGGTTCGACACTAGCGCCAATGTAGGACATCTCCCAAGAATGCTCATTACTGCGGCCCACGGCGAATGACAGTGTGGGCGTCTACATTAGCCGTGAATGTCACTAACGTGTCGTTCACCCGATAAACAAACAAGTAACGGCAGTACTGGATCACCCGACAGGCCCGACCGGTGTCATTGTCGCAGCACCCAACAGGCCCGAATGACTGTCCTGCGTCGCCCGACAGGCCCGATCGACGTCGTAGCTGAATCACCCGACAGGCCCGAGGTCGTGCTCTCAGGTCGTGCTGTCGTGCGACGTCATGACCGCGTCACCCTGCAGGCCCGAGTGACAGCGTTGTTGTGTGGCAGGACCTGGCCGAGTGACACCGTGACCGCGTGACCCCGCAGGCCCGAGTGACAGCGTTGTTGTGTGGCAGGACCTGGCCGAGTGACACCGTGACCGCGTGACCCCGCAGGCCCGAGTGACAGCGTTGTTGTGTGGCAGGACCTGGCCGAGTGACACCGTGACCGCGTGACCCCGCAGGCCCGAGGCGGTGGAGATGCTGAGCGGGCTGGCGTTCCGGCGCGAGCTGAGCCAGCCGCCGGCCGACTCTGAGGACGGCTCGCCGCCGGAGCTGGCCGCGCGCGGCTCGCGGGCAGAGCGCGTGCGCCGACTGAGCTGCGGCTCGCGCGGCTCGCGCGCCTCGCCGCGCCTGCGCAGCAAGCGCTGCACGCCCAGCCCCGACCACTGCGGTGAGTGTGGTCGCCGATATCACCACACGGTGGGGGGTCGATTGGTCGGGGGTAAGTTGCTCGTCTCACAATCGAAAGGTTGTGGGTTCGGGTCTCGTCTGTCGCTACTGTTCGCCCGCGGCCGATCGGCGTGAGAGATTGGCGACGCTACATGACTCAACGGTCGACGTGTCGTAAAATCAATAACCAACTCCAACCACACGGAGGCGGGCTGGCGAAATTCAACTACGCACACACACACGGGGACGAGTAGTCTAGGGGTAAGTTGCTCGTCGCACGATCGAAAGGTTGTGGGTTCGGGTCTCGCCTGTCGCTACTGTTCGCCCGCGACCGATCGGCGTGAGAGATTGGCGACGCTACATGACTCAATGGTCGACGTGTCGTAAAACCAATAGCCACCAATAGTGTGTTCGTATTTTCCCGCAATGTCTTTGCCGTCATGCTTTCCTTGACATCACGTATTACAGGGGTCCCCTGATAGCTTTGGAGAAGTTTTGCCGAGGGCTTGTCAGATATATCACGCATAATGCAGCTCCTACGTCACGTATATGTTGCATTACCTGTCGTTTGCAACAATTAACAAATATATAGGTAAGGGATGATGATGGCATTGAGGCATGGCAAAGTGACTATGCATTTACACAGAAACATCAGTCCCAGGACCCTAGAACTCGGGAAACTGAATCTAAATTCCGGTTTTGGTATCTGGAAGTTCTTTCTGATAATGTACGTGCTGGCCATGCTTGAAAGAAAAGAGAATAAGGAGCCAGGAGTGATTGGAACATATCCCCATACATTTTCCCCACCTGTCCAAGCAGACAGGAGGGAAGCTCTCTGAGACACGGAGGCGAACCCAGTAAGGCTAGCTGGTTAAATCTACGCTGTTCTCGCTCCGATGAAAGCAACTCATGAACTGTTTACGTTTGTGCCAAATTCCATTTTCCGTTGATGACTTCTTATCGTTAAATTTTCAACCCATCCCTCAATTAAGTCACGATATTGGATATCAAAGAATAGGTGTTAGGTTTTCTTTCCACTCGTTACCAAAGGCTAATGCCAAACTCCGAAGGCATTTAATTTTTTTCATTAATTTTCGGAATAACTGCATGCA
The DNA here is from genome assembly GCA_034440575.1 of Imbricaverruca yamaguchii. Lineage (NCBI taxonomy): Eukaryota > Metazoa > Arthropoda > Thecostraca > Neoverrucidae > Imbricaverruca > Imbricaverruca yamaguchii. The sequence goes on from JAOTOL010001170.1 coordinate 202,884, forward strand.
TCGAGATCCACCGATGGACGGCAGGTGGTATGATGCAGTGTAGTGTGCAGCGCAGTCGGCGTATTATGCACCATAATCCCCACCGAAATCGCCTCGTCATGAATCAGCACAGTCGCACCGAGAGCGATTTGCTTGAGCATTTTTTTCATTTTATCAAATGCATGCTTCATTGCCAGCTGCGGTACACACATGCCTAAAACTTGAATGGCGGGATCGCTGATATCGACGAAACGTGTTCCGCAAATACGTGCGCTTGCCTTCCGGGATGAAAACGGGGATCGATGTAGTGGCGTGTCGGTGGAACCTGCGCTGCAGAACGTTATCTGTGTCGGTAGGTCGGTCGGGTTCTAGAGAACGTTATCTGATAGCCCTTCCCACCGCGCGATAATCCACGGACTCCAGACCGAGTCGCTGGCGTGCGGCGGGTGGTGGTTTGTCATCGGTGTCGCCGACGATCACGCACTCTACCGACGGCAGCTTCAGCCATCAGGCGAGCAGCTCGGGCTGTTAAACTTCAAACAAAAAAGCAAACGATGCGTTTGTCAGCGGGTTTCGTCAGCGGCGCTGGTGTTTGGCGTCTCCTGATTGGCTGTCTCCGTCCGTCGACGCCGTCCCGATCTGTGACGCAAGCCGGCACGGTTTTGTGTCGCGGCAGGCACCTCCAGTCGGGGGGATCCGGCCGGTGGCCGGCCGCCGCGGCAGTCGGCACCGATTGGTGGTGGGTGGCGGTGGGCGTGGCCAGAGGGTAGTGCCTGTCGACTGGCGGGTGGTGACAACACGTGGAGGAGCCTGATTGGTCTGTGGCAGTCTCTCCTCGATCGCGAAGCAGACCGTTGACTGATTTGTCTGTCTCTCCTCGATCGCGGGGCAGACCGTTGACTGATTTGTCTGTCTCTCCTTGATCGCGGGGCAGACCGTTGACTGGTCTGTAGCTGCCTCTGCACGATCACGAATTAGAGCGTCAACTCCGCTCGGTGCTGGTATGCTCTCGCTGGTATGTAGTGCGCCCCTGCTGCACACGAAGGCGACTCGGCTGAGCCTTGGGCGCTGGATGACCGATGTAGTCGATGCGCCCCCAAACTCCAGTAGCCAACCAATCGGCTGAGCCGGCGAACGCGTCCGCTCGCTTCACGGCCGAAATCTCCGCTTTCCCGTGCGAATTGTCGTGCCGGCGACCGGCTCGGGCCTGGTAAAGCCCAAGTTTGGCGGTAAAGGGGCCCGATGTAGCCCAACTTTGGCGGACGTCTGCGCCGGGCCCGTCCGCAGGCGCCTCGCTGCGCGCCTGCACACACGCGGTGCACAAACACCTGTTGCGTCGTCGCATCGATCGGGCCGGGCGCTGATGGGCCGCGTGTTTCGCCGGTCCTGGGGGCGGGGGTGGAGGGGGGGGGGGGGGGGCTGGTGGCCGCCGCTGTCAGTTGTCGCTCGTTATCGACCCGCTTCGGCGGCGCGGTCGCATCGCTCCAGTGTTGTGCGGCACCTGAGGGTGAAGGGTGCGTTTGCGGCCACTGCGTCGTCACAGGTCAGGTCGGGTCGGGTCAGGTGTGTGCCGTGTGGTGGTGGACGGAAGGATTGTCGCTGTGATACCTCGGCGAATCACAGATCCGCCCAGGTGTCCGATTCCCGCCTAAGTGTCCGGTGACGCCTCCAAGGTGTCGGACGATTTCCGCCAAGATACAACTTTTGGCTATTAGGTGGTCGCTCTAAGATGCCACTGATCCCCTAGCGGGGTGTGAGTTGATCTCCGCTATTGCGCCAGGTGATATTTGCCTTGTCGGCAGGTGAAGGCTATCGAGGTACATGCTGTCCGTCGAGACAGCACGTATCTACCATGTAGGTACACGATCGCGCTTATGTGGATGTTTTTGCGATATGCACAATGCACCTACCACGGGGACTCGGAGACCAAGAGACCCTGCGTATCCGTTATTGCTGTCGAGATATATCGTGGCCCTCGCTCCGTTATTTGTGTTTTAGTCGCTCCCGCCATATTTAAGCGCGCTTACCGCCGTGGTGTTCGATGGTCTGTCAGCGTTAAGAAATCCCCGCATCACTGCACACCGCAAGTTGTAGATGCAAAATTTAGTCTATTAACTCTTGGTCACTTTTGAATAGTTCCGTGATGTCTGATGGGTTCCAAAAACGTGAATGTTAGCAGTAGATGGCCTAAGCAGGCATCAATGTGAGGTTGGCTTATTTCGGTTGTTCAGTATGTGTCCTCACGCATCGTTTAGACTCGAGGAACTCTATGAACCCGGGCTTTCATAGGTCTTGATTTATCTCGTAGTCGTTTCTCTTGCTAGACGAACACGAACATTGTTACGCACCGTTGTATCATACCTGCGAATATCCTCGCCCCTTAACAGTGTTAACGTCTGTATCGGTATATATATATATATATATATATATATATATATATATATATATATATATATATATATATGTAGCCTCAAGCGTGAGCCCATACAGGCAGGCCATTGTCTGCTGTGTAGCCGTCCGACCGTGCCGGCTGGGGTGTACAGGAGCCCCTCGAGTGTTCCCGGGAAGCCGAGCGGCTGGCGCGACCTCTGGCCACGGTATCTACACCCGAAATTATCAGCTGGGATCCCCCGTGGCGGCAGGGTTCGGGGCCTCCGGGGATGGGGTGGAGGCATGCAGCGGTAAGCTCGCCGTGTTGTGCGGCTTGTCGAGGAGTTGAGATAGCTGCGAGTCGTGCTAGAGTGGAGATAAGTTGGAGCCGTCGTGTGCCGCTTGTTGAGGAATTGAGAGTTCCTAGCGGTGCGGGATGATAAGAAAGCCAAACACGTTGATCTGCAATTGGCCACGTATGATCTTGGACAAAGCCTTGCGACCGACGCAGTCGATGCGCCCATAAACTCCAATGACAACAGGGCTTTGCGCACATAGACCAAATATTGAGTGGTTTGGCCCACCCACTCAATATTTTGCTATGTATTTCGCATTGTATGCAACATTCGCAACAATATTAACCTAAAGCAGGACACTGGTCGCCTTAAAAGCTTTTCATTTTGACAGTCGACACCATATATGCCTTTCATCATACAGTTCATAACCATCTGCCTCATTTAAGTCGGGACGTTTCACCCAAACACCCGCATGACTGTCCAGTCCGTGGCTGACTTCAGAATATTTTAGGATCACTCCCAACCCCACCCAAACACCACACCACTCCAACCCCACACCACTCCAACCCCACCTCGACCACGACCACGACCACGACCCCCACCACGACCCCTACCACGACCCGACCCCTACCCCTATCCCGACCCCTACCCGGACCCCACTCGCCATGCTGCGGCGGAGCCCACATGTCCACGTGTCCGTGTCTACATGCCCACGTGTCCGTGTCTACATGTCCACGCGAGCCGCAGAGCCACACGTGCACCCGGCGCCCGGCGGCCGGCCGTCGACAGTGACGTCACTGCCGACCCCGACGGCTCGACCCGGGGCCGGTCGGGTGCAGCGTCGGCCACCTCTGCGTTGTCGCCCGGCAGACGGCGGCCTACGTGCGTCACGTGACACGTGTCTACGGACACGTGGACACGGACACGGACACGGACACGGACACGTGGACACGGACACGTGGACACTGACACGTGGACACTGACACGTGGACACTGACACGTGGACACTGACACGTGGACACGGACACGTGGACACTGACACGTGGACACTGACACGTGGACACGGACACGGACACGTGGACACTGACACGTGGACACGGACACGGACACGTGGACACTGACACGTGGACACTGACACGTGGACACTGACACGTGGACACTGACACGTGGACACGGACACGTGGACACGGACACGTGGACGGGCTATCGATGTGTGTGGTGTTCGATAGTGACGCGTAAACGCTCGCGGATGTGGTGTTCGTTCGCCGCGCCGGGTCGTGAAAGGTCAGCGTGTTGGGCCGGCCAGGAAGTCGCCGACAATCGACAGGTGTTTGTGCCGAGCGCCTCGTTACCATCGGGCACGCGTTTCGACCGGCGTGGGAGTTGGCAGTGGATGCCTGGTGGCTCTGATCAGGCGCGTGCGCCGTGCTGTTCGGGTCGTGCGTTAGGTGGTGTATTTGGTGGTGCATTTGGTGGTGCATTTGGTGGGGCGTTGATTTTCATGGCGAGATCGTGGGTTCAAGTCCCACAGCCAGCATGGTTTCCGCAAGCCACGACCGATCGGCGTAAGAGGCTAGCGATGTCATGTGACCTAGTAGTCGAGATCGAGTGCGGCGTTAAATGCTCCGAGGTTGTTTTTCGAATCGTGTTCGAGCCACATGGAGGTTGGTTGGCATAATTCGTCTCGAGACTGTCTGATCCAGTCACTGCTCGGCAGTGACTCGTCGTCACTGCGCGGCAGTGACTCGGCATCACTGCCGCCATTTTACTGTTTGCTCTCGGTCAACTGTTACTGAAGTCATGTCAGCTTCCTGTGGTACTAAGGGAGCAGCTCATTTCACTCGGAATGTCTTTTTTTTTTTTTGTTTTTTTTGTGCATATGTCATTTTGCAATGTGCTTTCTGCGTCGGCACGACGTATCCTTTGTGTCTGTTCGGGTGTCGATTCCTCCTGATTCCGCGACACACGACTTTCCAGAGAGACTGGATCTTCGGTCCGTGGTTTATTCTTCCGCCCTGCTCACTCCTCCAGCTCCAAACGACCAATGTCGCTTATTGTCTCCGGTTCCCATTTCCGCCGCAGGCGGCAGCACCTAATGAGCCGGTGAGGTCACCTAGTAGCCCCGCCACCTAGCGGTATCATGTGAAGCTGGACTTCATATTCAGCTCGCGGCATGCACACTCCCAACAGTGTCGCCCCATGTGAAGAGTCGCCCACTTCGCGACACGTCTTGCGCACGATTGTATTGCCCAGCCGTCCACATCAGCGACGCAAACGAGCCCGCCCCTCGTTTCCCGTTCGGCCAACACTCGTTTCCCGCTCTGCCAAGCCTCGTGTCCAGCTCTGCCAAGCCTGGTCTCCCGCTCTGCCAGCCATCGTTCCATGCTCGCCCAGACCTCGTTTCCCGCTCGGCCGACATTCGTTCCGCGTTCGTTTTGCACTCGTTTTGCGCTCGTTCCGTGCTCGTTCCGCGCTCGTTCCGCGCTCGTTCTGCGCTCGTTTTGCGCTCGTTTCGTGCTCGCTCCGCGCTCGCTCCGTGTTCGTTCCGCACTCGTTTTGCGCTCGTTTCGTGTTCGTTCCGCACTCGTTTTGCGCTCGTTTCGTGCTCGTTCCGCGCCCGTTCCGCGCTCGGTCGCCGCGCGGGAGAGAGGCGCGGCCGACCCGCCTCGACAGTGTCCGCCGGGCGGCCGGGGGGCGTTGCGTGGGAACCGAGCGGCGCCCGGTGACGTCACGACGGCCGTCCGCCCAGATAGCGTCTCCGCCCGCCGAGACCGCCCCCGCCTGTCCCGGATCTGGTGACGTCGCGGCCACCGCCGCCGCCCGAGTCTGGTCCGCAGTCGGCAAGCTCCACCGCGGCGTAGTCGTGGACGTAGTCGTGGACGTAGACGTGGACGCAGTCGTGCACGTAGTCGTGGACGATGGACGTGGACGATGGACGATGGGCGTTGGCGTGGACGATGGACGTTTATGGGCGTGGTCATGGACGTGGTCATGGGCGTGGTCATGGACGTGGTTATGGGCGTGGTCATGGGCGTGGTCATGGACGTGGTTATGGGCGTGGTCATGGGCGTGGTCATGGGCGTGGTTATGGGCGTGGTTATGGGCGTGGTTATGGGCGTGGTTATGGGCGTGGTTATGGGCGTGGTCATGGGCGTGGTTATGGGCGTGGTTATGGGGGTGGTCATGGGCGTGGTTATGGGCGTGGTTATGGGCGTGGTCATGGGCGTGGTTATGGGCGTGGTTATGGGCGTGGTCATGGGCGTGGTCATGGGCGTGGTCATGGGCGTGGTTATGGGCGTGGTTATGGGCGTGGTTATGGGCGTGGTCATGGGCGTGGTCATGGGCGTGGTTATGGGCGTGGTTATGGGCGTGGTCATGGGCGTGGTTATGGGCGTGGTCATGGGCGTGGTCATGGGCGTGGTCATGGGCGTGGTTATGGGCGTGGTCATGGGCGTGGTCATGGGCGTGGTTATGGGCGTGGTCATGGGCGTGGTTATGGGCGTGGTTATGGGCGTGGTTATGGGCGTGGTTATGGGGGTGGTTATGGGGGTGGTCATGGGCGTGGTTATGGGCGTGGTTATGGGCGTGGTTATGGGCGTGGTTATGGGCGTGGTTATGGACGCGGTACAGCCGAAGTGGCTGACCCGCCCAACGATCCCAACTAAGTGCATGCCACGAGAGGGCATATGTCCTCGGGGGTATTGGTTTCACGGCACATCGACCGTTGAGTCATGTAACGCCGCCAATCCCTCACGCCGATTGGCCGCGGGCGAAGAGTAGCGACAGGTGAGACTCGAACCCACAACCTTTCGATTGCGAGACGAGCAACTTACCCCTAGGCTAATCGTCCCCCCTCGGGGGGGGAGGGGGCGTCTTCGGCGGAAAAGTTCATGCAGCGGGGTAAGGGTGCTGAACTGGGGAATATTGATGCCTCTCGTCATACGGGCACGTTTTTCTCTGAAAGTGGGTCTGACTGGATAATCTGTTGATCGAGGGAAGTGGGTGGACTAGGACCTTCCTAAGGGGCGCATTTCCCGAGCGGAGGGCGCCACCTTCCCACGGTGGTAGGCACATGCCCCCTGAGCCCCCCCCCTCCTGTATCCGCTCCTGACCCGACTTCCACTTGCTGTCTCCGGCCGGTTGGTTTGTTTTTGCGTGCTCGTTTGTGACGCAGGGTAGTGGCCTCGCGCGGATCGTTTCGGTTCCCGGGGACGGATTTGTTCAGCCTTGCATAGTACGCTACGATTTTATTTGCGCTTTTGATGCGAGTACAAAAGTGTCCTATGACCCTACAGGTATTCAGACGGGGTAATTTCATCCTTATTTGTTTCATGAGGACTAAATTGTAAGCAATAGTGGAAAGTAGGACAAGACGGCTATCGCATGGTTCTACGTCGTGTGTGCCAGAAATGAAGGGGCTTGGGAACTATTTTTCCTCGCGCCGACGCATGGACACCGCATTTTCCCAGCACGTCTCGGAGACAGATTGTTTCTGTGTTTCGATTATGACCCTGGACAGGTTTCCAAAAGTCCACCAAAAAGCTTTATTCCACCGGGTAGATTAAGACTGACGGACTCATCAATTCGGCAGTCTTAAGCCGGCCACATTAATTCGATGTTTTCAGATATGCATAGGATCGATTTGTTTCATTATTTATTTACTGTTCCTTGTGCAGTCATACCTAACGGGAGCCCATAAAGCGGTTACAGACAGCAGAATCTCTTAGCACGATTAACGTCTTTTTTAAGCTTTCTCGTTTGGGGGTAGGAATAGGCACGCTAAATATACAAGCACCGGTAGAATATTACGGTATTTTCCATCCGATAGGTATCGATACATACGGTATTTTCCATTCCAAGGATCTGCCTGAGAAGATACGGTACCTTGACAAAGAGGTGTGTTGTTCGTGACACGTGTGCGCAAGCTTGGAAGACTTTGGGGCGGCTCTCGATCCATGGAGCGAGTGATCAATGTTAGTGGTCATCTTACCCCACAATTTGAGCTGCCACACCAAACTGCCATCCTGGGAACATCGTATGGAATGAAGTTGGCAGAGCATGCGTACAGAAACAAGTATTTGAAGTGTCTGCAGACGGAATGGGATCCGCTTTCTAGGTGCAATCTTACGTGTGCAATGGCTTACGTCAGCTAGCAGAAAGAACTTCACTTGAAGGACTGTTCTCATGTTTCTTGAAATAGCGGACACATTTTGTAGGTTGCATTGTGCCAGGGTTCGGGCATACAGTGTTTGGTGCAAACTCATTTCAAAATTCCCCGCTAGTGGCACTACTAGTTACAGGTGCGGAGATGATATTATCTAGTGGTGGCTGGTGTTCCGTTACGGACACCTGAGGTGTTGTCTAGTGGTGGCTGGTGTTCCGTTACGGACACCTGAGGTGAAGTCTGGTGGTGGCTGTTGATGTGTTACGAACACCTGAGGTGTTGTCTAGTGGTGGCTGTTGATGTGTTACGAACACCTGAGGTGTTGTTAGTGGTGGCTGTTGATGTGTTACGAACACCTGGGGTGTTGTCTAGTGGTGGTTGATGTGTTGTTACGAACACCTGGGGTGTTGTCTAGTGGTGGCTGGTGATGTGTTACGAAACCCTGAGGTGTTGTCTAGTGGGGGCTGGTGCTGTTTGCTTGAGCTTCAATTCGTACCAGACAGCACCGTTCGATGTTCGCGGTACCCAAATTACTTCAGGCGCAACTTCTGGCGCTACTCCGGGCGGTGTTTTGGCCGGTACTTCGGCCGGTACTTTGGGAGGTGCATCGGGCGGTACGTCGGGTGGTACTTCAGACGTTATTCGGGCATTACTTCGGGATGGAATGGAGGTGTTGACATTTGCGTGAGTTCGTGTCCATGTAACACGCGCATGACTGTGGACGCCTAATTCACTGCAAAACAAATAATGTGGGACCAACCGCATAGCTCCCTCGCCCACCCCGGTGCAGGTGATTGTTATGAACATCGCCACGTGCCACTAGGGTCGTCGGTAGCTCAGTGGTCTGGCTGAGCGTCTGGCACGCCAGAGGTAGTGGGTTCGACTCCCCGCGATGTCCGGCCTTCCTGCCAGAACTAGCGGCAGGCGACGTCATATGGCCTCAGCTGTCGAGTGCGTCGTAAGGCCACAACCGACCAACCAATTACTTCTACATCACGTATCGCAATGGATTGACAGCACAATTGATTATATTGAGTGGCATGAGGCGGAATGACCTTCAGCTGGTAAATAAAGCCGCCAGAACGCCCCGCTGTGATGTCACCAGCGTGAGGTCACGGTGGGCGTTTTTGACCGACGATCTCCGGCTGCGGTCAGCGGGCAGCGGGCAGTCGTGGGGCAGGTGGTGCGGGGCGTAACGTCGTTATCTGACCGACGTCCGCGGGGTCGGCCGCTGCAGCGTTCGAGGAACGATGCCGTGCGACGGCGGGCGGACGGCGTATCAGTCGATCGCATCGTGCGACCGCCGGACATCGAGGCTGCACGGTCTTTGTGCGAGGGCCGCGGTTTTGGTCCGAGGTGATGTTGGTGGTGATGATGGTGGTGATGTTGGTGGTGCTGTGCGGACGTTGGTTGGCGATGGTTGGTTGGTTGTTGGTTTTGCGACACATCGACGGTCGAGTCATGCAGCGTCGCCAATCTCTCACGCCTATTGGTCGCGGGCGAAGAGTAGCGACAGGTGAGACTCGAACCCACAACCTTTCGATCGTGAGACGGGCAACTTACCCCTAGACTACTCGTCCCCGGTTGGCGATGGGTGGCGTTACGCACGAGCCGGACATGATCTGGGGGGGGGAGGTGACAATTTTACGATCGGTCGGTCGGCGCCAGCCGCTGACCGATATGATCACGAGACAATTACATCTATATCTGTGTTTGCCCGTACCGCCAAGACCTGCGCCTTGCGGCCGGGCGAGGACGAATAGTCTAGTAGTAAGTTGCCCGTCTCACAATCGAAAGGCTGTGGGTCCGAGTCTCACCTGTCGCTACTCTTCGCCCGCGACCAATCGGCGTGAGAGATTGGCGACGCTGCGTGACTCAACGGTCGGCGTGTCGTAAGGCCAGTAGCGAACCGGTGGTCGGGCGGCCGCCACACGTGCACGTGCGGAAAGCACGTGTCGGGCCGTGCAGCGCCACCCCGACCACTATGTGCCTCGCCGACCAGCACAAGGTCGGCGCCGTCTGAACGCCTCGCAGGCCGGCGACCACAGCTGGGCGACGCGCCACATGTGGCGCGTCACATGTGGCGCGTCGCACGTGCGCCACCCGCCGCCGCCAGCTGTCTGTCGTCGGGCGTCGGCGGCGACGAAGCCGTGACGCCGGAGGCGGCGGTCGCCTGTTGCCCGACACTTGGCGCCGACTCTGTACGCCGACGGCGGCATTCGAAAGTGGGGTGTTGCGAGCACTGCGGCGGTGATGCCAACACGAACACGAATCACCACCAAATGTGTATTGTTTGTCTCGACCTTTCTTTTTGGTGAATAAATTTAATCCGAGTTGTTGCTGGGTGGCTTTAAGGACCAGGGTTCTATTGCTAAACAGAGCTCGTTGCGTGAACCCTGGCCCCACCACCTGGTCCACGAATTCCTGTTCAACGGCAGAATTTTGATCGAAATTTTAACGTGCCGTCAATGCACCGACTCGGCCGCCCCGTAGCTGGTCCCCGGCCTTATCGGGTCAACTGTCAACTGACACTCCCGGCCGGGGGCCAAATGCGAGCCCGCGAAGCGACTCGAACCCTGCGTTGCCAAGACAGATGAGACCAGTGCAGGCCAGCGCTCTAACCAACTGAGCTACCGGGGCGGCTACAACACGAAATTCCTTCGTTTGGCAACACGGGCGTTGCAATTCGCTGCGCCAGCTCCACTGGTCTTCCAATGGAGTTAACTTCCAGTGATCTTCCAGTGGAGTCGATTTCCGGTGGTCTAGTGGTCTTCCACCTTTGGCGGCACTAGCTTACTGATGGTCGACATTGTGTGTTCAGTTGCCTGGCAGTACCTGTCAAGATTGGTGGAAATGAGGCAGCCAATCACATAGAAAGTAAACGGTCGATATCAGCGGCTATATTATCTGATCAAGTTCACTTCGGTTGGGAGATGAGATGCGGAAGAAAAATGTCACAACAGAAGCGCAACGGAGGGAAATGTCTACTGCTCTCTTCGCTGCAGCATTTATTGTTCTTCTTGATTGCTGCCCAGCACCCCGATTCGGTGATCCGGAAAATAGCTGACTGTCCTCCAGCGCGCAGTGTCGCCGTCCGCATCCCTCCATGACTGAATCTCGTCTGCATCCCTCCATGACTGAAGCTCGTCTGCATCCCTCCATGACTGAATCTCGTCTGCATCCCTCCATGACTGAATCTCGTCTGCATCCCTCCATGACTGAATCTCGTCCGCATCCCTCCATGACTGAATCGCTGCATCCTCCATGACTGAATCTCGTTGATCCTCCATGACTGAATCTCGTCTGCATCCCTCCATGACTGAATCTCGTCTGCATCCCTCCATGACTGAATCTCGTCTGCATCCCTCCATGACTGAATCTCGTCTGCATCCCTCCATGACTGAATCTCGTCTGCATCCCTCCATGACTGAATCTCGTCTGCATCCCTCCATGACTGAATCTCGTCTGCATCCCTCCATGACTGAATCTCGTCTGCATCCCTCCATGACTGAATCTCTCTGCATCCCTGACTGAATCTCGTCTGCATCCCTCCATGACTGAATCTCGTCTGCATCCCTCCATGACTGAATCTCGTCTGCATCCCTCCATGACTGAATCTCGTCTGCATCCCTCCATGACTGAATCTCGTCTGCATCCCTCCATGACTGAATCTCGTCTGCATCCCTCCATGACTGAATCTCGTCTGCATCCCTCCATGACTGAAACGTCTGCATCCCTCCATGATGATTGCCCCATGCTGAACTCGTCTGCATCCCTCCATGACTGAATCTCGTCTGCCCCCTGCTGTCGTCTGCATCCCTCCATGACTGAATCTCGTCTGCATCCCTCCATGACTGAATCTCGTCTGCATCCCTCCATGACTGAATCTCGTCTGCATCCCTCCATGACTGAATCTCGTCTGCATCCCTCCATGACTGAATCTCGTCCGCATCCCTCCGTGACTGGCGCTGCAGGCGCGCCAGTGGGGTTTGATGTCGGTCAGAGTTGACGCAGTGGCGGTAGACAGTCGCAGCGCGAGTATCGTCTGCACGAGACTCTTGGCCCAAGTTGGCGGCGGGCGAGCACCGCCCCCGACAATGTCTCCCCTCTCTCCCTGTGGGGACAGTATTATACCGAGGGCCGTACTCAGGGAATGTCTTTCTCCTCCCTGTGGGAAAATCTTGCCAGAGGACCGCCCCCGGGAATGTCCCCCCCCTGTTGGGACAGTATTATCCCGAGGGCCGTCCTCCGGGAATGTCTTCCTCCTTCCCTGTGGGAAAATCTTGCCAGAGGGCCGCCCCCGGGAATGTCCCCCCCCTGTTGGGACAGTATTATCCCGAGGGCCGTACTCAGGGAATGTCTTTCTCCTCCCTGTGGGAAAATCTTACCAGAGGGCCGCCCCGGGAATGTCCCCCCCTGTTGGGACAGTATTATCCCGAGGGCCGTACTCGGGGAATGTCTTTCTCCTCCCTGTGGGAAAATCTTACCAGAGGGCCGCCCCGGGAATGTTCCCCCCCTGTTGGGGAATGTCTCCCCCTCACATGTGGGCGGGCACAGTCTTATCCTGATCTCGCTCCGTTTATTGTTTATTGGTTGGCTCACGACACACTTTATGCACATTCACGGCTAATGGCGCCGCCCACACTGTTTCGCCGGTGGGCCGCGGGATTGGGAAATGTCCTGAGTGGCGCTAGAGTCGAACCCGGGACCTTTGGTACCCATAGCCCGACACCTTAACCACTCGGCCATCCCCGCCCCTGATCTCGCCCCGTGCCACCGCCGTCGGCCCGGCACAGCCCCCTCGTGACGCCCGCCACCCAGCTCGTGGCGCCCGTACCCTGTCTGGGGACGAATAGTCTAGTAGTAAGTTGCTCGTCTCACAATCGAAAAGTTGTGGGTTCGAGTCTCACCTGTCGCTACTCTTCGCCCGCGATCAATCGGCGTGAGAGATTGGCGACGCTACGTGACTCAACGGTCGACGTGTCGTAAAACCAATAACCAACCAACCTGTACCCTGTCCGTTGACACGGTACTGTCGCGCTGGACAGCCGCCGGACATGTCCGGACGTCACCGACGTCAGGACAGGTCTGTTAGTGGCGTCGGCGATGTCCGGACATGTCTGTCAATGACGTCGATGATATCCGGACAGGTCTGCCAATGACGTCGATGATATCCGGACAGGTCTGCCAATGACGTCGGTGATATCCGGACAGGTCTGCCAATGACGTCGATGATATCCGGACAGGTCTGCCAATGACGTCGATGATATCCGGACAGGTCTGCCAATGACGTCGATGATATCCGGACAGGTCTGCCAATGACGTCGATGATATCCGGACAGGTCTGCCAATGACGTCGGTGATATCCGGACAGGTCTGCCAATGATGTCGGTGATATCCGGACAGTTCTGTCAGTGAGGTCGGTGATATCAGGACACACCTGTCAGTGAGGTCGGTGATATCCGGACAGGTCTGCCAGTAGGTGAGTCGGTGATATCCGGACAGGGTCAGTGACGTCGCCGATGGGCCGTCGGGCGTGACCCAGTGAGGTCGGTGATATCCGGACAGGTCTGCCAATGACGTCGCCGACGGGCCGTGCGCGTCGGGGCGGTGACCCCAGTGAGGTCGGTGATATCCGGACAGTTCTGTCAATGACGTCGCCGACGGGCCGTGCGCGTCGGGCGGTGACCCCAGTGACCTCGCAGGCAGTGTCAGCGGGGCTGGCCGGCGCCATCCCCAGCTGGCTGCGGACGCTGGCGTGCCAGGGCGCGACTGACACCATCGATTGCCCGCGGCATCGACCTGCCGGTGTCAGACTGGCCACGAGGTGCCCCGTGTCGGGTCACTGGTCTGCTGACGTCACGGCTGCGGCCGCAGACGTGGCTGTGACGTCACCGACGAAGCTGGCGGCAGGTCTGCTGATGGTGCCGTTGCTCTTTAAGATGGCAGACTGCGGCCGACCGGCGTCTCACGTCTGCAATGTCATGCAATAGCATGAAATATGGCATGCAGTATGGCATGCAGTATGGTATGCAATATGGCATGCAATATGTTATGCAAAATGTCATGCAATATGTCATACAATGTCATGCAATATATCATGCAATGTGGCATGACATCATCGTGTCATGCAATGTGACATGACATCATTGTGTCATGCAGTAGGGCACCATCACGGTCGACGCCGTCGGCGGAAGTGGGCAATGAGAAGGATGGTGTCATTACATCATCCGTCTTCGAAAGAGTCTAGGTGAACCGCACGCTTGTTTAGGCATGGAGATCGAGCGTCATGCACGTGGCTCCCCGCCCCCTCATCGTGACGGTATCCGCGCCGCCAGACTGTGCGTGAAGATCGGTTCAATTTTCGTCGATTTGGGTCGGATTGGAGTTCGTTGATTTTGGTTCGTCGGCTCCCGCACCGACGCTGTCGGTTGCCATGGCAACACCATCCACGACCGACGCCGTCGGTTGCCATGGCAGCGCGATCCAACGGCGGGTCGGCGCCCGTTGGCGGCTGCGGGACGGAATTCCCAGTCGGTCGCCCTCCGGCCTCCTCCAGTGGTGCTGAAGCACCAGGGAGACGCCACTGGCTGGGGCAGGGAGTGGCCATGACCGGCGGAGAGGGCGAGGCACCCCCCCCCGCTCAGCTGGCATGTTGGGTGCCTCTGAAGGTGTCGCTAGGCCCAGGACGGTCTTCGACAGCCGACAGACCGTGACCAGGGTTGGAAAACAGACGGGTTCTGGGTGCTTTGCATCCAGAACTTTATCCTCTCCGATAAGTTTTCCTCTCGTTGTTCTCAGCTGGAGTTTGAATGGTTCTGTTTGACAATGCACTGCTCTGTGACAAAGTGCTCGAGATTCGTTGGAAAGCGCAAACTGGGCTTTCGATGCCAGAGGCTGAACGAAACACATCTCCGTAATGACGACTGCTCAGTAATTATCCTCCCTGCGCCTAGAATAACAAGCCACAAATACAACATTGATCAGGACTGGCGCGCAAACATCGGTGGCTCCTGTGGACGGCAAGCTATCCTGACCGGTAATGCGGCCTTAGGTACATTGTGCGAAGGGCCCAACAGCGCTGACGAACACACCCTCATTTGGGCGCCGGAATCGTGGGCTCCATGTTAAAATCGGCCATCGCCGCCATCGCCACCAGGTCTGTCCTTGACGTGACAAGCACGCTGACAAGCACACCAACAAGCACACCAACACGCACACCACACACGCACACACAACACAACGCACACCGACAAGATACGAAGTATCCTGTCATTGGAACTAAACCGTGCAATTCTGGTTGTGCCGCAATTATGCCACAAGGGAGTCTTTTTCGTACGTTTTTTATGTTCACAGGCTGGCACCTTCGGAGCTTCTTTAAATTCGAATTTCATCCATGCGTCTGGTGTTATGTTTTCTCCTCTCCACCCCGCGATTTTTACTGTCGTCATATGGTTTCGCCATTAACAAGGCTTTCACTTGCTCCAGCAGTCGTCGAGGACCCGTTTTCTCGTCTCTCGGGGGTCGACGAACTCGACTCAGTGACGTCAGAGCGGCTCGACCAGCTGACGCGCGTCTCCGAGAGCTCCTGCATGGAGGAAGTGACGTCAGAGCGGCTCGACCAGCTGGCGCGCGTCTCCGAGAGCTCCTGCATGGAGGGAGTGACGTCGGAGCGCCTTGACCAGCTGGCTCGTATCTCCGAGAGCTCCTGCATGGAGGAAGTGACGTCGGAGCGGCTTGACCAGCTGGCGTGCATCTCTGAG
This sequence comes from Imbricaverruca yamaguchii, assembly GCA_034440575.1. NCBI lineage: Eukaryota > Metazoa > Arthropoda > Thecostraca > Neoverrucidae > Imbricaverruca > Imbricaverruca yamaguchii. Next base: position 218,456 of record JAOTOL010001170.1, read on the forward strand.
AACTCCGGAGGGGCCGACAGCGACGGCTGGATAGACAGTGGAGACGACAGCGATGCTGAGCTGCATGTAAGTGGCTGGGCGATGGGGAGGAGTGGCGTACCCGCATGTCAGGGGTTCTCAATTCTGAAGCAGCCGCGCGACAGCTAGCACGGTACATTGGTGTTGGAAATATAAAAGGGGCGCCATTTCCTCTGAAGAGGGTGCCGTTCCGCGCCCTTGCCCGTGGCCGGGCGAAGGCGAACGCGGTGGCGGTGTGCTCTAGCCTTCCCAAAGGCACCCCTTTCCCGGCCGGAGGGACGCCACCGTTCCATAGGGAGGCACGTACCTACAGTGCCCCCCCCCATCCGCCACTGTACACGCGGTGTTGTACCTTTCCTGCTGAGAACTCCACTGATGCATTTGTGGGTTTGAAGGGCAGTGGCGAGTGCCGGCGTGTTCCTACTGTGCGGCATGTTCTAGGCAGCAAAAACAAGTTGGATGCATGTAGCGAACGCCAAAGGGGATAACCACCCGCAAATGTATTCCAAAGAGTGAGGGTTAAAGTAAAAGGTGTATCAGTATATTGCGAAACGGTACACATAGCTGGACCAAAAATGAGGTGGCTGCAGGGGGGGGGGGGCTGAATTTTAGATAATTCTAGGCGGATGGCTTATGAGGGTGTATTTCACCTTCTTAGGTGTTTGTATGAATTATAATGTCTTGTGCATCGTTAGAAAGAATATTATCCATAATTGTCATTGAGTATCTTCTTCCGACGATGGTCCATCAGGAATGAATGCAAAACATTTAGACTTCGGAAGCTGAACGGTCGTGACCCGGGTGACTGTCCATCTCTTCTGTGGGGACGAGTAGTCTAGGGGTAAGCTACCAGTCTCGCAATCGAAAGATTGTGGGTTCGAGTCTCACCTGTCGCCACTCTTCGCCCGCGACCAATCGGCGTGAGAGATTGGCGACGCTGCATGACTCAACGGTCGACGTGTCGTAAAGCCAACAACCGCCGCCATGTCTTCTGCACACCTCGGTGCCGACAGCGGCCGTAGCCAGGGTGTCATAGGCTAGCAGTCGTTCCCGACGCTGTGCGGCACGCCACGTTGCATCTTAATTAGCTTGCCATTTGGGCTTTAATGGGCATCGAGTGCATTGATCATGTAGCGCCCATTACAATACTAGTTATTTCCATGTCGATACATCGCATAGTCTAGCATAATACCTACGCCCGCTGAATTGCATTGCGTTCGTGCCCCGTTTCCCCGGCATGCCACGTGCCCCGGATTGCCGCACTGCACGCGTCATGCCCCGGCCTGCCCCAGGAGCGCCACCTGAGACGCGTGACCGGCGCGGGGGTGGCCGCGGCAGGCGACGGAGGATCTGCCCGGGGGCAGCCGGCGTACCGGTCCGTGCAGCCTCAGCAGAGGACAAAGGTCGGTGTGACGCTGGCGGCAGATGCAGCCCCAGCAGAGGACAAAGGTCGGTGTGACGCTGGCGGTAGGTGCAGGCAGGCCGGTGTGACGCTGGCGGCAGATGCAACCCCAGCAGAGGACAAAGGTCGGTGTGACGCTGGCGGCAGATGCAGCCCCAGCAGAGGACAAAGGTCGGTGTGACGCTGGCGGCAGATGCAGCCCCAGCAGAGGACAAAGGTCGGTGTGGCGCTGGCGGCAGATGCAACCCCAGCAGAGGACAAAGGTCGGTGTGACGCTGGCGGCAGATGCAGCCCCAGCAGAGGGCAAAGGTCGGTGTGACGCTGGCGGCAGATGCAACCCCAGCAGAGGACAAAGGTCGGTGTGACGCTGGCGGCAGATGCAGCCTCAGCAGAGGGCAAAGGTCGGTGTGACGCTGGCGGTAGATGCAGCCTCAGCAGAGGGCAAAGGTCGGTGTGACGCTGGCGGCAGGTGCAGCCCCGGCAGAGGGCAAAGGTCGGTGTGACGCTGGCGGCAGATGCAACCCCAGCAGAGGACAAAGGTCGGTGTGACGCTGGCGGCAGGCGGCCGACCCGGTCGGCGTCGCGCAGCCGCCTTGGGTATCCACCGAGGGTGCCGCCTTGTTCCATCCTTGACTAGTCCATCGTGTAGCCGCCTTGTTGCGTCCCTAACTAATCCATCGTGTAGCCGCCTTGATGCGTCCTTAACTAATCCATCGTGTAGCCGCCTTGTTGCGTCCTTAACCGAGCCGCTGCTGACGGCTTGTGTCGTCACCTGGACCTTTCGTTCGGCGCGGAATGTGACGTGACGTGACGTGATAGTCGCGACGGAACGTGACGGAACGTAATGTGACTGAACGGAACGCGACGTGCCGTGGCGGAATGTGACGTGACGGAACGTAATGTGACGTGACGGAACGAGATGTGACACGACTGTATGCCAAACGCAGTCGATGCGCCCGTAAGCCCAAATAACTAACTAAGCAACCAGGTGTGACGTGACTGAGCCGACGGTCCTCCCGTCAAGTCCTTCGTCTCGTCAGGACAGACAAGGTCACGACGTCCACATCTCAGACGACCTCCGCCACGACCTGCGCTTCTGCCCCTCACGGTCACGGTGCCACTTCTCCAACTGCCCGGGTGTTTGGATCTCCACCTCCATCGGTCCGACGGTGGTGACGCCGATCTGTCTTCCGTTCGGTTGGCTGCGACTTCAGGCTTTTCCCGCACGGTTGGAGTCGCGACTTCCACCACGCTCAGTCATCACCCTTCTACGACAGCATGAGTCATGAGCTCTACCTTTCCCGCTGCGAAGGGCATGGCCTTCACATCCCTTCCGCATTCAGTGTGACAATAACCTCTTTCAGCACGCGGACGAGTAGCCTAGGGGTAAGTTGCTCGTCTGACAATTGAAAGGTTGTGAGTTCGAGTCTCACCTGTCGCTACTCTTCGCCCGCGACCAATCGGCGTGAGAGATTGGCGACGCTGCATGACACAACAGTAGATGTGTCGTAAAGCCAATAACCAACCAACCTCTCTCAGCACATCCCTTGGCCTTCAGGCATACGTGACGAAAACGCATACGTGAAACGGAAAGGCATACGTGATGGTACGTGCGTGCCCCGAATACGGTCTTCATCTCTTTCGCAGCAGGTCGTGCCCTCCCCCCCCCCCACCCTCCCACCACCCGCACCACCCCCGACCATAACAGCACAGGCAACGACCTCCTCATTTTTCGCACGCAGTCCGGATCATGACCTCCGTCACTTCAACAGTCGGGACACGTGCTGAAGCGTATCAGCTCTGAGGAGCGACTCAACCCGGTCGCCGACGTTGGAGGTGACCTGCTCAAGTGGAAGGGCTTCACGCTAGAGGGTGACCAGGATGCCGACAGCGGCATCGTCTCCGGCAGCGAGGGCACCTCCCGCGGCCAGGTGGGTACGGGTGGCGAGGGCACCTGCGATCAGGTTGGTGCGGGTGGCGTGGGCACCTCCCGCGGCCAGGTGGGTACGGGGTAGCGGGGACACCTGCGGTCAGGTTGGTACGGGGTGGCGAGGGCACCGCCCGGGGCCAGGTGGGTACGGGGTGGCGAGGGCACCTGCGATCAGGTTGGTGGGGGTAGCGAGGGCACCTCCTGCGGTCAGGTGGATACGGGTGGTGAGGGCTCTCCCGCGCACATATGAATCTCTCGTGAGCAAGGAGACTGAAATTACCTAATTCGGAGGTGGAAGCCTCTGAATTAGGTAATCCGAGGATATCCTGGCACCTCCTGTTGAAAGGTGGACACACAGTAAACAGGCGAGCACTTCCAGTGGGTGAGCCCTCACCACATCCCACAAGCATATTAAATGCTGCACGCACATTTGCACAACGTGCACTAACACTGGCTTCGCGATTGCACTCATTCAGCAATCGTCCGTCCTTTTCCTGTTCAGAACGGTCTGCTGTGAGCTGAGCCTGGTCAGGCCTGGCAACCTGCTTGGCCTGGACACAATCGTAGCCTAGCGCCAGAAGTCAGTTTACCAGCTAAACCTGACCGAAATCACGCGTAGTGCGGACCATTCTGATTGGTGTGACACTTATGATGACATGGACATAGGGACCGGGGATCATGCTTCTTCTTCCACCCCCCTCCCCTTCCGCAAACAACATGCTCCGAACTTAAATGATAATCATATGTCTTTGACTGGAAATAATTGGTCCAAGCATTGGCTCCACATTTTCGGACCACTCCAACGGCCTTGGCCTGCCTGCCGCTTTGAATCGGGGGTAATCGTGTCGCGTCGATCGTCATGTAAATCCAGTTTGATCTTACGCCGTGCAAAATTCTGACTGAACTTTCGCTTGCATTGCAGAGCATGTGCATCCAGCTGCGTCGCGGCTGGTCGTCGAGGCTCGGATTCTCCCTTCACTCGACAGATGGCAGCCACGTCGTGTCACAGATTTACCCGGACAGCGTGGCCGCGCGCGACGGCCGGCTCCAGGTCGGGGACGTTCTCGTCAAGGTCAGTGCAAGGTCATGTGCCAGGTCGGTGGATGACCCGACCTAGCGCATGATCTGGCGATAAAACGCCACCCCTATGAGTTACGATTAAGGGGGTGGGGGGGGGGGCGTAAAGGGAAGTCCGGACCGTCTGACTAACTTGAGATATTCCGGACGCCAAATGCGTTGTCTTCTTCAATCCGGAAAAGGCCATGGCCCACGTCTTGGCTGGCGTCTTTCGAAAAGGCTTTAGGTGGCGACATCTGCCGTTGATGGAGGAGATTGTGGGAAAAGTGAACGTGCAACAAACGGCACCGATCTTCTTTGTAGCTCCCCGCGTGCGTGTGTGCCTTTCACCGTGCGACACTTAGCCCTTCTTTCGTTGTTGCCTATGTGGAACTCCCAATACCCGCGTCTGTGTCTTTATCATCAACGCTCCAAGAGCAAACCTGGTGTTTAAGTATGAGCGCGTGGGAGTGCCTGCTTGAGCTATTCCAACAGTTTTCCTGCAGAATTCTTATACGTCATGCGTCAAGGAATCCCTTTTTCATCGCCAGAAAAGTGTAAGTGTGTGCTTTCACGTTCCTCCTGGTCAAATTGTAGCGTTCATGGAATTCAGCGCACCTTTCTGCTACTTTAATTGGGAAATATAACCGACGTTTCAACGTGGCGTGTTCTCAAGTTACAAGCTAGGGTTCGACATAGCGTTAACGCTATGTGAAAACTTCAGTGATATTTTTATCGAATAAAGTAACACTGCGATTTCGCTGAAAATACGAATGCTACAATTCGAGCCCTTGAATTGCAGTATTGCAGGTGGTAGTTCTCACCATGAATCTCTCGATTCTTTCCTGTTGAGTGCCTTCTAGGCAGTGGAAAATGAATGTGACGACAACATGCAACGAACTGTTTTACAGTGGTGCTGGATATCTCTCGAGAAGCCAGGAGGCGGTCGAAGTCCTTATCTCCGAGACATATTTTCAGATTGAACAGGAAAAATTACAAATTAACACCGACAGGGTAGTAGAGTCAGGCGTGTCTATCCCTCCCCCAACCCGACCCAGCCGGGACCCCCAGCCATGTCTGCAGGGGCGTGCAGTGGCGCAAAAAGACGTCGGCGCACCCTCGGGCTGCGAAACGCCACTGCAGGTTCACCACAAAACCTGCAACAACAGCTTTTTCAGATGGCTGATCACCGGCGACGGCCGGACTCAACGTTGGCCCTCTGCACCGCAGGTGAACGACGCGGCAGTGCTGGGCCTCACGTCCGAGCAGGTGATCGACCTGCTGCGGAAGACTAAGGGCGCCATCGGCCTCACCGTTGTGAGACTGTGACGTCGTCGGTCTGTCCCGTGCCGGGGACGTCACCGGTTGTTGCCGGTGTGCTGACGTCACCAGTTGTTCGGCCGCGTGTGTTGCGCCACCGCCGCGGAGGAGGCGGCTCGCAGCTCGACTCAGCGCGTTCCGGCGGTGACGGCGTTGTTTCATCACGAACGGGGCGTGTCTCGCCTGGCCATGACGTCGTGGCGTGTCGCGATGACGTCACCATGTACCGGCACAGCAGAGGTCGGCTCGACGTGGCTCCGACGAGTATCTGTCGCGGCGGCGTCCGACGCTGACGGAGCGTCGAACTGCGCCGCTCGGCAAGTATCTGTCGCCCGTAGGCTGACGTCGGCTGGCGACTGACGTCAGTGACGTCGGCTGACGTCGGCTGGCGACTGACGTCAGCTGACGATGTTCGCGACGGCGACGGACGATCGGAGACGCCGGTGTGCGCACGGCGCGCTGAGAACCTCGGGCAGAGGTGCTCTGTTCGAAAGGGAGCGGCGCAAGGACGAGTCGCCGGCACACCAGGGCCTTCCTGGCGATCTTGTTGAGGGCGTCTAATTATTCGTTGAGGGCGTCGAATTTTACCATTGTTTCTGCGCTGTCGAACTTACCTGACCCGAGCGGGCGGGTCAGGCCGTGTTGAAGTCACGTCGTCATCGATTCCCGGGCGGTCGAATGCCGAGCCAGCAGCGCGCATTCGCTACGCTTCTTGGCGTCAGAAGTGGCTGCAAAATTGTCGAAATCGAACCGACTCGTCTGCTACGACAAACTTGAACACACGCAATGGGCCATTATCATCGGTGCGACGTAGCACTAGCCAGTCATGCAGCTGGCGGCGTGCAGCCGGTCCGTCCGGCCGACGTGGCGCCGGCGGACAGACGGGCGGGTGTTTCTGGCCGCGCGTGCGTCGTCAGCTGGACGTGCTGTTGCCGATGACGCCGCACCTGTCGGCTGCGTCGGCTGGCGGCAGCGCGCGCCCGCCACCAGCTCTTGATTCGCTCCGCCGGTCCGTGGTGCACGTTTGCACGTGTCGCCGGCGACGTGTACAAAGTGACACGTGCCACGTGTCAGCGCGGCACGTGCGCGCCGCTCGGCGCAGTATCCCGCCGCTGATTCGCGCCATTGGCGGGCGTCCGCCGTCGCTCGTCGTCTAGTCATCGAGGAAACGGGGGGGGAAAATCCGCGGAAAGGGGGGGGGGTGGGAAAAGGCGGGGGGGGGGGGGGAAAAAAAGCGGCGTGAAACGGTCGCGAGGAAACGGTGCGGGCGTATCTGTCTGCCCGGAAGACGTGTGCCGGTGCTGGGCTGATATGCGCGGCTGATATGCGCCAGTCCTGGCGCTGATATGCGCCGGTGCTGGCGCAGTGCGGCGATTGCGCCGGCCAGCCGCGCAGCGGCTTTGACAGAAGGACGTCTTTATTTTCGGCGGCGGGCCGTGGCGTGAACTCTGGTTGGGGCGGTTGCTAGCAGATGGCAGCACCGCTGCCGGAGTGCCCGATTTCAGCTGGTTTGTGCGGAGGCGGCTGTTGCGCTGTGCGAAGTTCACGAGTCGATCAGTGCTGTGAAGTGTCATGTAAAGTGTGCAGAAATACATGGAGACCAGACATGTCTGTTCTGTTCTGTTCTGGACTGATCTGTTCAACCGTGTCCAAGCTGCAACACGACTGTTCAACTGTTACCACCCGGGGGGGGGAGTTTAGAGGTGTGCCGGAACATAGTTTATTTGCGCCGTCTTTAAGGCGAGTCTAAGCAAGTCTAAGGCGGAGTGCATTTACGTTAGGGATGTCTCGATATAGTTTGTGGGATGCTGAGGCAGTGGTTGACGGATGGGGGTGGGGGGGGGGTATGTCCAGGCTGTTTGGTGCTGTTGGCTTTACCTCGCTCCTCGAGATAATTTGTTTGGAAGGGTGACGAGAAAGATGTTCTTGCGAATAGAATTGTCCACACTACTTATCGCGCCAGCTGCCGCAGTATCAGTTAGTACTCGTTGCATGCTCTGTCGGACAAACAACATTCGCAGCTCACTGAGCACTCTACCACTGGACCCTTGTCGATATCTAATCTCGGCAACACAGAATGAGCTGGAAAGGTTATGAGCTCGGTTGCAATGGGCGTGGCGAAACTGGAGGAGAGGTTTATCATGTCAATGAAGCATCTCCTTGTCCTAAAATTATGATAGAATTCCCGACTTTTACACTTGCTTTCTTAACCCAGATTGATTGCCAAAGCTATTAATTAATTGTCCAATTGAATCGTGTTTCATTGAGGAACACAAGTCATCTCGTAAGTAGTATGGTGCATATTATTACGTTGTTGCATATCGTGCGCACTGAAAGTATGCACTCGTGACAGGGCACCACGCTGGTGCATGGACACACACCAACACATTCTGGTGCACCCCCGGCGGTCGATTCCTGACGTGGTAGAACGGATGGGAGCCGACCTGGATCATAACGGGTGGGAATGGCTAGCAACACACAACACATTAAAAGCCGGCGCCACACGACAGCGGCCGCAACGCGGCCTATCAGCTAAAGTGCAACACTGGCACGCGAAATGTCGCCAAGCCCGCCCTCCCTCTTGTGATAACTACGTGGCAAGTACAATATACAACATAGCAACAATGCACTGTGAACAACATCACATACAAGATGTCGATTCCACAACTAGAATAGTGATGCACGTAAGTACGGAGTAGATAACGAGTAAGTGAGTGAGTAAGAAGTAAGAGATCACATCGGCAAAAGGAGACAAAAAGCATGTAGGGTCCAGAATGGTCTTCACGGCTAGGTCCGGGGGAGGACAAAGTCCAGGCACCGTTGACTGTTGACGCGCAGCTCCGTGACGTCTCCCTGCGCCACCGGCTTTGTGAGAGGGAAGCAGCACTGTGTTGTGGCGCAACTGAAGCGCAGCGCTGTGTTGTGGCGCAACTGAAGCGCAGCGCTGTGTTGTGGCGCAACTGAAGCGCAGCGCTGTGTTGTGGCGCAACTGAAGCGCAGCGCTGTGTTGTGGCGCAACTGAAGCGCAGCGCTGTGTTGTGGCGCAACTGAAGCGCAGCACTGTGTTGTGGCGCAACTGAAGCGCAGCGCTGTGTTGTGGCGCAACTGAAGCGCAGCGCTGTGTTGTGGCGCAAGTTGTGTTCTGCTGTGTAGTCACGTTTTCTGGATCCTGGTTCGTGACCTCGCTCGCTCGGTCGCGACTCTGCATAGAGTCTCTGAGCTCGTCGTCGTGTAGCCACGGGCATGGTGGGTGTTTGAGTTTAACATCCCGGAGAGGCATATGTACATCAATCCGAAGAGGCGAAATGTGCGAGAGGCTAGCCTCTGCATGCCGGTGATGGAAGCTGTTTGGAAGGCAATATGCAAATGATGTAAATATAAATGGACGTCGATTTTCACCATAAATATGAGTCACTCACCAATGCACATTTGCTTCAAGTTTTTGCAAGGCGTCTGGCGCTGCTCCGGCCGGAAGGACTGGCCGGCTGCTTCGTGATTGCTGTGCACCGGATGCGCAACGGGAACCTGGTCGCATTGCTGATCGTCGCTGGGGGACGTGCAGAGGCGGTGTGTGTGTGTGTGTGTGTGTGTGTGTGTGTAAGTGAAGTTTTGCCAGCCTGCCACCGTGTGGTGATATTGGCTGGTTCCGGTTGAGAGAAGATGTGTAAGAGAGTGAGTAGAGTAGGGTGGGGGGATGAATCCGGGGGGGAAGTTTAGTAGGGGCGTCGGGGGGGGGGGAGGGAGGGGTGGGGTGGTAAAAAAAAAGGGGGAGGGGGGGGGGGATGAAGGAGGGAGGGGGGGGGGGAGGGGGGGGTTTGGGGGGGGGGGGGGGGGGGGGGGGAGAGAGAGAGAGGGGGGGGGGGGGGGGGGGGGGGGGGGGGGGGGGGGGGGGGGGGGGGAGAAAAATTAAAAAAAAAAAAAATATATTTTTTTTTTTTTTTTTTTTTTTTTTTTTTTTTTTTTTTTTTTTTTTTTTTTTTTTTTTTTTTTTTTTTTTTTTTTTTTTTTTTTTTTTTTTTTTTTTTTTTTTCTCCTTTCTTTTGGGGGCCCCGGGGATTTACGCCATGGTTTGTATACCTGCCAATAAATGACCGGCACGTTGTTTGAAGTAAGAAAAATGAAAATCGACCGAAAAGTTTTCGAGTTAGGGGTCACTAAAGTCAAAAAAATGTATCAGCGCCAGATCACAAATACCGGCGCTGATGCGCTTCCCGTATATTAGTAAAAAGGAAGTGTTCTTGTCAAAACTAGCGACTTGTTTGATGTACATTGTCATGCTACATTGGTCCAGTCATGTAAAGTCACTGAGGTCAAGTCAGGTCAATTTCATAACAGGCTAACTCACGCCCTAGAGAGGGTATGGCGAAATCCGCCAATCCTTCCGATTTTTCGTACATAACTCCATATTGTACCGGCCGATATACGCAAATGTTTTCGGGTACCTGCTTAGAAATGACCAGCGCATTGCTTAAAGTAAGAAAAATTGAAATCGGCCGATACGTTTTCACGTTAGGTGCCGTTAAAGAAAAACAATTCGCAGCGCCAGACCACAAAAATCGGCGCTGATGCGCTTCCCGTATATTGGCAATAGGGAAGTGTTCTTGACAACACTTGCGACATGTTTGATGCATATTGTTGTTCTATATAATTTAAAAGTCATGTTAGGTCGCCGAGGTTAAGTCAGGTCAAGTTCATGATAGGCTAATGGAACCAAACTTGGTCAAATGCAATGTGTCATAAATGCAGATGACTATCATGCGATTGATGTCACTTTACATGTTACTCCCTATACATCCCGAAATCTACTGTTTGTCATTGTGCGCCTAAGCGTTTCCATACTTTATTCATGTATTTCACTCCTTTCTTTGCGAAGCCAATTGTGCCGAGCCGCCCCACGGAGCAGTCGGGATGGGAGCCCTGTTCCGGTAACTGGAGCAGGTAATGATCTAATAAAGTGTTCCTATATAGGTGACCTGAGGTGAGGGGCGGATCTGACAACTGTATTGCATCATTAGTAATGTCCAAAACATCATTAATGCCAATTTTGGAGCATTTAAACACAACCACAGTGATCCATAACAATGACAAGGCCAAACCACGCAAAACCAGAAAATTTTGCTACTTTGATCTCATTTACCTTTGAAGATATTGACCTAAGGTCATGACATTTGCACACTATAGAGTTCACTATCGTGCCCATCCACCCTGTGAATTTCGTTGCTCTAGCCTTCATAGGAGCTGAGATCTTACCGGAGGGGGGCGGAATCCGCACGCCCTCCAGTGCGCGTTATTTTCAGAGGCCCTCCAGGACGCGTGTTAACATATCTTTTCCTTCTTTTGTATTTTTTTTTTAAACTTTTTTTTTCTCACAATTGTTCCATAATTCGTGTAGTCTTCAGAAAGTGGAAGAGGTGTTCGTGTAATGCTGGATGGTCGTGGATGCTGGAGGTGCGCCATCGGCCTCACCGTGGTGAGACTGTGACGTCATCGGTCCGTCCGGTGCCGGTGACGTCACAAGTACGTGGCAGCCGCCGGTGTGCTGACGTCACCAGTTGTTCGGCCGGGTGTGTTGCGCCACCGCTGCGAAGGAAGCGGCTCGCAGCTCGACTCAGCGCGTTCCGGCGGTGACGGCGTTGTTTCATCACGAACGGGGCGTGTCTCGCCTGGCCGTGACGTCGTGGCGTGTCGCGATGACGTCACCATGTGCCGGCACAGCAGAGGTCGGCTCGACGTGGCTCCGACGAGTATCTGTCGCGGCGGCGTCCGATGCTGACGGAGCGTCCACTTGCGCCGCCGGTCACGTTGTCGGCTGATGTCGGCTGACGTCGGCTGGCGACTGACGTCAGCTGACGATGTTCGCGACGGCGACGGACGATCGGAGACGCCGGTGTGAGCACGGCGCGCTGAGAACCTCGGGCAGAGGTGCTCTGTTCGAAAGGGAGCGGCGCAAGGACGAGTCGCCGGCACACCAGGGCCTTCCTGGCGATCTTGTTGAGGGCGTCGAATTATTCGTTGAGGGCGTCGAATTATACCGCTGTTTCTGCGCTGTCGAACTGACCTGACCCGAGCGGCCGGGTCAGGCCGTGTTGATGTCACGTCGTCATCGATTCCCGGGCGGTCGAATGCCGAGCCAGCAGCGCACATTCGCTACGCTTCTTGGCGTCAGTCGTAGCTGCAAAATGGTCGAAAGTGAACCGACTTGTCCGCTTCGACAAATTTGAACGGACGCCATGGGCCATTATCATTGGTACGACTGAAGCGCACCAATGATAATGGCTCATGGTGATATTGAGTATCATTGAACGCACCATAGCACTGCCCAGTCATGCAGCTGGCGGCGTGCAGCCGGTCCGTCCGGCCGACGTAGCGCCGGCGGACGGACGGGCGGGTGTTTCTGGCCGCGCGTGCGTGGTCAGCTGGACGTGTGGTTGCCGATGATGCCACACCTGTCGGCTGCGTCGGCTGGCGGCAGCGCGCGCCCGCCACCAGCTCTTGATGCGCTCCGCCGGTCCGTGATGCACGTTTGCACGTGTCGCCGGCGACGTGTACAAAATGATACGTGCCACGTGTCAGCGAGGCACGTACGCGCCGCTCGGCGCAGCATCCCGCCACTGATTCGCGCCATTGGCGGGCGTCCGCCGTCGCTCGTCGTCTAGTGATCAAGGAAACAGTGCGAGCAAATCTGCCGGAAGACGGTGCGGTTGTGATATGCGCCGGTGCTGGCGCTGATATGCGCCGGTGCTGGCGCTGATATGTGCCGGTGCTGGCGCTGATATGTGCCGGTGCTGGCGCTGATATGTGCCGGTGCTGGCGCTGATATGTGCCGGTGCTGGCGCTGATATGCGCCGGTGCTGGCGCTGATATGTGCCGGTGCTTGCGCAGTGCGGCGATTGCACCGGCCAGCCGGCAGCAGCGCCTCGACAGAAGTCGCTGTCGTGAACTCTGTCTTTTATTTTCAGTGGCGGGCCGTGGCGTGAACTCTGGTTGGGGCGGTTGCTAGCAGATGGCAGCACCGCTGCCGGAGGGCCCGGTTTCAGCTGGTTTGTGCGGAGGCGGCTGTTGCGCTGTGCGAAGTTCACGAGTCGATCAGTGCTGTGAAGTGTCATGTAAAGTGTGCAGTAATACATGGAGACCATGTTCTGTTCTGTTCTGGACTGACCTGTTCAACTGTGTCCAAGCTGCAACACGACTGTTCAACTGTTACCACGGGGGGGAGTTTAGAGTGTGCCGGAACATAGTTTATTTGCGCCGTCTTTAAAGCGAGTCTGTTTTGCAAGTAAGTCTATGGCGGATTTCATTTACGTTAAAGAAGTCTCGTCATAGTGTGTGTGACGGCGGGACTGACGGGGGTATCTTCAGGACGTTTTGTGCTGTTGGTTTTACCTTACTCCTCGGCAAGACAATTTGTTGCGGGGATGGTGTAAGGGTGAGGAGAAAGATGTTCTTGCGAATAGAATTGTCTGCATTACCTATTGGGCCAGCTGCCGAAGTATTAGTACTCGTTGCATGCCTCAGTCGGACAAACAACATTGGCAGCTCACTGACCAATATACCACTGGACCCTCGTCGATATCTGATCTCGGCAACACAGAATTAGCTGGAGAGGTTATGAGCTGGATTGCAATGGGCGTGTCGAAACTGGAGGAGAGGTTTATCATATCAATGAAGCATCTCCTTGTCCTAAAATTATGATAGAATTCACGACGTTTACACTTCCTTTCTGAACCCAAATTGATTGCCAAAGCTACGAGAAGGATTCTATGTAAGTGATTACAACCTATGGTGTATGCAGTTCATTGCAGCTGTATCATTGCATGTAAGAAAATGAAGTTTGGAAAGGACAGAGTTAGGTCAGACGAAATCAGGTCCGCTTTGGTAAGGCTATGCTAGGCTAGGGTAAGTTCAAGGACGATTATATAAAGTAACCAAATGCCCATGTTAAGCAAAATGGAGTCACAATTCGTTCTGACATATGTATGGCATGACCATTCTTCCGAGACAGAATATATATACAGAGCAATCCGACGCACAGGATTTGTACTACATGTTGTATATATCAGGCCGTTTGGCAATATTGACGATGAGTTTAAACCATCACTCAAACACTGTGTTTACCAGTAACAAATATATATTAAGAAAAAAACCAAAAGGAAAAATTAGGGAAAAAAAAAAAAAGAAAATAAAAAACAACAAAATTAAATAAAAAAAAAATAAAAAAAAGAGGAATTAAAAAAAAAAAAAAAAGAAAAAGAAAAAAAAAAAAAAAACACCAAAAAAAAAAAAAAAAGATTTAAATAAAATAAAATAAAAATAAAATATGAAAATATAATGTAATATGCCCATTTTCTTGTCTAGCCTAACATTAAGGAAAAAAGAACATAATTTCCCACAAAAAAATTGGAAAATTGTTTCGTCTTGTTTTCAAAATTGACAAAATCAAATCCCAATCCAATGGATCAATTTTCAATGGAAGAATTCAATCCTTCCAACACCTTTGTTTGCTTTCTGACACCTTTGTTTGCTTTCTGGATGTAACAGGACATGTGTAAAACATGTCCTGTGGATACCTTAAAGCACAATAATAAGATGTCTTCCATGAATCATCATCAGCGTTTCCTAAGGTGGGTATGGCTACATTTGCCCATTCCACAGAAGCACAGCACATCGGAGAGAGGAATTTAAGAATAACCAAGTTAATTTTTGGCCACACAAAAACTATACATTTGCTAGACCTAGAAATGCATGGGTTCATACACAAAGGATCGAAGTTTATGATAAGATACAGATTTAAGTTTGTTCCGGGTTTCGGAGTCCCTAAAAATATCATGTAGCATTGCAATTGGAAATAAAAACACAAACAAAATTTCCACATTTGTCAACCAATTATTCCATTTAGTCATAGCTGGTCACATTTAGAAATAGCCAACATGTGCTTCCACTCTCTCTACCAAACATTTGGTCAGACTAAGCCTGGTTTTCAATTGGGAACAGTTCAACATACCAGTACAGACTGGATACATTGGAAGATCCTAGGCTGGTTTTGAGTTGCTTAGCAGCGCCAAGCAAAACTAATTCTCAGATTTGTCATAATATTTTGTACAAGTTTTCAACCCCTTGAATTTCGCATCAAATGTTTCTAGTTTTGCATACATTGTGTACCAGGGACCAATTATTTTGCAAAGCAGGCTGTTAGGGGGGAATACCTGAAAAGGACCACATCATACCCAGGTCGTAGCCCACCGTTCCTGAACGCTTTTAGTTGAGCATAATTTCTCACCTGTCCTAACCCTTTATGCAGGTAGGAAACTTGCACCAACCCCACAGTGTCGCATAATTCCTTAATTTCATGAATCAATGGGAACTTTTTGTGTGAACCATGTTCCGATGTAGCCCGAAAGTCAACTTGCAGACAATTTCCTCTTACGGTGCAATGCACTCCGCAAAAACGTTTTAGTTCATCTTGCGAAGGCTGCTTTATTCCTTTTTCTTTCTATACCCTACCCTTCGTATGAAACGAAAGCGTATAAAATGGCGACATATGGATTACCACGCGCCCTGGAGGGGGGTGGGGGCGGTGAAATCCGCCCACCCCTCCGGTTTTTCGTAGATAACCCCAGATCTTACCGGCCGATATACGCCAGTGTTTGTGTACCTTCTTATAATTCACCAACGCATTGCTTAAAGTAAGAAAAAGTGAAAATCGACTGAACATTTTTCAAGGTAGGGGCGCCAAATAAAAAAAAAGCGCCAAACCACAAATATCGGCGCTGATGTGCTTCCCGTATATTGGCAAAAAACGAAGTATTCTTGGCAAAACTAGCGACTTGTTTGATGCACATTGTTATAATATATTGTTTCAAAGTCATGTCAGATAACGGTCACCGAGGAAATACCTTCACCCGTCGTCATCACAGTTCAGACATGCTGTGCTCCAATGATCCATCAAGGCCGGTGTGTTTTAGCCTTCATATCGGCGCATACATATTTTATTTAGCAAGCGCACGTCCGGGGGAGGGCAAATATCTGTCCCCCTCCGGTTTTTCCTCATTTGCCGGCAAACTAATCGGGTTAGCAAGGCCACACCTCGCATAGCTGTTCATTGGTCTTTTCCGCATATCCTCATACATTTTTAATCCTGGGTCATCTCAGGTCAGGTCACCAGGTCAGGCGAAGTGACCCACCTACACTCAGACCTCTAGGTGGCATAACTTACGCAATAATTGAGCGATTGATTTCAAACTTGTAATCATGTCATGATCTCATCAGAGACCATAATAATATGTAGCATTGTTTTTTTTCGTAGCATTGACCTTAGGTCAGGTCGCAGCCATGTCTTCCCAAATATACGGCTATGGTGAAATATACAAATGTTTCCTGGTTACATATTTGCGCTCGGAATGATCTCACAACGGTTGTGGCATGTAGATGGAACCTATGCTCAATGTTACCGCTGCCATTTTTGCTCAATGACTTCACCAAGGTCTCTGAGATCACCTGAGATCACTACACATTTCTGCGCATTATATCGCAGTGCATTGAGCTAGAAGGCTGAAATTTCCGTCATTGTGCTTGTATCGCCAAGACGTGACGATTGATACATTACATGGTCTCCCTAGGCGACTTCATGACCTTGAACTGAGGCCATGATTTCATGACCTTGACTTGAGTTTCGGTTGACCTCACCTTAAATTGCACCGCCTACTGTCGGTAGCGCATTTCAAGGACTGTCAAATAGCTTCGCCGTTTGTTTCCATCTGTTGCAGGTCCCAAGATATGTGTCAATATCTGAGTCGCACCTTTTCTGATCGAATTTGACTTATGATGACCCAGTGACCTGACTGGTGACCTGGGCGAAAAAATGACCAAAACACTTTCGATAGAGCCCGTCACCAGCTATCCAACGCCGTTTTCCGTTTGTCGTTAGCTAGCCTAATTCTAGAGATCTTAGGGGGGGGGGGGGCAGACATCTGCCCTTGCCCCCGGACATGCGAAGTTGGCGCGGACCTCCGGACGTGCGAGTGTTAAAGCAAAAACAATTCGCAGTGCCAGACCACAAAAATTGGCGTTGATGCCCTTCCCGTATATTGGCAAAAGGGAACTGTTCTTGACAACGCTAGCGACTTGTTTGATGCATTTTGCTATGCTATGTAATTTAAAAGCCATGTTAGGTCGCCGAGGTCAATTCAGGTCAAGTTCATGACAGTCTAAGAGAAACAAACTTGGTCAACTGGAATGTTGTCAAAAATGCAAATGACTGCCATGCGACTGATGTCACTTTACATGTTACTCCCTACATATCCCCAAATCTACTGTTTGTCATGGTGTGCCTAAGCGTTTCCATACTTTATTCATGCCTTTCGCTCCTTTCTTTGCGAAGCCGATTGTGCCGAACCGCCCAACGGAGCAGCGGGTGGGCAGCCCGGTTTCGGTAACTGGAGCAGGTAATGACCTGCTAAAGTG
The DNA here is from genome assembly GCA_034440575.1 of Imbricaverruca yamaguchii. Lineage (NCBI taxonomy): Eukaryota > Metazoa > Arthropoda > Thecostraca > Neoverrucidae > Imbricaverruca > Imbricaverruca yamaguchii. Next base: position 235,642 of record JAOTOL010001170.1, read on the forward strand.
CTCCTATATAGGTGATCTGAGGTCAAATGGCGAATCTGGCACCTGTATTGTATCATTAGTAATGTCCAAAACATCATTAATGCCAATGTGGGTGCATTGAAACACAATCACAGCGATCCATAATAATGACAAGCCAACCCACGCAAAACCTGACAACTGTGTTATTTTGACCTCATTTGACCTTGAAGATATTGACCTAAGGTCATGACATTTACACGAAATAGAGGTGACTATCTTGCCCATCCACCCTGCAAATTACGTTGCTCTAGCTTCAGTAGGAGCCGATATCCTAGGGGGCGGAATCCGCCCGTTCCGTCCAGTGCGCGCAATATTCCGAGGCCCTCCAGGACGCGTGTTAACATAATTTATTTATTGAATGAACATAATAACTAAGAAAGCTAGAAGAAAATAGCTTACACGACGCGAAGAAGCATGTCGCAAAATGTTTGGAGGAGCACTTTCATCTTGCCCTAGGCACCTATGTCACACTGGGTCAAAATTGTAATGTCCTGACCTACGACAACATTAGTCGTGCATGATGCCATGTTGTATAGCACATGGTGTAGGTCGGCTTCAAATAAGATATGGCGACATGTGTCCATTGGAAAGATTTGGAAAGTTCCTGTCATTTACAAAGTGTTGACAAATTGTTTTCCTTGACCTTTGCCACATTTTGATTCAAAATAGTAAATAATGGAGAGAAAAGGAGAGTTTGCGCGGCGCGAAAGAGCATGAAGCAATGATCATGGTCTATCGCATGTTCTGTTCATTTGTTGCCGCTCTATAGGACGACGTTTCGAAACGTGTGTAGCGCTTTCAGGATCAGTTCGACTGAGCATTTCTTATTGTAGAATAGTTGGATGGTACCGGCGTCAAATAATATTTCATCGGGGTAGAAATCTGAATACCTCGCTTCATATACAGCGCACAATGTATACGTAACGCATAATTATTTATCACACAATGTAGGCCGGAAGATTAAAAATGTATGATTGTCAGTGAAACAGGCGTATTTTAATTGTTATTAATAGGCTTATCTATGACTGGTTTAAACAAGCATGTCCCGACCAGATATTTGCCACCCCGGTAGCTCCGTTGGCTTATGCACTGGCCTCTGATAGTTATCCCTGTCCTGGCACGACAACATTTGAATCCCTTCACGTGCTCGCATTCAGCCCCTGGCTGGGAGGGTCAGTTTGCAACTGGCACGATAATGTCGAAAGTGAGCTACCCGGTTGGCCGTGTGCATGCACTAACGGCACGTGAAGTGATTTGCCAAATTTCTGCTGTAGAACTGCTCTTCACGGATCGGGTGATGCGGCCAGGGCTCACGCAACAAGGTTTGTTCAGCAAGTTGATCCTGGTTCATAACGCATCCCCAGCAATGATTGCGAGTACATTTCTGCAAAGTGTAAATGGTAGAAGTTATATTGTTACTTCAGAGTAAGATGCATCGTAAATAGCTCATCTCCTTTCACTACAACCATTGCAACAGAGCTCATTCTAACACTTCTAATCTCCAGCTCATCAATTTTTGTTTGTTTATTGGTTGGTTCACGACACACTTTATACATATTCACGGCTAATGGCGCCGCCCACACTGTTTCGCCGGTGGGCCGCGGGATTGGGAAATGTCCTGAGTGGTGTTAGAGTCGAACCCGGGATCTTTGATACCCATAGCCCGACACCTTAACCACTCGGCCATCCCCGCCCCTCTAGCTCATTTTGTGTTTCCGAAGTCCGAAGTCCACAGCGATCAAATGCTGCTTGTCTACAGGGCTCGAGTGGTGGACCGCTTTCTGAAGTGCCAAAGTATGGCCGACTGAGGAATGCAAGGCGGAAACGGCGTAGGCTGTGTTTTTAACTACACGATCGCAGGGCATTTGACCACGTGACGACCGCACAAGCGAGTACCTACGGCTGACCAGTGATGAATATTGTAGACTGGCACGCGACGCATAACTGTGAAGCGGCGCAGTCTACCAGTCATTATTGGTGTGGAGGAGCACAGCCTACGCTCCACGGCGCCACCAATAGTTAAGGGTCACCTAGCGCATTTGACTGCATGCGAGTGTGCATACCAAGGCCATGTTTACCACACAAGAAGTACCACATGTTTTGCGTAGGTAGAGCTTCCAACCTAAGCGCAATGCATTGATCGTTTCCTAGTCAGTGATGCTGATTCATGAGATGTAAGACTCAGGAGACACACCAATGCAATGGGGTAATGCAGTGCTCTGGCGGCAGCATGTGCATTTTACCAGGAAACGAAACCTGGTGGAATACAAGTTTTGTAAGTGTTTCAAAAGAGACCCACACGCACACGCACCTACATGCACACACGTACACCGCTTGCGTGCTATTTTATCTGGTAAACGATTCAGATTCATGTAAACTAGCTAGCCATTTGCCCTGATAGTTCTTAAAAGTATGGCATTGAAGTCGGCTTAGCTTTCACGCAACATACATACCGGGAAGACCGAGCACACTGAACTTCACACTATCGACTTCATGTGGGCAGACAATTATAGAATCGCGGCGATCCTGGGAAGCATGTGTTAATGGCCTCGTGGAGCGGTAGTTATGGTGTCCATGCTGCATTCTGGCGTATGAAATATGGTATTAAATGCTGCTCCATCACCAATAATGGCAAGTGGTCGCACACGAAGAATGACAGCATGGACGGTGACCTTTCGTGCTGAAGCAATTTGGACCAAAAGCCGCCGCTTGTAGGATGAGCTGGACGATAAAAGAAATAGTTTAGCTGCACAGTGAATGATGGTGAATAATGCACAGTGAAGTGAGTGAATAACTGGAGAGTATCCTGAAGATCTGGCTTGCCACACAGCGCACAATATATACAGGAGAGAGAGAGAGAGAGAGAGAGAGAGAGAGACAGAGACAGAGACAGAGACAGAGACAGAGACAGAGACAGAGACAGAGACAGAGACAGAGACAGAGACAGAGACAGAGACAGAGACAGAGACAGAGACAGAGACAGAGACAGAGACAGAGACAGAGACAGAGACAGAGACAGAGAGAGACAGAGACAGAGACAGAGACAGAGACAGAGACAGAGACAGAGACAGAGACAGAGACAGAGACAGAGACAGAGACAGAGACAGAGACAGAGACAGAGACAGAGACAGAGACAGAGACAGAGACAGAGACAGAGACAGAGACAGAGACAGAGACAGAGACAGAGACAGAGACAGAGACAGAGACAGAGACAGAGACAGAGACAGAGACAGAGACAGAGACAGAGACAGAGACAGAGACAGAGACAGAGACAGAGAGAGAGAGAGAGAGAGAGAGAGAGAGAGAGAGAGAGAGAGAGAGAGAGAGAGAGAGAGAGAGAGAGAGAGAGAAGAGAAGAGAAGAGAAGAGAAGAGAAGAGAGAGAGAGAGAGAGAGAGAGAGAGAGAGAGAGAGAGAGAGAGAGAGAGAGAGAGAGAGAGAGAGAGAGAGCGTGATATAGAGAGAGTAAAACAGACACACACAGACGCACGACACAAACACGCACACATACCGGCGTGCGCACGCGACATGTAGATGGATACGCCCAAATAACCCAAAATGTGTCCATGTCTTTACATGTAGAGGCATCAAAAGATATATCAGATTCGTGCATATTGAAAGCATCTAAAATGCTCAGATTCCTACTAAAGCATCTCCAGAAACATGCTTTTGAGTCACCACATCAGTGTAAAATAATTGACCATGTGGCCTGGAAATTCACAGTTAATGGAATTGTGCTATTTCATCCTTCCTTAGGTTTTTACCATTTTGCCACATGTGTGGGCAGTCATTATACACACGACTGCTAAATAATGTAAAATGCATGTGACTGAAGTGAAAGGCATTCTACGTTTTTAATCCTTATGTGACGATCCTTTATTTTTTTTACAATCTTCCACTATTCCCAAGCAACTTATTTCTTCATCTGCACAGTTAATGGCGACATAATTTTAGGACACTGCACCACATAGTGGGGAAATTTGACAGCTCTCAAAGATGATCTATGGAGTTGCACAGTGCACAAATCAGAATTGGCTGCATTGGTGTTTTCTGTTTTGAAATGTCTGTCAACCAAACAATGCAACATTTTTGCTATGTCCAAACAATTAGCAACTTTCAACACATTGTAAACGGTGTCATGCCTCAAGCACAGGACCTTGACTGGACCTTTGCATTGCTCAAAACCCGACGATGGCATGAGTTGCCTGTGAGCCATCATGTGGTTAATTAACTGAATAGGTAGGTATATTATCTGAGTGGTTGGTGAAGTGTGAATTTTGTGTGCATGGTTAGCCTTGTACTGAATCAAAAAATGAATGGAAAGCATACTGCTGTGAGTTATGAGAGACAAAACTTTGCTGTTTATCATGATTCACTGCCGGGCAGTGCCATTCGTTGTTCACTTTTTTGTTCTTATGCCTTGGCAGCTGATTGGAAAAAATGGAAATCCAGTTCTAACAAAGCCCAAATCTGTGATTTCCCAGTAATCAGTTATATCTCAGTCAAGCTCACCTGAGCTCCACCTGACCATGAGTGGAACCAGTGGAGCAGCCAGGATTTTCCTAGTTATAATAAAGCTCAAGTCTTTGTTGTATCCCAGCGATCAGTTAAGTGTCAGTCAAGCTCACCTGAGTTGCACCTGACCATGAGTGAAACCAGTAGAGTAGCCGGGATTTTCCTAGTGTGGTGGGTCTTGATCCAAACATAGATGTGAAGAAATGGAAAGCATTTGGCATGCAGCATTTTTGTTAACTTAGGCACTTTGGCCTCCTCAGGCCGTTTAATGCTAGGTTCATGAAGCTCACTGGAAAAAATGAATATTTGCAGTTTAAGGAAATTTTTCTTTTTCCTCAAATTTCTTATTACCATGCTAGTTTATAAGTGTGTGTAATATGAAGGAACCACTCATTTCCTCTGCAAATGCATACTTTTCAGTTCAGATGCAAAATATTGCCCAAAAAGGGGTATGGAGTTTGGTACTATACCATAAGAAGTAATACTCAAAATGAAGAAAAATGTAAGATGACCAAATCTAACCTAGTCTAACCTTCCATGCTAGACTGCACATTACTGATATATGATCAACATGGTCATTGCTCCTCAAATCCTAACCTAGCCTGAACGGTTTTTAAGACTAAGATTATTATGTCTGCATGATGCCTTGAAAAGGTGGTACATCTGTAGTTACTGGTAGCTTCTGATTTCTTGAAATTTATGTTTATATTGCAATGTTTATGAATGAACCTAGGTTGCTATTTAGACTTCAAAGTACAGTAGTTATAAGACATGTATATCGAGACTTATCTAAATATGTTTTGATACATAGGTACAAGGTAGCTGATTTTGTCAGATATATTTTGTTGTTTTCTAATGTGGTTTGAATTAATTTGATGTTTTTATTTTCAAATTGTAACTACATTTTGGGACATAAGTGCTTCAGGTGAATGTATGTATAGTTGTGTTCATGGGTTATAATTGCACCAAGAATTAATTTACCTGAGGACAAAAAGGATGGTGGGCTAGGTCGTCATTGATATAGGTTTAGTAGCCTAGCACGTATCTAGGCACGCATGGCGGATGTACATACGCAAATATACGTATGCAAATGTACCTAAGCGCAGATGTATGTATGGCAATTGTATGTAAGCACAAACGTACACATGACAAATGTATGTGTGCATAAATGCACTCATGGACAATGTATGTATGTGGAAATGTATTAAGTGCAAATGTACGTATTCACAAAGGTACGTATGCGCAAATGTATGTAAGCGCAAAAGTCTGATTTGCGAAGATGTATATGAGCGCAAAAGGGCGAAAGTGCAGAATTGCATGCGTACAAATTTATGTAAGTGAAAATGTACATATGTGCAACTGCACGTAAGTGTAATTTTACCTAAGCACAAACGGACCACCACCAAGGAAAGGAGCCCAGAGGGGAGCATTCCAGCAATGCAGATTGAGATATCCATCATCTACATTGTACCACACATTTGTGCAACGTAGGCTGAGGTGGTTTCAGGTTAACTCAGCCCAATGCAGCACACATAAAACTCACGCTGCACCGTATGCACGTGTATGCCAAATGAAAGGCTATGGAAACAATTGAATGTAAACAAAATTCAGCGCAGCGATGCTTTACGCTTTCGTGACAAATCATGGTGCCACAGGACACAATGCACACTTCGCAATTTTTTTTAAATATTTAACGTGCGCTGCTGGGAGGCTGTTATACTGGAAAGGACTTAGAACAATATAAAGAATACCATGAAAAAAAACTAGGATAAAATATTTCCACTACAAGGGAGAATTATGCCATTCAGTTTGTACCTCAACTTCCCCTACCGTGTTCTCGATGGGTGAAAATAGTTGAGTTTCGAGGTCAGCGATATAATTATGCGTCATATATGTGAATGCTTGCATTTTGTTCCCGTACTCACGTATTTCACCGCCGTCGTAAATTCCGGTGCATTCTATATTCTGTGAGTGTGCCGGACGCGTGCGCTGATTTTATCCGCCATCTTGTGAGTAACTGCACGCTTAGATCACTCCCATCACCATGGCAACTACCCTGGTGATGGACACGATGCGGACGATTCGAGTTCGGTTGGGTGTACGGGCTCGTCAGAGTTGTGCCCCATCGACTTGAGGGCCTCTTCGACATGAGCCAGGAGCCCACTATCGGGCGAATCATCAGTCGCTAGGTCTATAACTGCGATTTGCTCGTTTATGACCCGTTGCTCGTTGTTGTCCACACTCAGCCTGCTGAATACGGTTTCCAGAGCGTCCGGAGTGCTCTGATTGCCCGCATAGGCAACTGCCGTCAGACGTACAAGCAGTGGGATCTGCTTCAGAATGCTAACGCTGTGGGTTTCACCGGACTGTCGGCTAGATCTTGTGGGATTATTTCACGCGACGTCTTGCCAGGGACCGGCATTTGTAGACGCACCAGCAATTGTAATGACAGGTGCACTCTCGGGCTGCGTCAATTTCGAAGTGTTTCGTTTCATATCAGTCGGAGGACGGAGCTCACCTGTGTACTGTTGTTCTCCGGTATCAGATGGTCGCTTCAGGCTCCGCTTGTCGCGCGCCCCCCGCCCAGGTGGCGCCAGCAAGAAACGCTGCTGTTCCGGTGCGACAGTCGTCGCTGCTGCCGGGTTTTCCGTTCGCGAAGGTGCGCGACTCCACGTGCACCTTTTCTTTCTGTGTATTTCGTCAGGTGCGCCAGAACTGCACTTCTGCTTGACGGACACCTTTGGCAGCGCGGTGCACTCTCGCGTGAGGGGCTGCCAACGCTCTTCACCGCGCGTCACGCCGCAGCACGTGAACCATATCTCGTCGGGGCCGGCGCACCTTGCCGCCGCAGTGTGACAACTCCGGGAAAAAAAAACGGACCAGATATGTATTCATGAACCATTTATGACGCGATATTTGCGGCGCCATTCCGTCACCAGATGTCTGAAGCACATCAGGTTATAGTTTTTTACGGAAATTTGCACAAAATTTGTTATTGTAGCAAGTCGACGAACATGAACAATATTACGTATGAAAAAGCCATGGAAATATATACATACATGTATATATATATATGTATATATATACATATATATATGTATATATATATATAAATATAAATATATATATATATATATATATATATATATACATATATATAAATATATATATGTATATATATATATACACATATATTGCCGTCGTTTGCAGACTGACAATAGTAAGATAGGTTCTAAAAAAAACTGGGCATGCGATATATGAAACGATAGCCGAGAACATTCTCACTACGTTAAGGAATTCAAAGAGGCACATGTTTCACACTGTGCCATCTTTGATCAAACAATTTGTACCTACAATAGTCGTTCAACTTGTTACTACCTCGAAGTTCCAATAAGGCTTTGAGAAAAGTCCGCACAGTAGCGCACAACGAGAGACCAATATTATGGAGCATTGGACAGGTGTACCGGCTTAATGCGGTCTGGGCGGCGGCGGCTGAGTTTGAGAGAGTCGCCTCCTGTGTGTATGTCTCGCTGCGGTGTCGTGCTGCCCCCCCCCCCCCCCCCGGGGCATGGCGCCACACCGACCAGGCAACTCAGCAAGACCGCTCCAACACCACGTGCTCTGTTGCTGGAAGGAAGACAGCCCGAAATTAACCCAAAATAAATAAATTTAACTCCCTTTTGCCCTTGAATGTAGGACACCGAAACGTCGGGTATGGTAGTGCACATACTCACCGTAATGTTGAAAGACTAATACAGCTGCAGGCCATCCGGCATTAACCCGCGCCGTCTTTTGGTCAAATCCTCACACCCCGTCTCGGGAGGGGGGGCGGTCGAAGAACCCCCTCTAAAATCCAAACTAAGCATCGCACGAAAACGACAGATGTGTCCTCGGAACGCGCTCGACGAGTAGGGCCCGGGTCCACCCCGCAAAAAAAAATTCCCCCAAAAGTCAGGTCACCAGGGGGGGGGGGCTAGATTTTCACGACTTTTCACGACTTACATTATGTTTTTTACTCTGGGGAGTTCATTTTGGGGATACATGAAAAAACGAAATTTATTTGGAATGAGAAAACGACAGCGAAATCGAGCGAATATAATTTTTTGGCCTCCCAAAGATAAAAATAGCATTTTTTGGAAATGTAAAAATTTGGAGTTTTCAAGTTTTCTTTAATTTTCATTTTCCAATGGGTAGAGCAGGGCGAAAAACGTTGCTGGAAGTCAACTTTACCTCATAATAAATGCTTACTTTAGCCGGAATCCTGTGTTTGAACTGCAATATGGCAAATACGCAAAATGTATATGTAGTTCAAAACGAAAAAAAGAGAAAAATTAAACTCGTACGTTTTGTTGCATCCGTAAAGATAAGCAAACGCTGAAAGTTTCATTAAAATATCTGTGCCCGTTAAAGCGTGACGACTGGTTGAACATTTTTGGAGGTGACCTCACTTGACCTTGAATAACCTGTTGACCCTAGACGACCTGACCTAGACATTTTGAATCAGCATGTCAAATTGACGTGGGAAAAGGTGTGTCAAATGTGGGCGCGCTGCCCCGCGCCGTTCGTCCGCTATCCGCGAAAAACCTGAGGGGGGGGTATGGTTGAAGACCCCCCGAGACGGGACGGGTTCATTTCGATACGGTATTCTGTAGAGGTGGGGAGTGGCCAAAATTTTCGGACCGAAGCCCGGGACTGGCCGGCATGATGCTGCCAAGCCCGGTTGGGGACCGGTGGAAACGCACTGAAGCCCGCCCAACAGACCGGTTGCATAATAAATGCTCTTTGACTTAGAGTAGCAACATGAACAGCAATATGAGGAACATTTTCCGTAAAATTTAGGCGATGCGCCAAAAACTTACATCATTTGGGATAAATATACTCCCGAGAGTATCTAAGAATACCCCGCTTTTGGAATATAGCTACGCCGATGGTGTACAAAATCGCCTGAACAACCCTGTAGCGTAGAGTAATTCTATACCAGAGCATTCTACCGGAGTATGTTTACACATACCAACTTTACAGCTTTAATTTTTACACAGAGTATTATTATAGAGGACGAAGGGTGTAAAAATTGCGATGTGCCTGAAGATACACCAAGGAATGGCGATTTTACACCACCCTAGCATAAAATGACTTTCATGCCAATCCATTCATTTGGGCAATCCATTTGGGCCAATCCATTTGGGCCTGCTCATTGCCTTCAGGTATTGCGCCGCCTACCCAAAAAAGAGGAAAATAAACACTCGTGGTCACCCAGCCCCATCAAGGGCAGATCCATACGTCCGATGGTTCAGCTTTGCTCTGATGGGAGGGGTAGTCAATGATTGACTGGGCCTGCGCCCTCACCACCTAGCATGCACACAGTGGTGATGCTGATCATAGGCGCAGGATTTTGGTGACTTTTTGGGAGGCTCAATACATGAAGACAATGAGCGGGCCCAACGGAATTAGGGGTACATAGGGACCCGTTCAAGGTTGTTGTGTATACGTTTGGTGGGACACGTGTCCCCCCCCTCAGGGTTAAATTTTCCACCTTAAATAATGAATTGACCCGTCCCCCAATATCAAATGAAAATAGGCATACAGTAAAAACATTCGATACAGCCCTTTGGTACGCCACTTGATTCCATCTATCTCGATAGGATTTCGTTTTTTCTATCTCGGAATTAGTGTCATTTCAAATAATTTTGAAGTCTTTCAGGGAACAATTTGAGCTGATGGTGTACTTATGACTGCACCTTTATTGGTTGTTTTGAGACTCATTATTTAAGAAGAGCTATATTCTGGATAGCAAGAAAAAATATTATATAAACTAATGATGTATGCCATATCACATTATGGGTGATCCCTTTCCTTGAAATTCCATTGTGAAATGTTTGTGTATCATCATCCCTTATTCAGAGCATGATTATGATGCTTACAAATGAGGTGCTCTTAGAAAGGAAACCTGAAAGACTTCATAAAGTCATAAAGTCATAAAGTGTTAAGGCTTAATAAGGGCCACAAGGGCCCATCTGGGTCAAGCCTGTCTAGAAGATATTAGAAAGTACATGTTCACACCTATCAATTCCAAACCCATGCAATCCCTCCACCTGTGCCACCACAGCCAATCTCATCAGTATGACATCGCAAAGGAAGTTGCCAAATCCACTGCTAGGTACACCCCATATAGTACAACATAATACTAGCATAATGTTATACCCTATATAGCTAGTGAAAATACTCAATATCCCATGCATCACAAGTTAGAATTCAAAAACAACATTTTCCTGTCTAAAAAATTTCTCCACCCTACTTTTAAAGACATTCAATGAGGGACTCCCCACTGCATCAGCAGGCAGCCTATTCCATTGGTCAACAACCCTTTGACTGAAGACCTGTTGTCGTTTAACTGTCCTGCACCTCATTTTGTCTAACCTGAATTGATGACCCCTATGGGATACTCTAAACTGCAGAGCATCATTCAAATTGACCTGATCTAGCCCTCTAACAATTTTGTACATTTCAATCATGTCTCCCCTTAATCTCCTATACTTGAGTGAGTACATATCTAATGCATTAAGCCTTTCTCCATATTCTAAGTTACTTAATCCACTGACGAGTCTAGTGGCTTTGCGCTGGACTCTTTCTAACATATCTATATCCTTTTCTAGGTAGGGGCTCCATGCTTGTACAGAGTACTCCAAGTGGGGCCGCACATATGCTAAGTACAGCTTTTTCATGACTTCCCTGCTCTTATATTTCACACTTCTATTAATGAGTCCCAGCATTCTGAGTGCCCTATTTCTAGCTGAGATACATTGTTTTTCTGCTTTAAGGTCTTTTGAGACCAACACACCTAAGTCCTTTCCTCTTCAATAACATCCAGTTCCCTCCCTCCCATTTTATAACTGAATGTCTCGCCTGCAGACCCTATATGCATAACCTTACACTTATCATAGTTGAAAGTCATCTGCCATTGATCAGCCCACTCTTTTAGGTCGTCCAAATCTAGTTGAATATTACTAGATTGATCTTTGCTGTTAGCCACTCCTACCAGCTTGATGTCATCAGCAAATTTGAACACTCTATTCCTCAGCCCTACTTCAATGTTGTTCACAAAGATGATAAAGAGGAGGGGCCCTAGAACAGAGCCCTGTGGCACTCCACTCAGAACATCTTTCCAACCAGATTTACATCCATTCAATACTACCCTTTGTTTCCTTCCCTGCAACCATGCTTCAATCCAATGTAGAACTTTTCCTACAATCCCATGTTGTTGTAATTTATTGGTTAACGTTCCTTGAGACTTCATTAAAAGCTTTAAGTCAAGATCCTGCTTTCATTGTCTACTTCTTTGGTAACATACGCAATGAACTAAAATAGGTTAGATAAACTAATGCTGTGAGATGCCATATCACATTATGGATGATCCCTTGTCCTTGAAGATTCTGAACATTTGTTGAACCAGTTTTTAGTACTTTGAACTAATGTAGTCAACTCATGCCCTGTAGTTTCACACTCTTGCTATTTCGATTATGAAAATTGGTACTACATTGCTTTCTACAATCTTGAGGTACTTCTTAGAATACCATAGAACCTGAAAATGAACCTGGGGTTGCAAAAGCAAGTGTCAAGTAGCAGGATGTTGATACTTCCCTGGAGAGGATGTTGATTGAGTGTTCAGAAAGTGGTATATTCCACCATATTTTAGGAATAATTTAATACTGAGCTCACTGGTAAAAAATGCATATTTGCAGTTTAAGGAAATTTTTCCTTTTTCTCAAATTTCTTATTAGCATGCTAGTTTATAAGTGTGTGTAATATGAAGGAACCACTCATTTCCTCTGCAAATGCATACTTTTCAGTTCAGATGCAAAATATTGCCCAAAAAATGGGTATGAAGTTGGGTTCTATACCATAAGAAGTAATGCTCAAAATGAAGAAAAAATGTAGGATGACCTAATCTAACCTGGCCTAACCTATGTTAGAATGCAAATTACCGATATATGAAGAACATGGTCATTGTTCCTCAAATCCCTCAGGAACACACATTTTTTTAAGTGGAAATTTTCAATGCCTTTTTCCTGAACAATTGCAAAGTTAAAAACACCAACATAACCTAGCCTGACCTGTTTTTTAAGACCAACATTATTATGTCTGAATGATACCTTGAAAAGGTGGTACATCGGTACTTACTGGTAACTTCTGATTTCTTGAAATTTATTTTTATTATGCAATGTTTATGAATGTGGTACCGAGGTTGCTATTCAAGCTTCAAAGTACAGTAGTTATAAGACATGCATATCAATACCTATCTAAATATGTTTTGATACATAGGTACAAAGTATATGGTTTTGTCAGATAATTTTTTTTTTTTTTCTAATGTGGTTTGAATTAATTTGATGTTTTTATTTTCCAATTGTAACTACATTTTGGGACATGGGTGCTTCAGGTTAATGTATGTATAGTTGTGTCCATGGGTTATAATAGCATCAAGAATTAACTTACCTCAGGACAAAAAGGATGGTGGACTAGGTCGTGATTAATATAGGTTTAGTAGCCTAGCACGTATCTAGGTACGCATGGCGGATGTACATACGCAAATATACGTATGCAAATGTGCATAAATGCAGATGTATGTATGGCAATTGTATGTAAGCACAAATGTACGCATGACAAATGTACGTGAGCGTAAATGCTCTCATGGAAAATGTATGTATGTGGAAATGTACGTAAGCGAAAATGTACGTATTCACAAAGGTACGTAAGCGCAAAAGTCTGATTTGCGCAAATGTATATGAGCGCAAAAGTGCGAAAGAACAAAATTGCATGTGTACAAATATATCTAGGTGAAAATGTACGTATGTGCAAATGCACGTAAGCATAATTTTACCTAAGTACAAACGTACGTAGGCGCAAAAGTATGTAAGCGCAAATGTATGCATGGACAAAGGTACATAAGCGCAACAGTACGTAAACGTAAAAGATACAACAGCAACTGTACGTATGAGTCAGTGTACGTACATTTGAGCATACGTGTCTGCGTTTAAACACATTGCTTAGGTGCATATTCTGTATGTACATTTGCTATTACGTACATTTCCTCTCACGTATATTTACCATGAGTACATTTGTGATATGTACTTTAGTGCTCAGGCATAAAAAGTTGTGCTCATATCATCACCCCCACAATTCTTCCAACTATTTCACATCGGGAGTACTATTGGGGTGAGGGCAGGGTCAGAATATATGAAGGAAATGATCTGGTCCAAATGGATTTGGGGCACACTCCATATGGCCCATGTGGATAGTTTTAATTATGGGGGGCAAAGCCAACTTTGAGGAAATTGTAAGTCATTATATAACTCATTTCCCCCAACAACACGTAACACTACGTACCTGGTGGTCACGCATAATGACCACATGCAGCACATACAAAATGCCAATGGGATGAATGTGGGCAATTTGAGAGAATTGAATAAAACAGATATTAAGACAAAAACCAACATCAGATGCAAGGGAAGAATGAAAGAATTGATTAGCAGACAATGTCAGACCTGGCCTATGACTATGAAGATCGGTTGTAGAACATTTAGATGGGATCTTGTAATGCACAGTGACAAGTCGGTGATGCTATATGACCTACCAGCTGAATGTGTCGTAAAAGAACCCAAGGTTATTCTTCTGTGCCCATGACTGTTGGTCCCATCTGCAGTCTGTTGCTGATGCCTTGGCTTTCTACAGAGGTTGATCCATAAATTTGTGTGAGGGTAGTGTGCACTTTGGTATCTTAAGGGTGAAATCAGTGGACTGGGGAGGGGGTGCACTGAAGCATTCTGGAAAAGTGCTGATGCTCATAAGAATGGCACCCATGGGTTTGCTTAGTCCATTCTTTTTTAACTACAGTGATGCACTGTGATTCGTCTCTGTGTATGCAAACAAAATTCCAAAATGCATGCACGTGTGCATACCCGCATATATACATGCATACATACATGCATACATGTGCATACCCATCGGTATGAAGTAGACAGGTGACCTTAGTTGATATCATATGGCATTTGTGGTTATGCTAAGACACACACAGACGAGTCACAGAGCAACACTGTGGACTCTTTGAGGATGATCTAAGTGAAGCAGAATAGTTTGTGCATTAAAAGAAGTAGACAAGCACACAAATAAGCCCTAAATTACATCTGTATGCACACTCACACATGCTTATCTATCTATCTCTATATATATGTATGTATGTAGGTGTGTGTATGCATGTGTGTGCATGTGTATGTGATTTATGGCTTATTGTTTATTCGCCTATTTTTTTAATCCACAAACTATTCTTCACTTAGATCACCCTGAGAGAGACCAGCCAGTGAGTTTAAATTGGTAGTAAGTTGGGGGTATTCATAAGTGCTGTGTGACCAGTGTGGGAATTAAGGCACTTTTTAAGAGATTTCATCTCTTAAAACATTTTTGCACTCCGGATTGATACTGGATAGAATGGGCTCCACATGTACTCCGACACAAACATACAGAAGGAACAAAAATACTACTAAAAAACTAATACAGGATTGAAGAAAATATCCACCAAACATGTTATTCTACTTACGGTTACCAAATAACTATACACTTTTCGTACCATCAAACACACAGACAGCAACCAAACACACACCACACGAAACCACAAACAGCGGAAATACCGACGACAACGCGCCAAACTTCGCGCATGCGCACTGAATATAATGGCCTCCGGTCGCTACAAATTCGGCCGGTGCGTCTCCAGAAGCCTGCTTTCGAGCCACCCTATAGTGGGAAAAACTGACCGTTTTAAGAGTCGCTTCCGGAGTGCAGAGGAGGCCGCTGATCGGAATTTGCTGCGTTAGCATTTTCTGTTACGAAAACTGTCCTTTAACCAATCAATGCAAGGTATTTGTTAAATGACGTCATAACTATTAGCAACTTTGAACACGTGTTTTGAACACTTAACAGTGTCATGTCGCAAACACAAGACCTTGACTGATCCTTTGCGCACCACCGTCGATTCCGACTGCGTGTGAGGTAGTGGTGTGGGTCCGTATCGTGCAGGGGATTGGCTGTGTATGTAGGTAGGTGTGCGCTCTGAGCTGAGGGTGAACCGTGAATTATTTGTGTTTTTCATTTTCCCTAGCATTATGCTGAGACCAACAGAGAAAGGAAGGCGCATTGTTCCTGTGAGCTATGAGAGACAAAGCTGAGCTGATCACAACTCCGTCTTGTGGTGCCATCCATTGCTCACTTCTTTGTTTCTATGCTTTGATGTGACCAAAAATAATGTGTATTAGGCCTATTACGTAGACACTGACTAGGTACATATGCTTTTCTCGTCGGTTACTTGCAAATAGATTCCATGTATGAAAAATAATGTGCATGAAAATGTACTCCGGGATAAATCTGTTTGCACTCCGACTCCAAACCCGGAAAGCAAGTTTCCCACCCTGTGTGTGACTGTTCATTTTTCTGTCTAGCCATAGGTGATAACAAAAGGGATATTCATATAGTTGTCTACTTGTGTGGAGGATAATTAGATTAGACATTTTGTGTATTAATTTATTTTTGGTTGATGATTGACACTTTGGTTGATGGGCCTGAGGCGTGACGTCATCATCTCTGGTCCACAGAGTGCACCATCTGCTAGCTCAACTCGTCGCGTCGGCGGAACTTTGAATGGTTTTGAAGTGGCATGGTTAGGTTTCGTTTGGCTATGATACATAAGTGAAATATTCTGTAGCGATTAGTGTTTTTTTTTTCTTCAAAGGATAAAATACCCCAGGCTTGCAAACCGACAGCTTACAAGTGCTCGTCAAGCAGATGTGAACAAAAAAGTACACCTTTCTCGCATAAAATGGAATATTTAAATCCAGGATTGCAGCGGTCTGATTTTAGCGCCACGGAATATTGTATCCTTTGGAAAAAGAACATTATAGGTACTTACATCATCTGTGTCTACCTCACACGGTGTGCCCACGTGCGAGAGTAAAAGATCGCCGGTTCAGGTTAGGGTTGCTTGAACAATTACACTGGCTTCTTCCAAGTCTCTTTCTCTCACAATTCAGTCCGTTACAGCTTCAAGGGAACTCAGACCATACGCATCCGTTGCTAAGCGAGACAAATTCCAATTTCCGCCGACGCGACGAATGGAGCTAACACATGATGCATTCTGGGTACTAGAGAAAATGACGTCACGCCGCAGGCCCATCAACCAATCAAATGCCCCCTGTAGCTTCCGCGTATTTGAAAAAAATACCACGCCGACGGCATTCCTTTGTTTAGGGACGCTTGGTTTTTCTAGACATAAAATCTCTATAAGTTGTTGAGGATTTCCCGGCTGATGAATTTGGTAGCCTTTTTAAAGCACATAGCAAATGCGGCCTGCCATCTGTCGGCACCCAAGTAAGCTCTGGTGCCCAATATTTACCATGTCATCTAGCGGTAGAATTCAGAACTATTTTTGGAACTTATGAGACCGGGTACTTGTGAATCCGCCCTATCCGCGGATATTCTAGAAGTTATCTAGCAGCTTTGCAACTTATGGATCTTGCTACTTATGACTTTGGGTACTTGTGATAGGGACGCGTGAGACTTCAGTGAGTCTCATGTCAGAAACAAAATGTCCGGGCCTCTAGCGCATCTGTGGCTCCTCTCCACAGCCATAGGTAACACATGCTCCTCCATTCACGGTGGCTGGCGTGGATTTTGCTGGCTAAATTTTTGTGTCAGCCTTCCCCGACGGAAGCTTTGCGTGTGCTTATTTGCTTGTGCCGTGGCGCCTGTAACACAGTGGAGGTGACCGATCTTGTCCAGAGCGTGCCCGCCCCGGCGGTGACAGCTCGTAACGTTACTAAGCTGGGAAGGTATGTGCGCCGACCAGTGCTTTCCGCGATAACTAATTTTCGGACCTGCGATAACGATAAAACGATAAGAAAGGTTTGCGATAACGATAAACGATAAACGATAAAAAAATTCACAAAATTTACAGCGATAGCGATAAAACGATAAAGCGATAGCGATAAAATTATATTTTCGACGCAACCACTTTCGATAAACCCTCGTACGTCATGCGTAACGTCGTCTGTTTTGCGGCGCGAGGAATATGCTTTTGACAAACCCTCGTATGTCCATCGTCCCTACCAGTTCTTAAAGGTTTTATGTAAATAAGCCTCAATCAATAACTACAAAATCTTATTTCAAATTCTTTATACTGAGTAAACAATTTTATTTTCAAACGATAATGAAATAATAAAATTATCTCAATTATGATTAACTTTGAAGATAGGCTAATATTAACTTGAAGATATGCATAGTTGCCAGATATGCGGGAGTGTAGAACAATGCCAGTTCTTAAGGTTTTTTTGAAAATAAGCCTCAATCAATAACTACATGTTATTTCAAGTTCTTTACACTGAGTACAGAATGCTATTTTCAAATGAGAATGAAATAATCCAATTATCTCAATGACGATTAACTTTGAAAATAGGCTTATTTTAACCTGAAGATTTGGATAGTTGCCAGATATGCGGGAGTGGACCCCCCTGTGACTGACCTCTGCCCGGCCCGCCGCGCAAATTTATACCACACGTCGGCCGTCTGACAGATCTGTACACTTAGCAGATGGCAACAGGTTGCGCACACACACTGTCGCGCGGCATACACTGTCGATCGTCTTCCATTTTTCCATCATCCCGTTTTACATTTTATCGTTTATCGTTCATAATTTTTGGAACTTGCGATAAGTGGATGAGCGATAATTTTGAAAATTTAGCGATAAACGATAACGATAACCGATTTACTTAACAGCGATAATTATCGTTTATCGTTTATCGCTCATCCTATCGCATGCGGAAACCACTGGCGCCGACATGATAAAGGGTCTGGTCCCGACCCTGCTCCAAGCTGCTCCGAGCAACTTGGAGTGGCTGCTCCGTGTTCCCGTGGGTCTTCGGAGCAGAACGGAGTAGCTCCAATCTACTCCAACTTACTCTAACTTACTCCTGCCGAGAGCAGGGGCAGCTTGGAGCAGCTTGGACTAGCACAAATGTGGCGCTGACGATGCATTTGCGAAGCGCCTTGGGGAATCTGCGTCCACAAGTTTTCAACATCTGCGTCATATATGTAACCATAATGCAAGCACAAACAACTGATTTTTACTACAAGTTACTCCAGATGTTCCAGCGTTCGCTTTTACCGAGCCTGCTCCGAACTGCTCAAGGTTGTTCCACGTTGCTCTACTCTTTTTCTGGAGCAGGGTCAGGAACAGACCCAATGATTAACATGCATGGGGCAGCATGGGGCATCGGATTAATGGGAACAACGTGGGAAAAAGGAACACATGCACACCTTAGAAAATAAAAGGAACACCACAAAAACAAGGTCTATCGCATCAACGCATTCGATAATGTTTTTGCTATCCACATCTGTTCAAGAGACGCAAATAGTCGCGTCCATATTGATGTACAGCATCTGAGAAGTGGAACAACAACAAGCTAAGCAAGCCATCCTCTTCCACCTTGAGCAAAAACATGAAAGCGCACCTGTTGCTGCATGTGGCCACTCCATCGCTGCTTCTACAAAAGAAGACGTCGGCTAGTACTTAAGACATTGCTTCTGCGAAATTCCCACAAGACCAAGTCGACATCCAGGCAGCAACCAACAGGGCTAGCATGCTTCAGTGGATCCTCTTACTCCTATGTCTGGCAGCGGTAGCCTCTGCAGCCAACAAGGACAATCCGGACGCCCTGGTGACCGTGTTCGGCGCGCTGGACACGGATAAAGACGGAATGTTCACGTTTATAGATATCCTTAAGATGCTTAATCCACACGTGCAATCAAGGTATCCTCTCTATATCTTGGATGCTCTCCACACCATGAGTCGCAATGCCGACAGTAATGTAGACATGGCTGACTTTAAGCGATCCGCAAGTACCCTGTTGAAGGGCACGGTCCGCGCAGGTATCCAAGCGATTGCGGATGTGTTCACCATCCCGTTGCGCCCCGAGCTGGTCCCAGCGTAAGCATTGCTGATCATCTATATGGATACATCGTACCATATTCTTGGATACAACGGCAGACTGACTTCTGAAGCGCATGCAGCGGCGACACTGCCTGGATAATTTCATCAAGACAGTGAACATCAACTCGCGCTCCACAGATTGAAGAGGTGCAGGGTGAAGTGTGCCGGCTCCACCGACATATTTCCTTTCACATGGGTTCATATATGTCGGCCTTTCGACGAATTAAATCGGTGTATAAAACTGAATCGGTAAGGTGCGCCACTGAAGTAGAGACGTACAGGAGCCGCGGTAGCTCAGTTGGTAGAGCGTCTGCCTCTTGATCACAAGATTGCGGGTTCGAATCTCATGACCGACATTTCCCGAGTCCACCCGCGACCAGTCGGTGTGATCGGTTGGCGACGCTATATGACCCGGGGGTTTAATGTGTCGTAAACTAACCCAATGTGAGGTGCGTGACTGTTCGCAATTCGGTTAAGGCAATATACAGTTTGGTGTGGATCAGACGATGAAGCGCAGCTGGGAAAAGATAAATAATGGAGTCCACCACTATTTCTACTTTCACCACAGAACCGCAATGTTGTGGGTGGAACCCGTGCAGGGACATCTCTCGTTTACCGGGGTGAATTTAGTCGTCGCCTTTCAGCGTAATCAGTCGGTGCAACATTCTTTCTACATATTTATGTGTAGACTGTGGAGTGGGTCGTGCGTCCGTGGAGGTCTGTGCCGCTACATCCATAAACAACTGTCGACGTTCCGACACACGCACAACACGTCCGTGGAATGAAAGGGTGGACTTTAAAGTGCTTAATATGTGACAGTAAATTCCCGGGAAGATAGGGAGACGTGACAATAATGCCTGCATGTGTAGTATGGTTTCCCATAACCCATAGATCGGTGAATTTCTACCGAAGTTCCGGCTGTTACTGGCCGAGTTTGCTGGCACAATTTTTGTGTCGACCTTCGCCGACGGAAGCTGCCCATATGGTTATCAGATTGTTCGATTATCCACATTGGTAGTCGAGGCCTGGCGACATGCGCTCAGTCGCATGCCTCGTTTCTAACTGTATCCAGTTAAAACGAAATATAATTTTTCTGTTCGGCATAACGGATCCGGGATCGTCATAACGACCATCCCGTGGCGCAATTCCAGGTAAAGGGATTAACTATTATGTGGTAAATGCGATAAATTACCTTTCAAAACGTGCACAACTGGAACAGTCACATCTGCCTAGTTGTCTCAAAACCGGGTTTGCACGACTTATCAAGGTGGTATATAGCATGACGTCCATGGCGATTTCGACATTCTGTTGTACTCAGTGGTGTCGATTTGTGCAAAACATTGGGGGAGGGGGGGGCGAAGTGTATCAGACACCCCTCCCCTCCCCCGCCCCAAAAAACTCTAAACACACCGGCCTTGATGGAGCATCGGAGCACAGCAGGACTGAACTGCGATGACGACGGGTGAAGGCATTTCCTCGGTGCATAACATTAGGAAGGGCGAAGCCAAAGATTTGGTTGGGCAAGTTCAGGGTCTGGAAAGGGGCACAGATTCTACAAAATCATAGCAATCGAAAACAATGTCCTCTGCTCATCAAGCACGTGCATTGATGTAGTCATCGTGATTGCCGAGTCTAGTCAGTTATCTCGCACGACACGAAGCAAACTAAAATGCACAACAGATCACATACATGAATAAACGCAATCACGGGTGTCGATTTTTGAAAAACATCGGGGGGCCGAAGTGTCAATGCAATAGACCCCCTTCCACCCACAAACAAAAAACTAATCGGATTTCTCCAACTTCATTTTCAGATCTCAGAAATGTTATTTTTATTTTGCGATGCTAATGTTATTCAGCATCATATACGTTAGAGGAGGAACGTTATGATGTAATTTTTACACACAAGTGGGACTGGCATGGATTCACTCAGAAGTGAATCAATACCATAACCTAATAACCATAACCAGCATGATGTAGTCTAGCATATCACGTTCTCCCTTTGTAGAAAAATAATCTTCCCCCCCCCAAAAAAAAAAAATTGTAAGCAGTACCTTTTCAAAATTTCCCCAAATATAAAATCCGAACCGAACTTAACCTAACTTAACGTCAGCTGCTTTTGACGTAAATATTTCCGTTTTAAAAACTTCGGGAACAGAGCTTCCACCTTAGGAAACCTAAACCTAACCAAACTGCTTTAAGGTGGTAACAAAACAGATTTTTACACACACATGCCTCCAAACAGCGAAGAAATGGGTTTGGTTTGGTTAAGTTAGTCTAGTTTAGTTTTTAAGTTGGAATGCTTTTCAAAAGTTTTCAAAAATGTTTTCCACCAAAATTACAACTTATTTTATAATTTTTATTGTGGTGTTTTCATGGTGTTTTTTTCTTTTGTTCAATTTTCTTCAAAATACCATGTTTATGAAGGTGACCGAAATGATAGGACCACTCATTTTACGTACAAATGCGTACCTTTCATGCTGTGAGGAAAATGATGTCAAAAATGGCTTTGAGTTAGGTAATATAGCATGAAAATTAAAGGTAAAAATGTCCAACCAATCTAGCCAAACCTACCTTTTTAGAACAAAAATAAAGATAAAAACAAAAATGTCAAGCACTAAAAGTGTCAACCCTTTAAGAAGCAACAGGCACATCTGCCTCCATAAAGGAAACAAATGGGTTAGATATAGTTAGGGGATGTTATTTGAAGACAAAAATTAATCCAAGTTGTTGCTGGATTATTTTTTTTTAATTAATAAGTGTGCATCCCATTCCAAAGGCAGAATTTTGACAGAAAGTTTAACGTGTCATCAGTGCAGCGACGCGGCCGCCAGGTGGCTCGTCCCCGGCCTTATCGGGCCAGCTGCCAACTGACACTCCCGGCCGGGGGCTGAATGCGAGCGCGCGAAGCGACTCGAACCCTGTGTTACCGAGGCAGGGGAGACCAGCGCAAGCCAGCACTCTAGCCAACTGGGCCACCGAGACTTAATTAAAGCATTGATGCAATTGTGGAAATGCTGAGGCTGCTGGTGTTACTTGCACTGATACTGCACACTTTTTCGTGTTGCCAGTTTTGTGGTTATTTCCTAGGACAGAAATCCCTTTAGGATGACTATAATACAGGTTGTAAAATTTCGCTTGGAAAGAGTTGCAAAGGGGTATGATCCCGATAGTGAAGTTTAACTGGAATAAGGCAAGCCATAAAGCAAGTGAGGATGGGCTAAGCTTACCCAAGCTGCCGTCAATACAACCCAGGTTCAATACAACCCAGGTTCAAGTCAGTACAAACTGACTTGAACTCGCTATGGACCGGTGGGGGAGGATCGTTGATGACCCCTCCCCTAAGGTTTTCTGCGGACTGCGAAAGAACGGCGCGAGGCAGCCCGCCAAAATTTGGCATACCTTTTCCGACATTAATTTGGCATGTTGTGTCTCAATTTTTTGCAGTGGCATCGGATCGCTCAGAGGCCATACTACTGCTGCCGGATTTGGGTTCCGTTGAATGCCCTATGCAACCTATCTTACCTGCTGTCACTACTGCTAGGAACAGCACAAGGCGCGTTTGGGATAGAAGGAACATCTGTTTTTTTTTTGCGGAATAGCCCAGGCCAAACTAGGTCACCACTTGGGACGCCAGCATAGTGGGGAGGCAGAGGTGGCCCTCGCATTGAATCACTTTCGATAGAGCCTGTCACCAACCATCCAACGCCGTTTTCCGTTTGTCGCCAGCTGGCATAGTTCTAGAAATCTTAGGGGGCAGACATCTGCCCCCCGGGCATGCGAAGTTGGCGCGGACCTCCGGACGTGCGAGTGTTAAAAGAAGTAGGCGAATACACAAATAAGCCCTATATTACATACACGTGCGCATCCACACATGCTTATATATGCAATATATATATATATATATATATATATATATATATATATATATATATATATATATATATATTGTGTGTGTGTTATATATATATATATATATATATATATATATATATATATATATATATATATATATATATATGTGTGTGTAGGAAAGTATATGTGTGTGTGTGATTCCCTGCGATTCGTTCCTGTGTGTCTTAGCATAATCCGAAATGCCGAAATCCCGAAATGCCGAAATGATGCGAACTAAGGTTACCTGTTTTCTGCATACCCATGGGCAGGATAATTACAGTGTTTCGTACCTTCATATCCCTTTCCAAAAACAGTTTTTCTTCCGAATTTCGGCAAGCGATGCAATCAGGATCCATGTTATACTATCCAGAGGGGGATGTAGCTGGCATGGAAGAATGTTGATTGTCCATATGTTCGATATTATGTCCATATCCGCCATTCCATTATATATTTATTTTCACAATCCCCGTGTCAAGCTGAACAAAATTGCGTATGGTGTCTTCTTGACATTGTGACCTAACTTATGTAGCTGAATCGTGCCCGGCAGGTGTGCAGCCCGTATGCGCTATACGGTGTCCGCGTCCGCCGTCACGCGGCATCCGGTTGCAGGATCATTGGCACAGTCATATGATGCCAGCTTCAGTGAACGCATGCCATACAGTCATATTGGCAGTGAGAGGAAATCACATGGCTGCACCAACAGTGCGCTGACATCCTACAGGCGAATCTTCGCAGGGCGTACGCTTAATGTCCGCACGGTCAGTTAGCCAACATGATGCGGATGCATCGTCACTGATGGCGTGTCAAAAGGTCGGCAGTGCCAAGAAGCGTCTCCTGACGCGGCGTCGATGAGAGCGAGCCCTGGGACTGAATCGATTGGATCACACGTCGCACGGCTAATGTCTCCGTGATCGCACGCCACCTGACGGAAGCGTTGTGGAACACCATCGCAATGCCAGTGACAGGGGTCATCGTTGTACGGTTGCAACATTAGTGAGCGAACGAGGACTCTGTACTCGCAGCGTCAGTCGATGTATAAACCGTAGCGTCAGAATCCATCGTCAAGTACTCGAAGCGTTATTGAGTGCAAGTCCCATTGGTGGTGGCATCAGGGTGATGCGCTGTTAGGTCGTAGCATTGTGGAACATGACCACGTGGCTGATAGCGATCGATCCGTCATGTCGCAACAAACACGGTGAACATGATCGCACGTGCTGAGTGAGGGTTACCTGTGGCGTGAAATACAGTAGTGTTTTCGTCTACCACAGATCACACCCATTGCGAAATGAAATGGTTAACTTGGCAATGTATTTTATTTGATTTCTGCGTGATGTGCCGTACCTGTGGACATTTTATTCCGACTTTCGGCAGCGATACAATCAGCATCCACGTTGTGCTATCCAGAGAGTGATCTAGTTCATATGGAACAATGTTGGTGTCCATATTATGTCCATATCCGCTGCTCGATATTATGTCCATATCCGCTGTTCCATTATATATTTATTTCCACCACCCATCGTGTCAAGCTGAGTAATACTGTGTCTTGTGTCTTTTTCTTGACTTTGTGACCTAGCTTATACAGCTGAACCGTGCCCGGCAGGTGTGCAGCTCGTGCGCGCTATGCGGTGTCCGCGTCTGCCGTCACACGGCATGCGACTGCAGGAACATTTGGCACCGTCATATGATGCCAGCTTCGGTGATCACGTGTCATATATATATACTAGTTATGATGGAATGTTGCCATAGCCGTGAAGCGACTAGAGCATTTCGCCGTATTTGTTGGTATAACGTGAGCTGCAGCAACTCCGCGAAGCTTTAAAACCAAGGGGGACATGTAACGAATATTAGTGTGTTGCACTTCACGATACCCTGCTCTTCACACCAACCTGTTATGCTTCGGGTTGCTATCGTATATCCATGAGTCAGGCTAATAAAGCTGGACATCTACACAAACAAAACAAGCCTTGACCTTCACCCAGGTGTGCCGTTTTATGAAAATGATTGGGGTGGCTCAAGTGTCCGAAGACATGGACGGTATCCCCGCAAATACACTGAGCACATAAGCACGTAAAATGCTATTGTGTGTTGATTATAAGCCGCATTATTTGACTACGACATATCGAATGCAATATATGAAGTGCATCGCGTTATGAAAAGACGCAGACATGTTCTTTATTTCGCATTTCTCAGGTTTCGGAAGCACATCCGATACGCGGAACTTCTCGGTTGACATTCTACCATACCATTTATCACTAAATCCAACGGCAGGGCTATCGTGATGGGGCCCCTAAGCCGGCATGAGAGGCCTCGGACCAATGTGAGAATCCCTGGATCGACATGTTGGGCCACATCCCCACATGGTGGCCGATGTGACGAATTGTAAATCATCGGAGAGGAAAGAAGATGAACCCTTCTCAGGCGGTATAATGTTTTCGGAGATATGCGCTCCAAACTACCTTGATAAATGCCACAAAGACTAATACCAGCTATGGTACTATGCCGTCAGAAACTACACGCAGTTTTCGGAGCGCCTCCCATCCTCCGTGTGAGGCCATATTTTAATTATAGGGACACTTCCACGTACAGACGGTGCACCCAAATTATGGGTGCCAACCTCTTACCAAATCTTGGATCCGCCGCTGGCCATGTTATATTGATGTTCGATTATTGCGCGTGTATCATCATACAAAAAATAGCTCGCAAACGGATAGAAGGAGGGAACCCTCAACATGCGTCATGAATAAGCCGCATTGCAATGAACCATAATCGTAGCAACATCCAAGGGCTTCGACCTGCACCTTTTACGGGTACCGCTCCATAGCCGTAAACTAATTATGGTCGATTCCTCGTCCCGAAAGCGAGGTAAAGCGTGCTTCACAGGACTCTGGGGCGAAAATAGGTGTCCGGAATCTATCGAACGTCCGATAGAATCCTTATCCACACGTTCGAAGAGCGTCATCCATGTTTTGTCCGTGCGTCAGCTTAAGTGTTGGTGTGTCAATTTCGCGGCAAATATATACATATACACTATGTGACTACAGCGCGGGACAAGAACGATTTTCCACCTTGACTTTGCTATAATATCCCTGTAACCTCAACGCTTATCGAACACAGGGGGGCGCTTCCTTAAACCATGCACCTAATTGAAGTGATAAGCGCAATGATAGCATCGATCTACCAAGTAGCTTAGAATATTGAATAATTAAATATTATAATATTCTCCCCGTCCGGGAGAATATTTTATTCGCTCTTTCGGATAATAAATATATAGGATTTCAGAAGGATTCTTGGTTGTCCGGACAGCTCCGAACTGCTAACAGGATACAAACTTTCGGGCGGGATATGGGTGTCACTTTGTGACATTGGCTCAGGGGCCAATTTACCTTTCATATAGCATGTGTCCCCGGATCGGCTAAAAAAATTGCGTTGAGCGCAGAAGGGGCATATTCCGAGCTTTCTGAATTTTCGGCTCTACAGGCCCCATAGTTAAGAAAATGTCTGATGGGGAGAGGGGGAAATCAATCATTGGGGAGGGCAAACTAATGATTGGATGGGGGAGCAGTGCCTATCGTATGTAAAGTGACACCCCTGGGACAGGGCATAGATTCTTGAAAATGAATTGCCTTCCGGGCAGCGTTGAACGTACACAGAAAAACGAGCGAGTAGACTCCTGCAGGTCCCAGCAGTGGTACTGTCGTTTACCCAGCGGTACCGCCGAATCTGTGTCTAGTGGAAACGTCTCGAGAATATGTTGATGGAATACGTGAGCAAATAAGGCGCCCGTGTGACCTCACTGTACTATACTTCGATCGGGCATCGTCGGGAAAATTGTGGGATGAAGTCATAAAGTGTTGAGGCCAAGCGAGATCAACAGGGGCCTATCTGGGTTAAGTCTATATATACAAGATTATGTGAAACAGGAAAAACGTACACAGAAAAAAACACCCAATCAAGATTACATCGCGAGTTCCACAGGCACTATCTACCCGAGTACATCCACACCACATCCCCCGATATCACGCAACACGAGTGGTCTAGCAACACAAGCACGAGTCACACGTTATACCCGCATGGATGAGTCTTAGAGCAGCGGATGCGACCCAGGCTCTGTCAGGGTTCCAGGACTCAACTGTTGTTGGCAGAGGCGGGTCCATTAATGTTGATCGTGGCAGGGCATCCCACCAGACGTGAAGAAAGAAAGTGCATGCACTGAACACTGCTGGGATCAGGACACATCACACCGCAATGACACGGCACCATAGAGGAGGTCTTGGAATAGTGATCGGCAGGTGGAGAGGAATTTTCTGCGGAAAGGAAAGCCTTTTCTCCTCTTGGAGAGCGCCAACGGTCGAAGAAGTCGTTGACATACAGATTCACAATAGTTTTATCGCCGTAAGTTATATCTATACCGTCAATGTAAGACGAAGTTTTTACTCAATAACTCAGCTTGGGTGCGAATGATCAATTCTGTTCGAAGCGCCCTAAAGCCCAAATAACTAACTAACTCGGCTGCTTATGAACGTCCCTCTTAGCGTGTAGGGTCATGCTGGTTAGCGCGTCAAAGATCACCTGCGTGCCAATTCTAAAGGAAATCTGAGTAGTCGGACTGTCATTTGCCTTTGAATGACTCATGTGTGTATGAACTCTTTGGTTCCATACTCATGGAACCAAAGAGTCTCTTGGTATATATATATACATTACATATATAACTAATTTGGTATATATATTACATATATAAGCATGTGTGTATGCGCACGGGTATGTAATATAGGGCTTATTTGTGTATTCGTCTACTTCTTTTAACACTCGCTCGTCGATTTTGCGATTTTCCCGTTGGCGAAGATGCTGCATAAACATAAACATACACATCGTCAAACACAAATCAGAATTATTGAGGTCCGAGAATATAGTGGGCGAAATCCGATGAGTTTTTTTTGGGTGGGGTAGGAGGAGGGGGGTCTGATACACTTCGGTCCCCCCCCCCCCTCCAATGTTTTTCACAAATCGACACCACTGAGTACAACAGAATGTCGAAATCGCCATGGACGTCATGCTATATACCACCTTGATAAGTCGTGCAAACCTGGTTTTGAACCAACTAGGCACATATGACTGTTCCAGTTGTGCACGTTTTGAAAGGTAATTTATCACATTTACCACATCATAGGTAATCCCTTTACCTGGAATTGCGCCACGGGATGGTCGTTGTGACGATCCCGGATCCGTTATGCCGAGCAGAAAAATGATATTTCGTTTTAACGTGATACAGTTAGAAACGAGGCATGCGACTGCGCGCGTGTCGCCAGGCCTCGACTACCAATGTGGATAATCGAACAATCTGATACCCATATGGGCAGCCTCCGTCGGGGAAGGTCGACATAAAAATTGTGCCAGCAAGCTCGGCCAGTAACAGCCGGAAATTCGTTAGAAATTCACCGATCTATGGGTTATGGGAAACCATCCTACACATGCAGGCATTATTGTCACGTCTCCCTATCTTCCCGGGAATTTACTGTCACATATCTAGCACTTTAAAGTCCACCCTTTCATCCACGTCATAATTCGAGGTCATCTGGCACTGGAAGTGTTGTGCGTGTGTCGGAGCGTCGACAGTTGTTTATGGATGTAGCGGCACAGACCTCCACGGACGCACGACCCACTCCACAGTCTACACATAAATATGTAGAAAGTAGCTGTTTGGAGACATGTGTGTGTAAAAACCTGTCTTGTTACCACCTTAAAGCAAAATAATACCAGTTTGGTTAAGTTAGACTAGTTTAGGTTTCCTAAGGTGGAAGCTCTGTTCCCAAACAGTTTAAAAACTGAAATATTTACGTCAAAAGCAGCTGACGTTAAGTTAGATTAAGCTAAGTTCGGATTTTATATGTGGGGAAATTTGCAATATGTACTGCTTACAATTTTTATTATTTGGGGGGGGGAGGGGTGCGGGGAGGGGATTATTTTCTACAAAGGGAGGTTGTGATATGCTAGACTACATCATGATGGTTATGGTTATTAGGTTATGGTATTGATTCACTTCTGAGTGAATCCGTACCATTCCCACTTGTGTGTAAAAGCTACATCATAACCTTCCTCCTATAACGTATATGATGCTGAATAACATTAGCATCGTAAAATAAAAATAACATTTCTGATATCTGAAAATGAAGTTGGAGAAGTCCGATTAGTTTTTTGTTTGTGGGTGGAGGGGGTCTATTGCATTGACACTTCGGCCCCCGATGTTTTTCAAAAATCGACACCCTTGATTGCGTTTATTCATGTATGTGCATTTTAGTTTGCTTCGTGTCGTGCGTGGTAACTGACTAGACTCGGCAATCACGATGACTACATCAATGCACGTGCTTGATCAGAGGACATTGTTTTCGATTGCTATGATTTTGTGGAAGCTGTGCCCCCTTCCCGACCCTGAACCTGCCCAACCAAAACTTTGGCTTCGCCCTTCCTAATGTTATGCACCGAGGAAATGCCTTCACCCGTCGTCATCGCAGTTCAGTCCTCCTGTGCTCCGATGCTCCATCAAGGCCGGTGTGTTTTAGCCTGCATATGGGCGAATAAATATTTTACTTAAGCCGTTTTGCTTTTGGTATGAGTGGAGTGACGGTGACGTTGGGGATATAGATGACGTTTACGATGACGATGGACCCGAGTCCACTGTATGACACTAGTCGCATGCTATAACTCACAGTTTTTATGTTGATATGCACTGCGCATTAACCTTTTGTTTATGGGTAGGGTATGTTGCACCGACTGATTACGCTGAAAGGCGACGACTAAATTCACCCCGGTAAACGAGAGATGTTCCTGTACGGCTTCCACCCACAACATTGTGGTTCTGTGGTGAAAGTAGAAATATTGGTGGACTCCATTATTTGTGTTTTCCCAGCTGCGCTTCATCGTGTGATCCACACCAAACTGTATATTGCCTTAACCGAATTGCAAACATTCACGCACCTTACCTGGGGTTAACAAACGACACATTCAATCGCTGGGTCATATAGCGTAGCCAATCTATCACACCGACTGGTCGCGGGTGGACTCGGGAAATGCCGTCGGTCATGAGATTCCAACCCGCAATCTTGTGATCAAGAGGCAGACGCTCTACCAACTGAGCTACCGCGGCCCCTGTACGTCTCTAATACAGTGGCGCACCTTACCGATTCAGTTTTATACATCGATTTAATTCGTCGAAAGGCCGACATATATGAAGCCATGTGAAAGGAAATATCTAGGTAGAGCCGGCACACTTCACCCTGCACTTCTTCAGACATCTGTGGAGCGCGAGTTGATGTTCACTGTCTTGATGAAATTATCCAGGCAGTGTCGTTGCTGCATGCGCTTCAGAAGTCAGTCTGCCGTTGTATCCAAGAATATGGTACGATGTATCCATATAAATGATCAGCAATGCTTACGCTGGGATTGGATCGGGGCGCAACGGGATGGTGAACGAATCCGCAATCGCTTGGATACTTGCGCGGACCGTGCCCTTCAACAGGGTACTTGCGGATCGCTTAAAGTCAGCCATGTCCACGCGACTGTTGCCCTTGCGACTCATAGTGTAGAGAGCATCCACGATATGGAGCGGATACATTGCAAGAAAGTGTGGATAAACTATCTTAATGAAATCTTCCATCGTGAGCACTCCGTCTTTATCCGCGTCCAGCGCGACGAAAATGGTCTCCAGGGCGTCCGGATTGTCCTTGTTGGCTGCAGAGGCTGCCGCTGCCAGGCATAGGAGTAAGAGGATCCACTGAAGCATGCTAGCCCTGTTGGTTGCTGCCTGGATGTCGACTTGGTCTTGGGGGAATTTCGCAGAAGCAATGTCTTAAGTACTAGCCGACGCCTTCTTTTGTAGAAGCAGCGATGGAGTGGCCACATGCAGCAACAGGTGCACTTTCATGTTTTTGCTCAAGGTGGAAGAGGATGGCTTGCTTAGCTTGTTGTTCCACTTCTCAGATGCTGTACATCAATATGGACGCGATTTTTTGCGTCTCTTGAACAGATGTGGATAGCAAAAAACATTATCGAATGCGTTGATGCGATAGACCTTGTTTTTGTGACGTTCCTTTTATTTTCTAAGGTGTGCTGTGTTCCTTTTTCCCCACGTTGTTCCCATTAATCCGATGCCCCACGCTGCCATCTCTGCTACATGTTAATCATTGGGTCTGTTCCTGACCCTGCTCCAGAAAAAGAGTAGAGCAACTTGGAACAACCTTGAGCAGTTCGGAACAGGCTCGGTAAAAGCGAACGCTGGAACGTCTGGAGTAACTTGTAGTAAAAATATGCTGTTTGTGCTTGTATTATGGTTACATATATGACGCAGATGTTGAAAACTTGTTGACGCAGATTCCCCAAAGCGCTTCGCAAATGCATCGTGAGCGCCACATTTGTGCTACTCCAAGCTGCTCCAAGCTGCCCATGCTCTCGGCAGGAGTAAGTTAAAGTAAGTTGGAGTAGATTGGAGCTTACTTGGGTGCAGACAGATGGCAGGCCGCATTTGCTGTGTGCTTCAAAAAGGCCACCAAATTCATCAGCCGGGAAATTCTCAACAACTTATAGAGATTTTATGTCTAGAAAAACCAAGTGTCCCTAAACAAAGGAATGCCGCCGGCTTGGCATTTTTCCAAAATACGCGTAAGCTACAGGACGCATTTGATTGGTTGATGGGCCTGCGGCGTGACGTCATTTTCTCTAGTACCCAGAATGCGTTATCTGTTATCTCCATTCGTCGCGTCGGCGGAAATTGGAATTTGTCTCGTTTAGCAACGGATGCGTATGGTCTGAGTTCCCTTGAAGCTGTAACGGAATGAATTGTGAGAGAAAGAGACTTGGAAGAAGCCAGTGTAATTGTTCAAGCAACCCTAACCTGAACCGGCGATCTTTTACTCTTGCACGTGGGCACACCGCGTGAGGTAGACACAGATGATGTAAGTACCTATAATGTTCTTTTTCCCAAAGGATACAAAATTCGTGGTGCTAAAATCAGACTTCGCTGCAATCCTGGATTTAAATATTCCATTTCATGCGAGAAAGGTGTACTTTTTTGTTCACATCACATTGGCATTTTGTATGTATTCGATGTGGTCATCATGCGTGACCACCAGGTACGTAGTGTTACATGTTGTTGGGGGAAATGAGCTTTATAATGACTTACAATTTCCTCAAAGTTGGCTTTGCCCCCCATAATTAAAACTATCAACATGGGCCCTATGGAGTGTGCCCCAAATCCATTTGGACCAGATCATTTCCTTCATATATTCTTACCCTGCCCTCACCCCAATAGTACTCCCGATGTGAAATAGTTGGAAGAATTGTGGGGGTGATGATATGAGCACGACTTTTTATGCCTGAGCACTAAAGTACATATCACAAATGTACTCATGGTAAATGTGCGTGAGAGGAAATGTACGTAATAGCAAATGTACATACAGTATATGCACCTAAGCAATGTGTTTAAACGCAGACACGTATGCTCAAATGTACGTACACTGACTCATGCGTACATTTGCTGTTGTATCTTTTATGTTTACGTACTGTTGCGCTTATGTACGTTTGTCCATGCATACATTTGCGCTTACATACTTTTGCGCCTACGTACGTTTGTGCTTAGGTAAAATTACGCTTACGTGCATTTGCGCATACATACATTTTCACCTACATAAATTTGTACACAAGCAATTTTGTTCTTTCGCACTTTTGCGCTCATATACATTTGCGCAAATCAGACTTTTGCGCTTACGTACCTTTGTGAATACGTACATTTTCGCTTACGTACATTTCCACATACATACATTTTCCATGAGAGCATTTACGATCACGTACATTTGTCATGCTTACATTTGTGCTCACATACAATTGCCATACATACATCTGCACTTATGCACATTTGCATACGTATATTTGCGCATGTACATCCGCCATGTGTACCTAGATACGTGCTCGGCTACTAAACCTATATTAATCACGACCTAGCCCACCATCCTTTTTGTCCTGAGGTAAGTTAATTCTTGATGCTATTATAACCCATGGACACAACTATACATACATTAACATGAAGCACCCATGTCCCAAAATGTAGTTACAATTGGAAAATAAAAACATCAAATTAATTCAAACCAAATTAGAAAACAAACAAAAAAATTATGTGACAAAATCATCTACTTTGTACCTATGTATCAAAACGTATTTAGATAGGTATTGATATGCATGTCTTATAACTACTGTACTTTGAAGCTTAAATAGCAACCTCGGTACCACATTCATAAACATTGCATAATATAAATAAATGTCAAGAAATCAGAAGTTACCAGTAACTACAGATGTACCACCTTTTCAAGGTATCATTCAGACATAACAATTTTAGTCTTAAAAAACAGGTCAGGCTAGGTTATGTTGGTGTTTTTAACTTTGCAATTGTTCAGGAAAAAGGCATTGAAAATTTCCAATTAAAAAATGTGTGTTCCTTGAGGGATTGGCGGAACAATGACCATGTTCTTCATATATCGGCAATTTGCATTCTAGCATAGAAGGTTATGCCAGGTTAGATTAGGTCATCGTACATTTTTTCTTCATTTTGAGCATTACTTCTTATGGTATAGTACCCAACTTCATACCCCTTTTTGGGCAATATTTTGCATCTGAACTGAAAAGTATGCATTTGCAGAGGAAATGAGTGGTTACTTCATATTACACACACTTATAAACTAGCATGCTAATAAGAAATTTGAGAAAAAGGAAGAATTTCCTTAAACTGCAAAGATGCATTTTTTTTCAGTGAGCTCAGTGTTAAATTATTCCTAAAATATGGTGGAATATACCACTTTCTGAACACTCAATCAACATCCTCTCCAGGGAAGTATCAACATCCTGCTACTTGACACTTGCTTTTGAAGTCTTTCATGTTTCCTTTCTAAGAGCACCTCATTTGTAAGCATCATAATCATGCTCTGAATAAGGGATGATGATACACAAACATTTCACAATGGAATTTCAAGGAAAGGGATCATCCATAATGTGATATGGCATACAGCATTAGTTTATATACTTTTTTTTTCTTGCTATCCAGAATGTAGCTCTTCTTCAATAATGAATCTCAAAACAACCAATAAAGGTGCAGTCATAAGCACACCATCAGCTCAAATTGTTCCCTGAAAGACTTCAAAATTATTTCAAATGACTAATTCCGAGATAGAAAAAACGAAATCCTATCGAGATAGATGGAATCAAGTGGCGTGCCAAAGGGCTGTATCGAATGTTTTTACGGTATGCCTATTTTCATTTGATATTGGGGGACGGGTCAATTCATTATTGAAGGGGGAAAATTTAACCCTGAGGGAGGGGGGACACGTGCCCCACCAAACGTATACACAACCTTGAACGGGTCCCTATGTACCCCTAATTCCGTTGAGCCCGCTCATTGTCTTCATGTATTGAGCCTCCCAAAAAGTCACCAAAACCCTGCGCCTATGATCAGCATCACCACTGTGTGCATGCTAGGTGGTGAGGGCGCAGGCCCAGTCAATCATTGACTGCCCCTCCCATCAGAGCAAAGCTGAACCATCGGACGTAGGGACCTGCCCTTGATGGGGCTGGGTGACCACGAGTGTTTATTTTCCTATTTTTTGGGTAGGGGGCGCAATACCTGAAGGCAATGAGCAGGCCCAAATGGATTGGGGACACATTGTATAGCGGCTGATGTTAAAGTTTACATTATTTCCGGGGTAGGGACGAAGCCAGCATTTAGGGCAGGATTTGACATCTCTCACAGAGCCATGTGGGTTGAAGTCCTCCTTTTTTTATTGAATTGGCATGAGGACAAATTAACATTGCCAGGGTCCCAAATCGGGGGAACCGGACCCATCCAGGATTTTCAGTCATGGATGAGGGGCCACTTGCCCCCAGAAGTATACAAAGTGACATCCGTGTTATATATGTTTGGGCGTCATTCGGCGTGATTGTTGAACTGCATGTTGTTTTCTTGCCCAAGGCCACTTGGCATGAAAGTCATTTTATGCTAGGGTGGTGTAAAATCGCCATTCCTTGGTGTATCTTCCGGCACATCGCAATTTTTACACCCTTCGTCCTCTATAATAATACTCTGTGTAAAAATTAAAGCTCTAAAGTTGGTATGTGTAAACATACTCCGGTAGAAAGCTCTGGTATAGAATTACTCTATGCTACAGGGTTGTTCAGGCGATTTTTGTACACCATCGGCGTAGCTATATTCCAAAAGCGGGGTATTCTTAGGTACTTTCGGGAGTAGATTTATCCCAAATGATGTAAGTTTTTGGCGCATCGCCTAAATTTTACGGAAAGTGTTCCTCATATTGCTGTTCATGTTGCTACTCTATGTCAAAAAGCATGTATTATGCAACCGATCTGTTGGGCGGGCTTCAGTGCGTTTCCACCGGTCCCCAACCGGGCTTGGCAGCATCATGCCGGCCAGTCCCGGGCTTCGGTCCGAAAATTTTGGACACTCCCCACCTTTATAGAATACCGGATCGAAATTAACCCGTCCCGTCTCGGGGGGGTCTTCAACCCCCCCCCCTCAGGTTTTTCGCGGATAGCGGACGAACGGCGCGCGGCAGCGCGCCCAAATTTGACATACCTTTTCCCACGTCAATTTAACATGCTGATTGAAAATTTATAGGTCAGGTCCTCTAGGGTCAATGAGTTATTCAAGGTCAATTGAGGTCACCTCGAAAAAAGTTCAACCAGTCGTCACGCTTTAACGGGTACAGATATTTTAATGAAACTTTCAGCGTTTGCTTATCTTTAGGGATGCAACAAAACGTACGAGTTTAATTTTTTCTTTTTTTCGTTTTGAACTACATATACATTTTGCGTATTTGCCATATTGCAGTTGAAACACAGGATTCTGGCTAAAGTAAACATTTATTATTAGTTAAAGTTGACTTCCAACAACGTTTGTCGCCCTGCTCTACCCATTGGAAAAGGAAAATTAAAGAAAACTTGAAAACTCCAAATTTTTTAATTTATAAAAAATAAAAGTTTTATCTTTGGGAGGCCACAAAATTATGGCCTTGCTCGATTTCGCTGTCGTTTTCTCATTCCAAATAAATTTCGTTTTTTCATATATCCCCCAAAATGAACTCCCCAGAATAAAAAACATAATGTAAGTCGTGAAAAGTCGTGAAAATCTAGCCCCCCGCCCCCAGGTGACCTCACTTTTGGTGGAAAAGTGTTTTAAGGGATGGACCCGGACCCTACTCGTCGAGCGCGTTCCGATGATACCTCTGTCGTTTTCGTGCGATGCTTAGTTTGGATTTTAGAGGGGGGTTCTTCAACCGCCCCCCCCCCCCTCCCGAGACGGGGTGTGAGGATTTGACCGAAAAGACGGCGCGGGTTAATGCCGGATGGCCTGCAGCTGTATTAGTCTTTCAACATTACGGTGAGAATGTGCACTACCATACCCGACGTTTCGGTGTCCTACATTCAAGGGCAAAATAGAGTGAAATTGATTTATTTTGGGTTAATTTCGGGCTGTCTTACTTCCAGCAACAGAGCACGTGGTGTTGGAGCGGTCTTGCTGAGCTGCCTGGTCTGTGTGGCGCCACGTCCGGGGGGGGGGGCAGCACGACACCGAAAGCGAGATATTCACACAGGAGGCGACTCTCTCAAACTCAGCCGCCGCCGCCCAGACCGCATTAAGCCGGTACACCGGTCCAATGCTCCATAATATTGGTCTCTCGTTGTGCGCTACTGTGCGGACTTTTCTCAAAGCCTTATTGGAACTTTGAGGTAGTAACAAGTTGAACGACTATTGTAGGTACAAATTGTTTGATCAAAGATGGCACATTGTGAAACATGTGCCTATTTGAATTCCTTAACGTACTGAGAATGTTCTCGGCTATCGTTTCATTTATCGCATGCCCAGTTTTTTTAAAACGTATCTTACCATTGTCAGTCTTCAAACGACGGCAATATATGTATGTATATATATATATATATATATATATATATATATATATATATATATATATATATATATATATATATATATATATATATATATATATATATATATATATATATATATATATATATATATATATATATATATATATATATATATATATGTATCTATATATTTCCATGGCTTTTTCATACGTAATATTGTTCATGTTCGTCGACTTGCTACAATAAGAAATCTTGTGCAAATTTCCGTAAAAACTATAACCTGATGTGCTTCAGACATCTGGTGACGGAATGGCGCCGCAAATATCGCGTCATAAATGGTCCATGAATACATTTCTGGTCCGTTTTTTTTCCCGGAGTTGTCACACTGTGCGGCGGCAAGGTGGGCCGGCCCCGACGAGATATGGTTCACGTGCTGCGGCGTGACGCGCGGTGAAGAGCGTTGGCAGCCCCTCACGCGAGAGTGCACCGCGCTGCCAAAAGTGTCCGTCAAGCAGAAGTGCACTTCTGGCGCACCTGACGAAACACACAGAAGGAAAAGTTGCGCGTGGAGTGGCGCACCCTCGCGAACGGAAAACCTGACGGCCGCGATGACTGTCGCACCGGAACAGCAGCGTTTCTTGCTGGCGCCACCTGGGCGGGGGGCGCGAGACAAGAGGAGCCTGAAGCGACCATCTGATACCTGAGAAGAACAGCACACAGGTGAGCCTCGTCCTCCGACTGACATGAAACGAAACACTTCGAAATTGACGCAGCCCGAGAATGCACCTGTCATTACAATTGCTGCTGCGTCTACAAATGCCGGTCCCTGGCAAGACGTCGCTTGAAATAATCCCAGAAGTGACAGCAGGTAAGATAGGTTGCATAGGGCATTCAACGGAACCCAAATCCGGCAGCATGCCCTCCGAGCGATCCGATGCCACTGCAAAAAAAAATTGAGGCACAACGTGCCAAATTAATGTTGGAAAATGTATGCCAAATTTTGGCGGGCTGCCTCACGCCGTTCTTTCGCAGTCCGCAGAAAACCTTAGGGGAGGGGTCATCAACGACCCTCCCCCACCGGTACATAGCGAGTTCAAGTCAGTTTGTACTGACTTGAACCTGGGTTATATTGAATCTGGTTTGTATTGACGGTACCTTCGGTAAGCTTAGGCCATTCTCACTTACTTTATGGCTTGCCTTATTCCATTTAAACTTCACTTTCGGGATCAAACCACTTTGCAACTCTTTGAAAGCGAAATTTTACAGCCTGTATGATAGTCATCGTAAAGGGATTTCTGTCCTAGGAAATAACCACAAAACTGGCAACACGAAAAAGTGTGCAGTATCAGTGCAAGTAACACCAGCAACCTCAGCATTTCCACAATTGCATCAATGCTTTATTAAGTATCGGTGGCCCAGTTGGCTAGAGTGCTGGCTTGCGCTGGTCTCCCCTGCCTCGGTAACACAGGGTTCGAGTCGCTTCGCGCGCTCGCATTTAGCCCCCGGCCGGGAGTGTCAGTTGGCAGCTGGCCCGATAAGGCCGGGGACGAGCCACCTGGCGGCCGCGTCGGTGCACTGATGACACGTTAAACTTTCTGTCAAAATTCTGCCTTCGGAATGGAATGCACACTTATTAATAAAAAAATAATCCAGCAACAACTTGGATTGGTTTTTTTCTTCAAATAACATCCACTAACTATATCTAACCCATTCGTTTCCGTTATGAAGGCAAATGTGCCTGTTGCTTCTTAAAGGCTTGACACTTTTAGTGCTTGACATTTTTATTTTTATTTTTAGTTTTGTTCTAAAAAGGTAGGTTTGGCTAGATTGGTTGGACATTTTTACCGATAATTTTCATGCTATATTACGTAACTCAAAGCCCTTTTTGACATCATTTCCCTCACCGCATGAAAGGTACGCATGTGCACGTAAAATTAGTGGTCCCATCATTTCGGTCACCTTCATAAACATGGTATTCTGAAGAAAATTCAACAAAATAAAAACACCATAAAGGGTCCAATTATAAACTAAGTTTTAATTTTGGTGGAGAACATTTTTGAAAACTTTTGAAAGGCATTCCGACTTAAAAACAAAACTAACCTAACTTAACCAAACAAAATCCATTTCTTCGCTGTTTGGAGACATGTGTGTGTAAAAACCTGTCTTGTTACCACCTTAAAGCAAAATAATACCAGTTTGGTTAAGTTAGACTAGTTTAGGTTTCCTAAGGTGGAAGCTCTGTTCCCAAAAAGTTTAAAAACTGAAATATTTACGTCAAAAGCAGCTGACGTTAAGTTAGATTAAGCTAGGTTCGGATTTTATATGTGGGGAAATTTGCAATATGTACTGCTTACAATTTTTATTATTTGGGGGGGGGGGGGGGGTGCGGAGAGGGGATTATTTTCTACAAAGGGAGGTTGTGATATGCTAGACTGCATCATGATGGTTATGGTTATTAGGTTATGGTATTAATTCACTTCTGAGTGAATCCGTACCATTCCCACTTGTGTGTAAAAGCTACATCATAACCTTCCTCCTATAACGTGTATGATGCTGAATAACATTAGCATCGTAAAATAAAAATAACATTTCTGAGATCTGAAAATGAAGTTGGAGAAGTCCAATTAGTTTTTTTGTTTGTGGGTGGAGGGGGTCTATTGCATGGACACTTCGGCCCCCGATGTTTTTAAAAAATCGACACCCTTGATTGCGTTTATTCATGTATGTGATCTGTTGTGCATTTTAGTTTGCTTCGTGTCGTGCGTGGTAACTGACTAGACTCGGCAATCACGATGACTACATCAATGCACGTGCTTGATCAGAGGACATTGTTTTCGATTGCTATGATTTTGTGGAAGCTATGCCCCCTTCCCGACCCTGAACTTGCCCAACCAAAACTTTGGCTTCGCCCTTCCTAATGTTATGCACCGAGGAAATGCCTTCACCCGTCGTCATCGCAGTTCAGTCCTCCTGTGCTCCGATTCTCCATCAAGGCCGGTGTGTTTTAGCCTGCATATGGGCGAATAAATATTTTACTTAAGCCGTTGTCCTTTTGGTATGAGTGGAGTGAGGGGAGGGTGACGGTGACGTTGGGGATATAGATGACGTTTACGATGACGATGGACCCGAGTCCACTGTATGACACTAGTCGCATGCTATAACTCACAGTTTTTATGTTGATATGCACTGCGCATTAACCTTTTGTTTATGGGTAGGGTATGTTGCACCGACTGATTACGCTGAAAGGCGACGACTAAATTCACCCCGGTAAACGAGAGATGGTCCTGTACGGCTTCCGCCCACAACATTGTGGTTCTGTGGTAAAAGTAGAAATAGTGGTGGACTCCATTATTTATCTTTTCCCAGCTGCGCTTCATCGTGTGATACACACCAAGCCTTATATTGCCTTAACCGAATTGCGAACAGTCACGTACCTCACATGTGGTTAGTTTACGACACATTCAACCCCTGGGTCATATAGCGTCGCCAACCGATCACACCGATTGGTCGCGGGTGGACTCGGGAAATGTCGTCGGTCATGAGATTCCAACCCGCAATCTTGTGATCAAGAGGCAGACGCTCTACCAACTGAGCTACCGCGGCCCCTGTACGTCTCTAATACAGTGGCGCACCTTACCGATTCAGTTTTATACATCGATTTAATTCGTCGAAAGGCCGACATATATGAAGCCATGTGAAAGGAAATATCTAGGTAGAGCCGGCACACTTCACCCTGCACCTCTTCAGACATCTGTGGAGCGCGAGTTGATGTTCACTGTCTTGATGAAATTATCCAGGCAGTGTCGTTGCTGCATGCGCTTCAGAAGTCAGTCTGCCGTTGTATCCAAGAATATGGTACGATGTATCCATATAGATGATCAGCAATGCTTACGCTGGGATTGGCTCGGGGCGCAACGGGATGGTGAACGAATCCGCAATCGCTTGGATACTTGCGCGGACCGTGCCCTTCAACAGGGTACTTGCGGATCGCTTAAAGTCAGCCATGTCCACGCGACTGTTGCCCTTGCGACTCATAGTGTAGAGAGCATCCATGATATGGAGCGGATACATTGCAAGAAAGTGTGGATAAACTATCTTAATGAAATCTTCCATCGTGAGCACTCCGTCTTTATCCGCGTCCAGTGCGACGAATACGGTCACCAGGGCGTCCGGATTGTCCTTGTTGGCTGCAGAGGCTGCCGCTGCCAGGCATAGGGGTAAGAGGATCCACTGAAGCATGCTAGCCCTGTTGGTTGCTGCCTGGATGTCGACTTGGTCTTGGGGGAATTTCGCAGAAGCAATGTCTTAAGTACTAGCCGACGCCTTCTTTTGTAGAAGCAGCGATGGAGTGGCCACATGCAGCAACAGGTGCGCTTTCATGTTTTTGCTCAAGGTGGAAGAGGATGGCTTGCTTAGCTTGTTGTTCCACTTCTCAGATGCTGTACATCAATATGGACGCGATTTTTTGCGTCTCTTGAACAGATGTGGAGAGGAAAAACATTATCGAATGCGTTGATGCGATAGACCTTGTTTTTGTGACGTTCCTTTTATTTTCTAAGGTGTGCATGTGTTCCTTTTCCCACGTTGTTCCCATTAATCCGATGCCCCATGCTGCCATCTCTGCTGCATGTTAATCATTGGGTCCGTTCCTGACCCTGCTCCAGAAAAAGAGTAGAGCAACCTGGAACAACCTTGGCCAGTTCGGAGCAGGCTCGGTAAAAGCGAGCGCTGGAACGTCTGGAGTAACTTGTAGTAAAAATCAGTTGTTTGTGCTTGCATTATGGTTACATATATGACGCAGATGTTGAAAACTTGTGGACGCAGATTCCCCAAAGCGCTTCGCAAATGCATCGTCAGCGCCACATTTGTGCTACTCCAAGCTGCTCCAAGGTGGCCCTGCTCTCGACAGGAGTAAGTCAGAGTAAGTTGGAGTAGATTGGAGCTACTCCGTTCTGCTCCGAAGACGCACGGGAACACGGAGCAGCCACTCCAAGTTGCTCGGAGCAGCTTGGAGCAGGGTCGGGAACAGACCCTTTATCACGTCGGCGCACATACCTTCCCAGCTTAGTAACGTTACGAGCTGTCACCGCCGGGGCAGGCACGCTCTGGACAAGATCGGTCACCTCCACTGTGTTACAGGCGCCATGGCACAAGCAAATAAGCACACGCAAAGCTTCCGTCGGGGAAGGCTGACACAAAAATTTAGCCAGCAAAATCCACGCCAGCCACCGTGAATGGAGGAGCATGTGTTACCCTATGGCTGTGGAGAGGAGCCACAGATGCGCTAGAGGCCCGGACATTTTGTTTCTGACATGAGACTCAGTCAAGTCTCACGCGTTACTATCACAAGTACCCAAAGTCATAAGTAGCAAGATTCATAAGTTGCAAAGCTGCCAGATAACTTCTAGAATATCCGCGGATAGGGCGGATTCACAAGTACCCGGTCTCATAAGTTCCAAAAATAGTTATCAGAAGTGAGGACGTCATCAGGAAGCTTTACTGTGCATATGTCAGGCCACATTTGGAATACTGCATCCAAGCTTGGTCTCCTAGCTATGAAAAAGATTGTTGGTTTTTAGAGAGAGTATAAAAGAGGGCTACAAAAATGGTTAATGGTATAAGCAACCTGGCATATGATGAAAGATTAAAGAAATTGAATATGTTTTCACTTAGATATAGAAGGCTGAGAGATCTCATCAAGGTCTTTAAATTTGTCAATGGTATGGAGAGGGGATTTCTTGGGGAAATGTTTGAATTTAAAAGAAATGATGCAATTAGATGTCATAAATGAAAAATTAAAGTTAATCACAGCAGAACAAGGTTAAGACAGACTTTCTTCACCAACAGAGTAGTAGAACACTGGAACCAGCTGCCAGAAACCATTGTCAGTAGCAGCACATTGAACATCTTTAAAAACAGCATAGACAATCATTATAAGAATAGAGGGCTTGGTTTTAAGTATTACCGGGAGGGCTGAATGGCAGATTTGATGGGCAACTTGTTGAGTTTACAGAGTGCAACCAAGAAGAGCCCATGTGGCTGATAGTTGCGCTAATCTTTGATGTCTTTATGTCTTTATGTCTCTATGTATGGAAAGCTAGGAACATTTGATGCCAAATTCAAGGGATTGGAAACTTGTGTAAAATATTAAAACAAATCTGAGAATTAGTT
The DNA here is from genome assembly GCA_034440575.1 of Imbricaverruca yamaguchii. NCBI lineage: Eukaryota > Metazoa > Arthropoda > Thecostraca > Neoverrucidae > Imbricaverruca > Imbricaverruca yamaguchii. Next base: position 279,201 of record JAOTOL010001170.1, read on the forward strand.
TTGCCTGGCACCGCTAAGCAACTCAAAACCAGCTTTGGATCTTCCAATGCATCCAATATGTTCTAGCATGTTCAACTGTTCCCAATTGAAAACCAGGCTTCGTCTGACAAAATGTTTGGTCTGATCTTTGGGCTTATAATATTATTCATGTTCCTCATAGTTGGTACCCAAATGCCCATGCCTGAAGTTGGTACGTGGTCTGGACCCCCCGATTTGGTGCAATGTTTTGCACTATTCTTGGAACTGATGAAAACGTGTACGTATGGATTTGGGTGCTTGTGAATCCTCTCTGCCCGTGGATATTTTAAAAGTCATCTGGCAGCCTTGGAACTTCTGAAACTTGGCACTCATGACTTTTGTTACTTGTGATAGGGGTCCGTTGCCTCACGTCCTGAACCACTGTTGCCGCGCTGCTGCTTTTCAGTTGCACCACAACGGATTGCTGTCCCGCCTCGCAGAGGGGGATGCCGCAGCGGGACGGCGCGCAGCTGCGCGTCCAGAGGTGAAAATGTGAAAGAGGTGAAATCCACTTTTTCACCTCTGTGCGCGTCGGCCGGCAAGTGCCCCGGGACCTGTCCTCCACCCGGACCCAGTTGTCCTCCACCCGGACCCAGTTGTGGCGCCCGACAACGAGGTCGCATCGGTCGATGTGACCATCGCCCTCGATAATCGAGCCGCGGCGCTGCATGCCGCCGACGACGGGAATAGCTGTCCAAGTATGCCCCCCCCCCCGTCATTGAGCAGCTTGGCCAGCAGGGCAAGACAGCTTCGACCAACGTCTTTGTCGTGCGCTCCCTCAGTGTCTGGTATCGCGGGAATGAGGCCGTGGCGAAACAGATCGGCGACAGTCGCTTTTGTGTGAAGCTGACGCTTCAGCTGATGGTGAGTGACGCCCTGAGGCGGTCCCGTTACGCGCACGTCGAGCACGTCGCCGGGCGCCGGCAGGTGACGCCCTGAGGCGGTCCCGTGACGTGCACGTCGAGCATGGCACCGGGCGCCGGCAGGTGACGCCCTGAGGCGGTCCCGTGACGTGCACGTCGAGCACGGCACCGGGCGCCGGCAGGTGACGCCCTGAGGCGGTCCCGTGACGTGCACGTCGAGCACGGCACCGGGCGCCGGCAGGTGACACCCTGAGGCGGTCCCGTGACGTGCACGTCGAGCACGGCACCGGGCGCCGGCAGGTGACACCCTGAGGCGGTCCCGTGACGTGCACGTCGAGCACGGCACCGGGCGCCGGCAGGTGACGCCCTGAGACGGTCCCGTGACGCGCACGTCGAGCACGGCACCGGGCGCCGGCAGGTGACACCCTGAGACGGTCCCGTGACGCGCACGTCGAGCACGGCACCGGGCGCCGGCAGGATCAGCAGCCCGCGGTCGTGACGTATGGTGCGGGTAGGCAGGGCGTTGCGCCATACCACGGGGGGGCCCTGTGCGGAGGGGGCGAGGGGCTCTCGATCGTCCCGCCCGGGGACTCCTTGTTACTCTGCACGGCCCGCTCACCATTCCGGCTTTGCGCCGGCGGCTGACGCTGCCGGCAGCAGCGTTGGGTGCCGGTCAGGTCATCAGATTGTGCGATCAGGTCATCAGATTGTGCGATCAGGTCATGTACGATCAACGAGCTATTGACGGTCAAGTGAGGTCACCCAAAAACAGCGCAGCCACGCCTCTCGCTTTAACACGCGTCGTGGAGGTGGGGTGAAATCCGCCTCCTTCGGTTTTTCGTAGATAACTCCTGATTTTACTGGCAGATATACGCCATTGTTTGTGTACCTGCCAATAAATGAACGGCGCGTTGTTTAAAGTAAGAAAAATACAAATTGGCCGAAAGTTTTTCGAGTTAGGGGTCGCTAAAGTCAAAACGTTTTCTCAGCGCGAGACCACAAATATCCGCGCTGATGTGCTTCCCGTATATTGGCAAAAAGGAAGTGTTCTTGGCAAAACTAGCGACTTGTTTGATGTACATTGTCATGCTACATCGTTCCAAAGTCATGTCAAGTCACCGAGGTCAAGTCAGATCAAGTTCATGACAGGTTCACACACGCCTTGGAGGGGGATGGCGAAATCCGCCAACCCCTCCGATGTTTCGGACTTTCGCAAGCATTTCCGCGCCCTCAAGCATTTCCGCAAAATGAGTTTTATCTATCTGTCGATATTGGCATGTTTTCTTCTTCTCAGTCTGCCAGAGTTCTGAGTTGCGTGTTCATCACATTTCCCTTCGGTGTATGATTATCATGTCTGACGCTGATGGTGAAAAATATATGTTTAAAAATCGGAGACGTTAATCAAAGACATTTCGATAAAAAAATCAACCTGGAAATATCGCACACGAAGCCGTACATCTGGGAACGTGAGGATCGCTCACGTTTTGAATGGGACTTGTCGACACTTCACCTAGATACCAACACCGATACTTCAACATGTTTCGTGATTCCCCTTGTATCTTGACGATGAGGATCGACACTCCTTTCTTTCAAAAATGAAAATCCGAGTTTTGCTTGGGTGGCTTTAGGAACGAGGGTTCTATTGCTAAGCAGAGCTTGTTGCGTAAGCCCTGGCCCCAGCACCCGATCCATGTATTCCACTTCAACGGCAGAATTTTGGCCGAACGTTCATCGTGCCGCCAATACACCGACACGGCCGCCCGGTAGCTCGTCCCCGGCCTTATCGGGCCAGCTGCCAACTGACACTCCTGGCCGGGGGGCTAAATGCGAGCGCGAGAGGCGACTCGAACCCTGTGTTACCAGGGCAGGCGAGACCAGTTCAGGCCAGCGCTCTAACAAATCGTCACGGTGACTATCACAAATTCTTGTAGCGTTTATGAACGTGGAAAGAAACTCCCCACGTTCTCTCCACCAGGCATTTTCGAAAAGTGATTGGTACGCTGCTTCGTCTCTGTGAAGCCTGTTTATCTTATATCACGGAGGAGACTTACTTAAATCTGCATCTTATTATAAACTTCGATCCTTAGTGTATGAACCAATGCATTTCCAGGTTTATGCGTTTATGGGTTTAGCGTTTATTCCAGGTTTATGCGTTTAGCGTTTATGAACGTAGAACATAATTCACCACGTTCTCTCCACCAGGTATTTTCGAAAAGTGATTCGTGCTCTGCTCCGTCTCTCTCAAGCCTGTTACGGTCTCCTCCCTGATGCCGACATCTCTCTTGCCCACCGGCACCAAAGCCGACACCTTAATCTACCTCGGAACCGCCACCAGGCCGGAAAGTATTGCGTTGTATACGGATATTGACTACGGATATATGTACGGAGCGGGTATGGACAGAGGTGAAACAAGTGTCAAACCTGTCGCCTACACAATATCAGATCCCGCCAGGCTGTCACATGTTGACGGCTCACAGTTACACCAGGGTGCGAACGAGAATTATCCCTGATAGACGTTAGAATGGGAGAAAGAAGAATGGTTTTCGGTATATTTATATTTATATATACATATATATATATATATATACATATATATATGTATATATACATATATATACTTATTATATATATATATATATATATATATATATATATATATATACATATATATATATGTATATATATATATATATATATATATAAATATACAGAAAACAATTCTTCTTTCTTCCATTCTAGCGTCTATCAGGGATAATTCTCGTTCGCACCCTGGTGTAACTGTGAGCCATTAACATGTGACATTGCTATATATATATATATATATATATATATATATATATATATATATATATATATATATATATATATACTCCAATTTGGCGTAAATTCAAGGAAGTATCACTATTCAGCAGCTTGTGTAACCATAGGCTGAAGTGACGCGCTCACTGCTCACGATACTGGTACAGGCTGAGCAGGACACTGATTTGGCGAACAAAAGTAATCTGAACAGTAAACTGAACAGCGAAGTTCAAAGTGGTGAAGCGAGCATGCTATCCACCCTAGTAATGCTGTATGCTCATGGCGTACACACTTCCGAAGAGTAAAATGAACAACATGTGGGCCACAGGTGTATAACTTTGCATCCTTTTGGGACGAAACTTGCTCCCCTACCAATGTTAGCTCTGCACTCCCCCCCCCATAATCCCAATAATTTCAACTTTTAACATTGGGCCCTATGTGGTATTCATCCAATACATTTGCGCCTGTCCATGCCTCTATGTAATCTGCATTCCCAATAATTTTTTATAAACCTACACTTATGAAAGGCCAACAGAGAAAACATATATAAAATTATAACATTGGCAATGTAATCATGAATTTCTCAACATGCTTCTCAAATTGGTCGCCTCGGCTCTTGGAAACCCACTCATTCAGAAGGATGTGGGGAATTTTCCCCTTTCGTAAGCCACTGTGGCTGCTCAACGAATGCATCTTTTTTCTTCAGCGAATGGCACCCTTCAGTCTAGAAAAGGACCCTAGGATGATTTTCCTTCGGGACCTGATCGGAATTTTCCGCTGCTCATGTTGATTCTCATTAGGCACTTCATGATTTTTTGTGGTCGAATTCTATTGATTTAATTCCTCTGAGGTATATTGTCTGCATGATGTGTGTGTATGTGTGCATGATGTGTGCATATGTGTGTGCATGATGGGTGTGTATGTGTGATGTGTGTATGATGTGTGTGTATGAGGTGCGTGTATGATGTGTCTATGTGTGTATGTGTGTATGCGTGAGCATGTGCTTGCGCGTTTGTGTGTGCGTGTGCGTGTACATGTGTATGTGTGTATGTGTATATGTGCATGCGTATATGTATGTGAACATGTGCATATGCATGTGTGTATGTGTATGTGTATTTACATGGTTATGTGCATGTGTATTTGTACGTGCATAGGTATGTGTAAATGTATGTGTGTATGCATGTGCATATGTATATGTGTGTGGTGTGTGCATATAATGTGTGTACGCGTATGTATGTATGTGTGTTTGTGTGTGTATGATGTGCGTGTATGGTATGTATGTATGTATGATGTGTGTGTATATGTGTGTGTATGATGTGTGTGTATGTGTGCGTAAGATGGGTGTATGATGTGTGTGTGTGTGTGTGTGTGTGTGTGTGTGTGTGTGTGTGTGTGTGTGTGTGTGTGTGTGTGTTTGTTTGTGTGTTTGTTTGTTTGTTTGTTTGTTTGTATGTGGTATTACCTTGGGAAAAAAAGTGTGTGAGGTTAGAGGTTACACAGGTTAGACAGAGGTTAGAGGGAGAGACCCAGAGACAGAGAGACAGATAGACAGAGAGACAGAGAGAGGGAGAAGCAGACAGATAGACAGAGAGAGACAGAGAGACAGATACGTAGAGACAGAGAGACAGAGTGGAAGAGAGACAGAGAGACAGACAGAGTGACAGAGAGACAGACTGATAGAGAGACAGAGAGACAGAGAGACAGAGAGACAGAGAGACTGATAGGCAGGGAGACAAAGATAAATGAACGTTGATAAATGAAATGAACGTTGATAAATGAAATGAATGTTGATAAATGAAATGAACGTTGATAAATGAAATGAACGTTGATGAATTATAAATGAACGTTGACTGCGTTTAGTATAACGCATGGATGAATTATAAATGAACGTTGACCGCGATTGATAGTTGTGTTATATTTACGACCAACTGTTGCGTGACCAAAAGAAGTGGCTAAACACGAATACTGAAATGGCACATGTGCAGTAGCCTGTGTCGAGAATTGTCAGTGATGTTAACCAAAACGGCTACTGTTCTTATTGCCTTGATATGTGCCTAACAATTCAGCATAAAAATTAGATCGCCGGCAATCGGCATTTTTTATCAGCATGCGTTTGAAAAAGAATCTGTTTTCGGCATTCGTCACCATATTGACTGTGAGAACCAATCCACATAAGTGGGTCAAATAGTACCTCTTTTTGATCGTCTCGACGAACTGAGTCGATTGAAACATAGCAATATTCTCGAAAAAAAATCGACAGGTAAGAAAATATCGGCTATCTTGTGTCTTCTAATGCACTAGCAAATCTCCATTTCCGGGCATACAAGGAACTATAAGGTTTAAACAAGTAAAAATCATGATACAGCCGCGGTTTCTGCACTTACTCAAATGGGGACTTCAGCATCACACACTGGACATAGAAATATAGATAAAGCTTTATATTTATTCGCTGCTTGAACTACATAGCAGCATGATCGAGGGAGGCTGCTTTGTACGCATGTGCATCACATACCAAATACAAGGCTATCTGAATGTCTCAACATGCAACAAATAGGTAACTATTCGTTGCACGCTGGGACATTTAGAGGAAAATCATATACGTTGGTGATAAAATGATTAAAATTCGCCGTGTTCATTGAAATTCGACGTCATCACCCCGAAAATTTGTTTTCCCCAAAGGGACATATGTCAGACAACAATCAATGAACACTGGAAATGTGCAAGACAAACATCGCGCGAAGGTGCGTAGCACATCTGACCGGACGGCATAGAGCACCACAGTTCTATCATTCATGGAGCTCACAGTCGTTTTAGCATATTCTCCACGACCCTCCTAGTTGCTAGCACGGACAAAAGCTGCTGGTGCATGTACCTACACTGTACCTAGCATATCATGGTCTGGGAGACACTGCATGCAAAAACCTCCGGCGTATAGTTTAATTAATTGTAGAGGTTTACCATCCGATGTGGTCTCGTGCGAAGGTGCAGCACAACTGGCTGGATGGGCCGAGGCATGTGCTGCGCCAGCTGCAGCTCACTCGGCTGCAGCATGGGGAAGTCGTGAGCATCGTGAAGCCGTACCTCCACTGCAGTGCCCGGTATGCTCACAGCGAAATGTCGCTCCAGACACATCTCTAGAGCGATGATAGAGTAGAGCGCCAGTTCGCTGTTGAACGTGTCAGGTGCACCCGGGGCAAAAAATGAGCGTGGAGACACCAGCATCCGTCCCAGGAGAACTCAGACTAAATGAGACCGCGGGGAGTTTGCAGGAGTCGATATCCTGGGACTGCGCCTTCGAACCGGCGCTCACTTGCCACACGCCAAGCTCCGAACTTGATGGCTATGTAGACATGCCAATGTCAGTTCCACAGTTTCCCGTGCACGGTCAGTCAGTTGAACAATGCATGAAACAGGTGTTGCTAGCTGCAAAAAAAACGTGTATGGTAAGGAGAGAGGGACGACTACATCCGGGTTGGCTACATGAACCGGTAGCTTTTGCTCGTGCTAACAACTAAGAGGGGCGTAGAAAATATACTAAAACGACTGTGAGTTCCATGAAGACAGAATTGTGGTGCTCTATGCCGTCCAGTCAGTTGTGCTCCGTACCTTCGCCGATGTTTGCCTTGGATATACCAGTGTTCATTGATTGATGTCTGACATGTGACCTTTCGGGGATATATAGGCATCGATGGTCCCATGGTGATCACGGCGAACTTCAATGATGGCGAATTTTAATCATTCGTATCACCAACTTGTCTGAATTAGTCTGAACGTGATGTGGAAAGGCTATCTGAATGTCTCAACATGCAACGAATAGGTAGGTATTTGTTTTGTTATGCATATGCGTGCAAAGCAGCCTCCCCCAATCATGCTGCTATGTAGTTCAAGCAGCAATTAAATGTGAAGCTTTGTCTATTATCTATATGCCCAGTGAGCGATGCCGAAGTCTCCAAATGAGTAAGGGCAGAATCCGCGGGTGTATCTTGATTTTTACGTGTGTATACCTCAAAGTCCCTTGTGTGCCCCGAAATAGACATTTGCTGGTGTATTAGAAGACATAATATACCCGATAATTTCTTAACTATCGATTTTCCACAATAGTGCTTTACTTCAAACTACTCGGCTCGTCGAGACGATAAAAAGAGCTACTATTTCACCCACTTATTTGGATTGTTTCTCACAGTCAATATGGCGCCGAATACCGAAAATATAGAATTTTTAACGCATTTTGAGGAAAATGCCGATGGCTCAGCGATGTAATTTTGATGCCAAATTGTTAGGCACATATCAAGACAAAATAAGGACATTAGCCGTCTTTGATAACACCACTTTGAAAATCCTTGACACAGGCTAATGTGCAGCCAATCGGGATCTGTTATATACCTCTGATTTGAGCACTCACCAGCTATGTCCACGGCACACGGCAGCATTTGGCCCCAGTGACGTCACCATCACGTCGACCAATGAAGCACCGTATCCATGGCATACGCGCATACACACAAACCGGCACAGCCGCGCAACGGTGGCCGGCGCAGCCGACTCACCTGCCCACACTGAGCCAAGTGGTGGACAGTGAAGGATGCGGCGCGCGTGCAAGATGATCCTGTGGCTGCTGGCGGTCCCGACCGCTGGCGCCGTGCCGAACAGCCGACTGCTGCACAATCTCGCTGGCCGCAACCACACCCAGCAGCTGCTGAAGACGACGACGGCCGCCAGCGTCGTGCAATGCGCCTCCGCGTGCACGCGCGTCGCTGCCTGCGCCGACATCGCCTTCTCGGCCGACGGCAGCTGCCAGCTGCTCGAGCGCCAGCCGATTGGAAGGCCGACTGACTGTCGGTCCGGCTGGACAGGCAACGACGGCAGCTGCTACTTCATCGACACCGACAAGCGCAGCTGGGACGAGGCGGATGTCAAATGCGATGAGCTGTGGCCGGGCGCCCGTCTGATATCGCTGCTCTCGGCGGAGGAGGCCAGTTTCTTTGCGGGGCTCGCGGCGGGCGCCAGAGAGGGCGGGATCTTCATCGGCCTGTACCACTTGCCAACTATGAGAGCCGGCCAGTTCGAGTGGATCGACGGCAGCCCTACTAATTTCTCGCATTGGCACGTGGACGGCCCAAATGGCCCCATGGGAGAGAGGCTGGCTGTCTACGCTAGCCATCTTGCTGGTGACACGTGGTACGACGTTCCGACGTCCCAATCCCGCTACCAATATGCCTGTAAGTATGTCCACTAGACCCATACATAAGGCATCGGGAAGCTACCGACTTCCCAGATCGGGCCTATCCTTGACGTGACCTACAGTGTAAGTGATGAAGAGTCCTCACACTCAACTTTTCAACATCCTGGGCACAAGGAGCTACCGCGCGCAAAGCGATCCCTCTACATTCCTATCTAGAAATCTGCCGAGTGTTCAAGGTGGAAATGTTCATATATGAACACTTAACACATATGTTGAGGTGTGGCGCTGCAAAATAGTGATTCAAAGTAGCTCCTGGACTTGCTTATTGGAAGGCTGGAGTCTTGTCGACCTGTCGGTTGCCAATTGCATCGGGTGTGGAATGCGCGCAGCCTGTTGCACACCTGTCGTATCACTTACCTGTGGATGGCTCTGTGTGAATACATAAGATACGGAAGCTAGTGTATGTGACGCTGATGTGGAGTTGGATTGATGCGACAGCGAGAGTAATCACATCATTTCGAGACGTTCACAATATCTCAGCCACGTTGACTATCATAGGATACACATGCATATATATATATATATGTACATATGCATATATATCTGTATATATTATATATATATATACATATATACAAAGCTGGCTAACATACAAAAACTTCACCAACGACATCGAGTGGCGTAGCCAAGATTTGGTTCGTGTGTGTGGCGAAGATCTGAAGAGGACCCCCTACCAACTGAGCTTTCACCTCACACTTTTCCGTAGTTCGTCAGATTTCAGTCACTTGATTTTCGCAGTCTCCTACGCACACACATACACACACACCCACACACACACATGCACACACACCACACACACATGCACACATACCACACACACACACACATACATACACACACCCACACACACACGCGCGCACACACACACGCACGCAGGCACGCAAGCACTCACGCACGCACGCACGCACGCACGCAAGCACGCACGCACACACACACACGTGTAGGGCGTGCAAAGCGAGGACTGTGACTCGTTACGGACTATTGAGAATCATGTGAAGGCACCAGCTTACAAGTATCAGAAGTGGCATGGTAGTAGTCTTGCATGTCTAATCATGCTCTGGTTGTTTGGTTGTGGAGAAAAACATCATAGGAAGTCATCAGTTGAAACTGAATACCGAGGACCAATGGGATAACCTGATTTCCCTTCTAAAATTGTTCGGTAGCGAAGTTAAAGTACAAGAGTTTTGTGAGACATGACTGCCCGTTTCTAAACCCATGTTGAGTATCTGGAATCAATTTGTTTCCTTTCAGATAACTAACTATTGTATACTTGATAATTGATTCGAGTACCCTGCAGACTAGGGATGTGAGACTTACTACCCTATAGTTTTGAACTTTCCCTCTTTATCATTTCTTGAAAAAAAAACTACATTTGCCCTTTTCCAATCTGTTGGAATTTTGTTCAAATGATGTGGCCAATAATGCTTACATCTCAACTGGCAGGCAAAGTGACACAAACAAAATTGCTCGGCTATAGTAGTACAGCATATAAATAGAGTTAACACGCGCCCTGGAGGGCCCGTGATAACTCTATTTATAAAATTATTAACTCTAGTAAAAAAAATTGAATAAACCTAGCCTAACACCTTTATTTGCTTACAGCAGGCAACATGTGTCTACAACCTGTCTTGTGAATATCTTAACACGCGCCGTGGAGGGCCTCTGAAAATAAAGCGCACTGGAGGGGGGTCGGATTCCGCTCCCCCCCCCTAAGATCTCAGCTCCTATAAAGGCTAGAACAACGAAATTCACAGGGTGGATGGGCACCATAGTGAACTCTATTATGTGTTCAGTTCATGACCTTAGGTCAATATCTTCAAGGTCAAATGAGGTCAAAATAGCACAAAAAAAGTTTTGCGTGGCTTGGCTTGTCATTGTTATGGATCGCTGTGGTTGTGTTTAAATGCTCTAAAATTGGCATTCATGACGGTTTGGACATTACTAATGATGCAATACAGATGTCAGATCCGCCATTTGATACATACAGATGTCACCTCAGGTCACCTATATAGGAGCACGTTATTAGGTTATTACCTGCTCCAGTTACCGGAACCGGGCTCCCATCCCGACTGCTCCGTTGGGCGGCTCGGCACAATCGGCTTCGCAAAGAAAGGAGTGAAATGCATGAATAAAGTATGGAAACGCTTAGGCACACAATGACAAACAGTAGATTTATGGATGTATATGGAGTAACATGTAAAGTGACATAAATCGCATGACAGTCATTTGCACTTATGACACATTCCAGTTGACCAAGTTTGGTTCCATTAGCCTATCATAAACGTGACCTGACTTCACATCGGCGACCTAACATGACTTTTAAATTATATAGCATAGCAATATGCATCAAACAAGTCGCTAGTGTTGTCAAGAACACTTTCCTATTGCCAATATACGGGAAGCGCATCAGCGCCGATTTTTGTGGTCTCGCGCTGCGAATCGTTTTTACTTTAACGGCCCCTAACTTCTCGGCCGGTTTCCATTTTTCTTGCTTTAAGCAATGCGCCGGTCATTTCTAAGCAGGTACGCGAAAAAAATTGGCGTGTATCGGCCGGTACAATATGGAGTTATGTACGAAAAATCGGAAGGATTGGCGGATGTCGTCATACCCCCTCTATGGCGTGTGGTAGCCTGTTATGATCTTGACCTGACTTGACCTCAGTGACTTGACGTGACTCTGGAGCAATATAGCATGACAATGTACCTCAAACAAGTCGTTACTTTTGCCAAGAACATTTCCTTTTTGCTAATATACGGGAAGCGCATCAGCGCCGATATTTGTGACCTGCCGCTGGTAAAAATTTTTTACTTTAACGACCCCTAACTCGAAAAACTTTCGGTCGATTTTCATTTTCTTACTTCAAACAACGCGCCGGTTTATTTATTGGCAGGTACATAAACAATGGCGCATATCGACCCGTAAAATCTGGAGTTATCTACGAAAAGCCGGAGGGGTGGGCCGATTTCCCCCCCTCCAGTGCGCGTGTTAAAGAAGAGAAAAACAACCGAACCGAAGCTAACCTTCAATGTAATGGAATGTTTTCTTATCCCCAAAAACGTTCTTGTCAAAATTTTGTAAACTTCTAAAACCCAACCGGACCTAAACAAACCTCGGATAATTCCAACCTAAAACTTCATTAAATATAAAAACTGTTTTTATTATAGTTCGTGGATCAGGCGTGTGATAGAGAGAAAGTGGAAGAGGTGCTCGCGTAATGTTGGATGTTCGTCGTTGAGAAGTGTCGTGATGTTTAGTGGGATGTTGTTCATGTTGCAGTGATTTGTGATGGGTTGTCTTTCTGTGTTGTATTTGATGCAGTGTATGAGTATGTGTTTAATTGTGAGTGTTCGTTGACATGTTGTGCATTGTTGTCGTGGGAGTTGTTCTAAGAGGTAGGAGTGCGTGTGTACAGTGTGTCCGAGCCGTAATCGTGTTAGTATGCGTTCTTCTTGTCAAGTGTTTTGGTTGATGGTGTGCCAGAGTTAGTGTTTTTGGTGTATTTCGTGTAGTTGCGTGATTGTTGTGTCCCATGTTTGTTGAATGTCTTTGTTGATTGCCTGGCGTATTGTGGGGTAGTAGTCTCATTGTGAAAGTGGGCAGGGTGTGGTTTGTTGTAGTGTTGTGGCTATGTTGGCTTCGGTGTCTGCGTGTTCGTTGCCGTGTATGTTTGTGTGACTTGGGATCCAGAGAAGTGTTGGCCGTTGTGATATGGTGGGTTGTTTGTGAATGCGTAGTATTTTGGGTATGAGGGGGTGTTTGTATTTGGTGTTGGGTGTTATGCTCTGTGGTGCTGATTTTGCGTCTGTGGCTATGATGTTGTGTTCAATTTTGGTGTTGTAGATGGTGCAGTATGCCGAGAAGATTGCGAATAATTATGCTGTGTATGTGGATGCTGTGTCGTGCAGACGGGCGCGTAGCATGACCCGCGGCGGCGCTGCGTTGGTGTACAGCACCGCCGCTGCGCCCGTCTGCTGTGTATGTGATTTGGAGCCGTCTGTATATATGATGTTGTAGTTGGCGTCCTGTGCTGTGAATTGTAGGAATAGTTGTTGTATTTCTGCGTGTGTGTATGTGTCTTTTGGCTTGTCAATGCGGAAGTGTGTGTTGGGTGTCGGCTGTTTCCACCATGCGATGGGTTGTGGGTGTGGTGTTGTCGTTGGGAGTGTTATGTGTAGTGCGTTAGCGTGTCGGTGTATGCTGCAGCCTATTGTGGTTTGTAGTCGTGTGGAGTTCATGAGTTGGTGTCTGCGTGCTGTGTGGAGTTTTAGTGCTTGTGTGCATGGGTGTTGTTTTGTGAGTTGTGTTTTGTAGTGGTATCTAAGTAGTGCTTCTGTACGTCTGTGCTGTAATTCTGGGACGTGGTGGAATATATGAAAAGCGTAAGAAGGTGAGGTGGTGAAGGCTCCTGTGACTATTTGAAGAGTTCGTCGTTGAATAGAATCTATAATTTTGAGGTTTGATTTAGCTGCGTTTTCAAAGAGTGGGGATCCGTATTCCAGAATTTGCCGAATGAGTGATTTGTAAAGGGTCAGAAGTGAGTTTCGGTCGGATCCCCAGTGTGTGCCAGAAAGTGCTTGTAGTATGTTGATTATTTTTTAGGCGCGTTTTTGTATGTTTAGGAAATGTGGCCGAAAAGTTAGTTGTTGGTCTAATGTGATACCTATAAATTTTGTTGTGGTGACAAAGGGAATGGGTGAGTTGTTTATTTTTAGGGGTCGTAGGTTTGTGTCCCTGTTGTAGCCGAAAATCATACATTTGGATTTCAGTGGTGCTATATGGAGGTTTAGTGTGGCAAGTTTGTTGTTGAGTTCTGTTAGTGCGTGTTGTAGTACTGTTAGTGCGTGTGCTGGTGCTTTTGTTGATGTCCATAATACTATGTCGTCGGCGTAGACTGCAATTTTGGTCGAAAATTTGTCGGTGACGGCGGAATTTAGGGCTAAAATGAAGAGTAGGGGACTGAGGACTGAGCCTTGCATTAAACCGGTGGTGGGGAATTTGGTGTCTGAGTTGCGGGGCCCAATTTTTACTTGAAAAGATCTGTTGAGTATGTAGAATTGGAGGTAGTGTATCCGTCTGCCTTGTATGTCGATGTTGTGTAAGTGTTGTAATAGTGCTGCTATGTTGATGGTGTCATAGGCTTGTTTTAGATCCAGGAAGACGGCGGTCGTGGAACGTTTCCTGGCCGCAGCTTCCTGGATGTTTGTGATCAGGTAGGTGAGGTTGTCTAAACATGATCGATTGGGAAGGAAGCCTGATTGAATAGGAGAGACTAAGTGCTGTGTTTGAATGATATAGAGGAGACGTTTTTTTAACAAATAGTTTGTGAAAGCAGCTAGTGAGGGCAATAGGGCGATAGGAGATGCAAAGAGTTCAGTCTGTGTTTGGTTTAGGTATAGGTAGGAGAGAAGCGTGTAGCCAGGATTGTGGGTATGTACGTGTGGTCCATGCGGTGCTGTAGGTGTTGAGTAGTGTGTGTAGTGCTGATGTTGGTAGGTGTTTGAAGAAAGAGTAGTGAGTGTTGTCCGGTCCTACACATGTGTTACCTGTCTGTGTGATTGCTAGTTGTAATTATGCAAGTGTAAATATAGTGTTGTAGAGGTGTGTGCGTGTGTGTCTGATTGGGGGTGGGGGGGGGGGGGTCGTGCCAGTGTAGATGATCTAAGATGGTAGTGGTCTGCGAATATGTTTGCTATTGTTTGGGGGTCTGTTGTGATGTTGTTGTTGTGTCTAAGTGTGATGGCTTTGATTGGGGGTCGTTGTCGGTGTTGAAATGTTTTCAAAAGTGTCCAAATTTCGCCTAGAGGTGTAAATCTATTAAATTTAGTGCTGAATGTGTTCCAAGAAGTCTTTTTTGCGTCTTTGATGATGGTCTTACATTGTGTTCTGAGTTGTTTGTATGTTGCTAGTGTGTCTGGTGTGCGTTGTCTCGTGTCTATGGCGTGTAGGATTCCTCGCGCAGATCGCCCGGTGGCAATCATTATTCCACCAGGGAGCCGCGCGAGGTTTGTGTTGACGTCGTGGTTTTGTTTGTGGTATGTGTTGGTGTGCTGTGGTGATGATTATGTCTGCGAATTGTTCTGGTGATAGTTGGGGTCTGTGGGCTGTCTGGATTGCTAAGGATTCTGAGAAATGGTTCCAGGATGCTTTTTTGAGGTTCCACCGGCCTGGCTGAGGGTTGGGTGGGCGGTGGTCGGGATTTGGTCAAAGGTAATGGTGATGGGTGCGTGGTCGCTAAAGTGTGTGTCAGGGTCGGATGTCCAGGACAGTGTGAGGGCTATGCGGAAGAAGCAAGGGTGACGTCTGGGGTTGTAGGCAGGAGGGAGTTGATAGGTACTAGGTAGGTTGGTGAGCCGGTGTTGAGTATTGTGAGATTATGCTGTGTGGCTATTGCGGTGAGTGTGTGTGCTCTGTGATCAGGTTGTGTTGTGCGGGTGTCCCATAAGGGGTGGTGTGAGTTGAAATCTCCGGTGAGAGTAACAGGTGTGCGAATTTGGCCAAGTGCTTTATTTAATTCCGAAAGTGTTTCTGTGTTCCGCGAGGGTGGATCGTAGATGTTGACAAGTGTGTATGCTACGTTGTGTACATGAATTTCAGTTAGTAGTATGTCTGCCGTGGTGTCGAAATGTATCAGGCGGTGAGGGGTCGTGTTCCTAATGTATGTGCATACACCGCCTGATCTGTGTGGGTTGTGTGTGTCGTGTCTGTGTATTGTGTATTGAGGAATGTGAAAGTGATATGGGTCGTGGGGTTTGAAGTGTGTTTTTTTAATGCATAGTGCTATAGGGTTTGTTTGTAGTGCATAATGTTTAAATTCAGGCCAGTGTCCAATGAGTCCATGTGTGTTCCATTGTATTATTTTGTTCATTGTTTGTATGTGTTAGCGCGGGTGTGTGGGCGTTTAGGTGATGGTCGTTGTTTGGTTGTGCTCTTGGTTGGCCTGCGTGGTTGAGTAGTTGGTGGCGTCGCGTTTGGAGGGGTCGTGTTGTCTGAGTCGGTTGCTCTGTGTTCTCGTTCCGTCTGCTCCTCCGGGTCTGTGTACTGATCTGTGTGTGCGTGTGGTGTAGGTGGTCTGTCCAGTGTGTGTGTGGTGTGTGGGGATGCTCCGGATACTGGTTGTTGTTCCGGTGGCGGTGGTGGGCGGTAGGTTGGATTAGATATGTTTGGGTGTGCTTGACGGTGGTTTGAAGGTCCTGGTGTTGGTGGTCTGGTTTTGCGTGTGCTTTTATTAGGTGGTGTTCGGTTGTCCTGGGGTTATGGTTGTTTTGCGTTGGTGTTTGTGTTCTGTCCCGGTTGGTAGCGTGTTGTCAGAGGCGGGTAAAGATCGTGTGTGTGTGGTGGTGGTTGTTGTTGCTGTGTGTCCGGCTGTGTGCGACGAGCCGGCCACGCCGCCGGCGGGTCCGGGACCGACGCCCTGGCCCCGTACGGGTCCATGCCCTCGAGGTGGATCCGGCGGAGCACCTCGCGCTCCGCCATCCACCGAGGGCAGGACCCATCCGAGGCTACCGTGGTCCCCCCCCCCGCAGGCGGCGCAACACAGCTCGCCGCTGTCGCACGTGTCTGTTGTGTGTTGTTGTGCGCAGCGGCCGCATGTGCGTGCGTTGGCGCGGCACCCCCTCGCGGAGTGGCCGTAGCGCTGACAACGCTTACAGCGCCGCGGGAGGGGTGCGCGAGGTGTGACGGGGTACCGTAGGTACCCCGCTTTGATGTGTGTTGGTGGAGTCCTGGTGGTGAAAGTCAGTATTAGTAGGTGATTTGTGGTGAAACCCGGCCTCGGGGGCGGCCGGTACACGGCGGAGACAGCCTGGCCCCCAAGCTTGAGGGCCAGCGTCTCCGCCGGTATACCGGCCAGCTCCCGGGCCAGGATAGTCCCCTGGCTGGCGTTGAGGTGTGCGGCTGGTGTGATAGTGATAGGTGTGTTCTTGATGCTTTTAATTCTGGTGAGTAAATGACCGTCAGTTTTATCGTTTGCCTGTATGAGGAGCGCCTCGGATCTAAGTGGTTTGGCGTGTAGTGGCGCCCCTGTGTATTGGGAGATTTTTTCCTCCATCAGCCAGGGGTCCAGGGTGCTCATTGGCTCCCCGTCCCCCGGCGGCAGATGAAAAAATATCCCGTGGGTGTTGGTTCGGTGGTGATCATGTTCGTGTTGGTGCTGGTCGAGTTTTGTTGTCTTGTGGTGTTGGAAAAGAGTGTAGATGGCAGGTGCGTGACAAACGGTACACTTGACAAAATTTGGCGGAGGGTAAAGAAGGGCGTGGAGAGAGCCCGACAGGTGTAACAGAGGGGGCAGATGAAGACGAAGAGTACACAAAGAAATCAGAAACTGTGCTTGAAGGGAGCACGAATAGACAGATCAGATAAAGATCGTGCAGGGGGCACTAGAGGGAAGATCGGGTGTGGGTTGGGGGGTTCCTGGGGGGGGGGGAGTGGCAGCACCGCCGGACTGACCTCGTCAAGTAGATACATATATACTTGTTACTGACAGGGTAGAAGATGGAGATCGAAGAAGCAGGTGTGGAGATTCGAGCTGAACTTGGAGTGCTGCAGAAGAAGTTGAGCGTAGAAGCAGGTGCAGAGGGTAGAGTTGAGTCGAGCTTGACGAGGCTGGTCTTGAGGTGCTGAAATGGGCAGGAGGGTAGTGTTTGAGTGCAAGGAGTGGGATGTGATGTCAGGTTGTGTCCGTGTGTATAAGTGTGTTCTAGGCCTGTGTTAGTGGCTGGTGGCAGGTGGCTGGTGGCTAGTGGCAGGTGGCTGTTGGCAGGTGCTTCTGGCTCTTCTGGGTGTAGTAAGTTGCAAAGGTTACCTTAGGTTACGTTATTAGGCTTGTTAGATTGTATGCTACTTTGATTTTCTCAGGGAATGTTACGATATCTCATTTTAACATGTATTTTACATTGTGTTATCTGAATGTGAGACCATTTTTGGTATGATTGTGCTTGTCAAGTGATGAGTAATTATTGCCAGAGGAAATGATTAGTCACATCGTCTTAATCATGTTGGCAGAAATTGTATTGGAAAAATTGAGAAACTATTCTAATACACAAATTTACCAAAGTTTTGTCTTAAGAAACATATGAGTGGTTATCTGATAATTCATCCTCATAAAAATTAAGTGTGTGTAATGATTTATCTCCATAGCTCATTGGTCCTGCTAAGTAATTCATCAGGAATAAATATTTAACAATTCCAAGTCACAATACCCATGGTATACATATCTATTGTACATATGTTTCTTCCCTTCAGGTAATTTTCTATTTGTTGGTTTTTTCCTCACTGTGATATTTGGAAAGGTAGTTAGCATGATGCGGCAAGTCATTTCCTCTGTACTTGTATATTTCTTAGGTGGCAGTAAAAGTAACACCATAAAAAGGAGCTTTGGGTTGGGTCATATACCATAACAAATAATATTAATTAAAAGGAAAAATTCAACACAGTCTAGACTAACCTAGACTAACTTCTAATGTAAGATAAAATTGAGGAAGATAGATAAAAATATAACAATTTTTCTTCTGAAGTTTCAAATTAAAAACCTACCCTAAGCAAACAGCAGAAGTTTCTTTTGAAGAACAAAAGGAACTTGAGGAACAAAGAGCATTTTTTGCAACTAAGAAATTGACTAAACCTAGCCTAACACCTTTACTTGCTTACAGCAGGCAACATGTGTCTACAGCCTGTCTTGTGAATATATTAAAGCCCAATAATACTGTACATACAGGTTGTGTTAATAAGAGAAAGTATTGATGATGCCAAACACCTGTGTGGAATATTGTTCCCCTTGGTTTGTCATTCACCAAATCTGGAATGTCTCAGGCATTGGTGTTGAATGTGAATATCAGTAAATGTGTTGTTTAAGGCTGTTGCAGAATATCAAGAAAAGTAAAGCACACTACATTTATTGCCATAATCATAACCAGGTGACCACTAATTTTGGCCATGAATCCCATATTTTTTATTGACAAACCAAGGAATATAGAAACTTCAAGTGTGTGGACTGCACTATATGCTGAATATTACAGTAAATTTTTAGAAAAACCTATGAAGCTAACCTGATCCTGGATCATTTGCTTGCATGCTGCTGTTTGATTCCCTCCTCCCTAATAACGTTGGATCTCTTGCTGTCTATTCATGATTGGTAGCATAAAGTCAACATCACTTCAAAGGTAACAGTTCTTAACCCGTCCTGTCTCGGGGGTGTCTTCAACCGCCCCCTCAGATTTTTCGCGGATAGCGGACGAACGGCGTGCGGCAGCGCGCCCAAATTTGGCATATCTTTTGCCACATCAATTTGACATGCTGATTCAAAATTTTTAGGTCACGTCATCTAGGTTCAACGAGTTAGACAAGGTCAAGCGAGGTCACCTCCAAAAATGTTCAACCAGTAGTCACGCTTTAACGCATGCAAATATTTTAATGAAACTGTCAGCGTTTGCTTATCTTTACGGATGCAACAAAACGTACGAGGTACATTTGTCATTTTTTCCCTTTTTGACTACATGTAAGTTTTGCGCATTTGCCACATTGCAGTTTAACCACAGGATTCTGGCTAAAGGAAGCAGTTTTTATTAGTGCAAGTTGACTTCCAACAACATTTCTCGGTCTGCTCTACCCAATGGAAAAGGAAAATGAATGAAAACTTGAAAACTCAAAATGTTAAATTTTATTAAAAAAACGTTTTATTTTTTTGTGGGAACAAAATATAGCCCTGGGCGATTTCGCTGTCCGTTTCTCATTCCAAATAAATTTTTTTTTTAATAACATATCCCCAAAATGAACTTGTCAGTGTAAAGGACATAAGTAAGTCTTGAAAAGTCGTGAAAATCTAGCCACCTGGTGATGTCACGTTTGGGGGGGGGGAAATGTGGGGGGTTGACCCGGGCCTTACTCGTCGAGCACTTTCCGATGACACCTCTTTCGTTTGTGTGCGATGCTCAGTTTGGATTTTAGAGGGGGTCTTCACCCCACCCCCCCACCCCACCCCTATACGGGGTGGGATGATTTGACAGGAAAGACGGCGCTGGTTAAAGGTTCAAATACAACTTCCACGACTTGCTTGCGCTGGTGTACCCTTAGATCAGAGCTTCAGCTGCGCGACAGTTCGGAATGATTTTCACGGCCCACTCTGGTGGATTGAGCGAGGTGGATTTCAGCATTTCATTTACCCAACAATAACTGAATAAGCCAAAACAGTTGGACACTTCCGAGGAGGCTCAGCGTCTTCACAAATCCAAAGGCTGTGGAATCTCACCAACCTTCAAGTCGTGGCGGGGCGCCGAGTTTGTGAACGCTCCACTGTTCAACAGCACCCAAGTGCCCCACATTTTAGCAGATGCATGGAACATCATGTGCCATCATGTGCCATCATGTGTCATTAGTGCCATCATGCATGGGTGTCGTGACGGATTTTGGATGGGGTAGAAACCATTTATATTTATATAAACATTTATAGTTATTTTTATGCAAAGTAATTCTGCAAGATACTCAATCATTCTTATCTTGTTAAAGTACATAAAGCTTCGAGCGACCAGGCCCCTAGGGCACAAATATGCTATGTTAGCTGGGATAGGTAGGCATGCCCGCTTTCAGTCATTCAACACTCCCCCTCTTATAATTTATATTGGGTCGGAGTATGGTGGGCTTTGATGATAAGCCTGCATACGTCAAAGGACGTGACCTCTTAGTGAAAGTTCTCGACTAGGCAACGTCCACCAGAGCCAGAGGAACGCCTATAAAAATGTGCATGTGTATCTGGAAGGGAGCAAAACCCTTGAACCATGAAAAGTTAGGGGCCATGCCACTCCTCCCCTGTTTCCACACCTATGATGTTTACTCGTCTTGCCAATGCCCGCGGATTCAGCAACTTGGCAATGGGAGTGGCATATCCAAGGGGATAAAAGAAAACAAAAACCATTATCGGTTTAGGGTACTTTATAATATCATGTTCAGGTTCTACCGTATCCAGATATGAGTATTATAATAAGTGGCATTAATTTCTATACCACTCGATCCGACTAAAAACAGCTGGCTGTACCCACACTTCGCGGTGAAGGCGGAGACAATAATTTGCCTTCTCATGTGGTGACCAGCATTATCTATATGATGCTGCTTGGTAAATAATGCATTTAAGACAAGGTTTGTTTCATATGAAAGAAGAACAATAAGTAGAGTCCCGTACACCCGTATCATCTGCACCAAATGGACATTGTCCTCGCAGACATCGTTGCGATGTTATTTCAACTTTAATCAAATTTGACGATATATAGCGGCAGTGTGAGTTCATCAGGAATATCTTCATTGAAACGAGCGAACAATTCTGAAGGTGTTCCGGGGGGGCATTTTTAGTTCCTACCATTCTTTGATCAAAATATTAAATTTCACATGCGACCACATCATGCTTCCGGCGTTCCGCATGCTTGAGCTATAGGGAATTCCGGACACACGACAACATTATAACAAAATCTGACGATTACTCACGACCATCATACTGGAGTCTAAGTGATATCAACTGATCCAGAAATCATGAATGTATCCGTGGGGCAATATCCCTAGATAGCATACTTTCTCTGTTTTTGACAATTATCTTCAAGATTTTGCAACTAGCGGCTGCGACCACCATGTGACCCAATGGCGTGCTTACAGTTCCAACATCCGCCGCTAGGTGCAAACGAAGCGCCACCAGTAGCGTGGCCGCGCGCGTCCCCTATCCTGTTTAGGAAGTTGATACTGATTCATACCGCGCCCCCAGCAATGATTGGAACGAAGTTTCTGAAAAGTGTAAATGTTAGAAGTTATATTAGTACTTGAGGGTAAGATACATCGTAAATATCTCATCTCCTTTCACTACAATCATTGCAACAGAGCTCCTTCTAACACTTCTAATCTCCAGCTCATCATGTATTTCCGAAGCCCGAAGTACGCAGCGAGCAAATGCTACTTGTCTGCAGGGCTCGAGTGCTGGACCGCTTTCTGAAGTGCCAAAGTTTGGCCGCCTGAGGTATGCAAGTCGGAAACGGCGTAGGCTGTGTTTTTAACTGCACGACCGCAGGGCATTTGACTACGTGACGACCGCACAAGGGAATACCTACGGCTGACCAGTGATGAATATTGTAGACTGGCACGCGACGCATAATTGTAAAGCGGCGCAGTCTACCAGTCATTATTGGTGTGGAGGAGCACAGCCTACGCTCCACGGCGCCACCAATAGTTCAGGGTCACCTAGCACTTTTGACTGCATGCGAGTGTGCATACCAAGGCCATGTTTACCACACAAGAAGTACCACATGTTTTGCGTAGATAGAGCTTCCAACCTAAGCGCAATGCATTGACCGTTTCCTAGTCAGTGATGCTGATTCATGAGATGTGAGACTCAGGAGATACACCACTGCAATGGGGTAATGCAGTGATCTGGCGGCAGCATGTTAATTTTAGCAGGAGACGAAACCTGGTGGAATACAAAAGCTTTCGAAATGTTTCAAAACACGCGCACACACGCACACACACCTTCATGCACACACATACACCGCTTGCATGCTATTTTATCTGGTAAACGATTCAGATTCATGTAAATTGGCTGGCCATTTTCCTTGATAGTTCTTAAAAGTACGGCATTGAAGTCGGTTTAGCTTTCACGCCACATACATACCGGGAAGGCCGATCGCACTGAACTTCACACTATCGACTTCACGTGGGCAGAGAATTCTAGAATGGCGGCGATCCTGGGAAGCATGTGTTAATGGCTCCGTGGAGTGGTAGTTATGGTGTCTATGCTGCATTCCGGCGTATGAAATATGGTATTAAATGCTGCTATATCACCAATAATGACAAGCGGTCGCACACGAAGAATGACAGCATGGTCGGTGCCCTTTCGTGCTGGAGCAATTTGGACCAAAAGCCGCCGCTTGTAGGATGAGCTGGACGATAGGAGAAATAGGTTAGCTGCACAGTGAATGATGGTGAATAATGCACAGTGAAGTGAGTGAATAGTTGGAGAGTGGCCTGAAGATCTGGCTTGCCACACAGTGCACAACATATACAACAATATACTAATATGTTCCGCGTCGCCACTGTAGCATTGGCCTCCCGCGTGGCCATCGCGAGGCAGACTGCTGTCCCCGGCTTGGTGATCGATGTGGATATTGCGGCTGTCGAGCTGCGCAGGGATGCCCGCGCTGTCCGTTAACACGCGCCCTGGGGGGCCTACGAAAATTACGGGCACTGGAAGGGGTGGATTCCGCCCCCCACTTAAGATCTCGGCTCCCATTAAGGCTAGGGTAACTAAATTGGAAGGGTGGATGGGCACGATAGTTAAATCTATTGTGTGCAAATTTCGTGACCTTAGGTCAATAGCGTCACGGTCAAATGAGGTCAAAGGAGCAAAATTGTCTGGTTTTGCGTGGCTTGGCTTGTCTTTGGAATGGATCGCTGTGATTGTTTGTAAATGCTCCAGAGTTGGCATTAATGATGCTTTAGACATTACTAATGATGCAATGCAGGTGTCAGATCCGCCATTTAACCTCAGGTCAACAATGTACGAGCACTTCATCAGGTCATTACCTGATCCGGGCTGCCCACCTGACTGCTCCGTTGGGCGGCTCGGCACAATCGGCTTCGCAAAGAAAGGAGTGAAGTACATGAATGAAGTATAGAAACGCTTGGCACACAATGACAAACAGTAGGAAGTGTAGGGAGGAACATGCAAAGTGATGTCAATCGCATGACAGTCATTTCCATTAATGACAACATTCCCGTTGACCATGCTTGGTTCATTAGCGTGTCATGATGACCTCGGCGACCTAACATGAGTTTTAAATTATATAGCAAAACAATATGCATCAAACAAGTCGCTAGTGTTGTCAAGAACACTTCCCTTTTGCCAACATACGGGAAGCGCATCAGTGCAGATTTTTTGTTGTCTGGCGCTGCGATTTAAAGAAAAATTAACGGTCCATAACTTAAAACCTATTCGGCCGATTTTCATTTTTCTTACCTTAAACAATGCGTCTGTCATTTCTAAGCAGGTACAGAAAACATGGCGCATATCGGCCGGTATAATATGGAGTTGTGTACGAAAAATCGGAGGGGTGGTCGGATTTCGCCATCCACCCCTCCAGGGCGTTTGCTAGCCTGTCATGAACTTGACCTGACTTGACCTTGGTGACCTGACATGACTTTGAAATAACGTAGCATAACAATATACATCAAACAAGTCGCTAATGTTGTGAAGAACACTTCCTTTTTGCCGATATACGGGAAGCGCATCAGCGCCGATACTTGTGGTCTGGCGCTGATAATTTTTTTGAATTTACTGACCCCTAACTCGAAAAAATTCGGTCGATTTTCGTTTGTCTTACTTTAAACAATTGTCGTTCAATTCTAAGCAGGTACACAAATAAACCCTTATATCGTCCGGTAAAATCCGGAGTTATCTACGAAGAACCGGAGGGGTGGGTGAATTTCACCCCCCCTCCAGGGCGCGTTTTAAGAAATTGGTTCCACTGACCGCGCTAACAATTAAGAAATGGTAATATTGATCTCAGCTTGACAGATGAGGCGTTTGGTATCGAACGCGACCACATTCGCTCATATTGGCATTTTGGTGATTGTTCTCATGCCCTAGATAGGATAGAAATATGAAGGCAGTGGAATAATTTGCCCCACAACCCAGGTATCGGCAACATCACACCTGCTCACATGCCAAAAAATGAGAAACATCGTAACGGCTGGCCAAATAACGTCCTTTGCTTGCCATGCTAAATATTATGGCAAAGATAGCATTACATCAAAATCCGAATCCATATGTATGGAGGTAAAAGTTACGTAATGCATAAGTAAGTGCAAGGTGTAGTTTTCAACTTAGGCCAATTACTAACTTACACTACTTTAAACTAACTTAAATGCAGGCCCGAGTATCGGTAAAACATTCACGACATTGAGGACAATAGACAAACCGGAAGTTGGACAGAACGTCATACCAGCGCTGAGGCAATAATATTAAGATGCACCAGTATCACAGAATCGTGCTTGTCATCCGGATGAGCTTGCTGCTCCTCAGAAGCAAATATTGATCATGGGGCGCTGTCCTTGCCCCTTGACCCTGGTATGGGGACAAATCACGCATGGTAACTGAGCCGCAGGCATTCGATAGCAATGTCAGTCAAACGTCGTACGCATCCCTGAAATCCTCCAGATTTTCTAGGTTTGAACTTCCCAGTGTCCGATGCGCTTCTCTTGGAGCACGCGCTTCCGTTTTTCCCTTTCTACGCCTTCACGTGTATAATCTATTATCAGCATTACGTTTTGTGATTGTACGCGAAAGACCGGGATATAAAGAAAATATATAAAAAGAAAGTATATATCTCTATATATATACATGTATATATGTATATACAGATATATATATATATAGAGAGAGAGAGAGAGAGAGAGAGAGAGAGAGAGAGAGAGAGAGAGAGAGAGAGAGAGAGAGAGAGAGAGAGAGAGAGAGAGAGGAAGAGACTGAGAGAGAGAGAGAGAGAGAGTGATAGAGAGAGAGTGAGTAAAACAGACACACACAGATGCACGACACAAACACGCACACATACCGGCGTGCGCACGCAACATGTAGATGGATACGCCCAAATAACCCAAAATGTGTCCACGTCAATACATGTAGAGGCATCAAAGATATTTAAGGTTCGTGCATATTGAAAGCATCTAAAATGCATACCTGCTGCGCTATGCAACTATATTTAAGATGAGTCAAATGGTGCTGCTTTCCATGTACATTCCCAACAAAAAAGAGAACGCACTACTAACACAGGCACAATTCAAAAGAAAGTAACTCACACTGCAACACCACGCGCTGAGCTGCAGATGGTTGGCAGATCAGAGGCGGCACTGTTCGCTGGGCCGACGGCAGATGGGCAGCCTGGCTCGACAGCAGTTGGGAGTCCTGGCCTGACAGCTGGGCAGCCAGGGCCGACGGCAGCTGGGAGTCCTGGACCGACAGCTGGGAGTCCTGGACCGACGGCAGCTGGGAGTCCTGGCATGACAACTGGGCAGCTTGGGCCGACGGCAGCTGGGCAGCCTGGGTCGACAGCAGCTGGGCAGCTTGGACAGACAGCAGCTGGGAGTCCTGGGCCGACGGCAGATGGGCAGCCTGGCTCGACAGCAGCTGGGCAGCTTGGACAGACAGCAGCTGGGAGTCCTGGACCGACAGCAGATGGGCAGCCTGGACCGACGGCTGCTGGGGGGCTTGGACCGACGGCAACTGGGCAGCCTGGACCGACAACATAAAGCACTTTTTGGGGACAGCAAAATAGTTCTTTATTTTCTACAAGCTGAGTAAAGTGTCTAGCACAATTGGTGCACTGGAAGTAAATGGGACTATATTGGGTGAAGATAGTGAGATGGTTGTGGAGCTGAGTAAGCAGTTTTAACCAGTGTTTACAATGGAAGATATGACCAACTTGCCGACCGTACACCATAGTTCAGTGACATGTGATCGGATAAATGATGTTTATTTCATTTATAGTGATGTTGTTTTTGATCATATCAGGAAAATAAAGCCAAACAAGGTAGCTGATGAAATGTATGCTCGGGTATTGCGGGAAGCTGAAACGGAACTGGTGTTTCCATATCATATTTTGTAGATCAGTTTCGCAAAATGAAATTCCAACAGATTGAAAAAGGGCAAATGTAGTTCTTATTTTATAGAAAGGAGAAAGAGGGAAAGTTGAAAACAATAGGCGAGTAAGTCTCACATCCACAGTCTACAAAGTACTCGAATCAATCATCAAGGATAGAATAGTTAGTTGCATGGAAGGAAACAGATTGATTCAAGGTGCTCAACATGGCTTTGGAGAAGGGAGATCGTGTCTCTCAAATCTCTAGAATTTTTTAACTTCGCCACAGAACAATTTGATCAGGGAACTCAGGTTGATGTAGCATATCTTGACTTTAGTAAGGTCTTTGACAGGGTACCCCATAAACGGTTAATGACGCAGCTTCAGGTACATGGTATTGCAGGTAGCATCTTAAAATGGATAGAGTTGTGGCTTTCAGATACACAGCAAAGGGTGTTGCTAAGTGGTACAAAGTCATCGTGGCAAAATGTTCTTCGCGGAGTCGCCCAGGGGTCAGTACTGGGGCCACTACCGTTCATTGTATTTGTAAAAATTATTGAAAGTGGCCTAAGCAGCAAGGTTTTAAAATTTGCGGATGATTTGGAGGTCTTTTGGGCAATAACAGGTCACAATGGGCATATCTCGCTGCAGGAAGACTTAGACGAACTTGTGAAGTGGTCCGAAGAATGATGAATGGCAAATGAAATTTAATTTCAATAAGTGCAAAATCATGCATGTAGGTAAGCAGCACATGAAGGCTCCATACTTGATGGGTGGGCAAGTGCTATCAGTGACTCAACAGAAGAAGGATTTAGGTGTTATTCTAAACACAGAATTGGGGGTATCAGAACAGACCAAGGAAGCCAAGAAGAAGGCACTGATAATGCTTGTGGCAATAAATAAGAATGTATCATACAGAAGTGAGGAAGTCATCAGGAAGCTTTACTGTGTAAATGTCAGGCCACACTTGGAATATTGCATCCAAGCTTGGTCTGCTAGCTATGATAAAGTTTGTTGGCTTTTAGAGAGAGTACAAAAGAGGGGTACAAACATGGTCAAAGTTATAGGCAACCTAGCATATGAGGAAAGATTGAAGAAAGTGAATATATCATCACATAAATATAGAAGGCTGAGAGGAGATCTTATCCAGGTCTTTAAGTTTGTCCATGGTCTGGAGAAGGGATATCTTGGTGAAATGTTTGAATTTAACAGAAATGATGCAATTAGAGGTCATCAATTCAAAATTAAAGCTAACCATAGCAGAATAAGGTTAAGACGGCCCTTCTTCACCAACAGGGTAGTAGAACACTAGAACCAGGTGCCAGAAACCATTGTCAGTACCAGGACATTGAACATTTTTTTAAAACAGCATAGACAATAATTATAAGAATAGAGGGCTTGCTTTTTAGTATTGCAGTGAAGGCTGATCGATGGATTTTGTGGGCAACAAGTTCACTGTACAGTGTGTAACCAAGAAAGGCCCTTGTGGCTTATGGTTGCACTAATATTTTACGTCTTTATGTCTTTATGAATGCAGAACTATTTTTAGAACTTATGACTTTGGGTACTTGTGAATCCAGCCTGACTCTGTAATTTGAAAGTTATCTGGCAACTTTTAGAGCTGATGAAATCAAATGTGGCATATTTTATAACTTATGACACTTGGTATTTCTGATACTCGTTACTGATGAATGCGTCCCGAAGCAACGGCGTAGCCACAGCGCCAGCAGCGCCGGTCCCGTGCGCCGCGCTGGTAGCCGTTTAGTGGGACGAGGCCCTGCCTTGCCCGGGGTAGGAACGGCCACTCGTCAAACAGTGTGTTGTTCTCGTCATGGATATTATGTGAGGTTACAGGCTGGCGACACAGTCCATGACCTGGTGGGGTTTGCCCAGGTCACCCAGCGAGCGTTGACGGATCGCACCCAGGAGAGTACTCGGCTCGACAGCCGCAGTATCCACATCGATCACCAAGCCGGGGACAGCAGCCTGCCACGCGATGGCCACACGGGACGCCAACGCCACAGTGACAGCACGGAATGCACTATTATATTGTTGTATATACTGTGCACTGTGTGGCAAGCCAGTCATTCAGATTTATGTGGAGCAAAAATACATCTTGAAGCGAATGTCGTCCAGCTCATCCTACAAGCGGCAGCTTTTGGTCCAAATTGCTTCAGTCCAAATTGGCGGACAGCGCGGGCATCCCTGCACGGCTCGACAGCCGCAACATCCACATCGATCACCAAGCCGGGGACAGCAGCCTGCCACGCGATGGCCACGCGGGAGGCCAATGCTACAGTGGCGACCCGGGATATATATATATATATATATATATATATATATATATATATATATATATATATATATATATATATATAAAGCCCTCATATTCTTGATAAACATTTAATCGCCTTTTTTGGTATCTATCACTCCACGTCTCTGTTTTGTAAAAACATCCCCTTCCTTTTGCTTCATTTATGCAAGGGGACCACCGGGGAGGGGATGGCCGGGTGGTTAAGGTGTTGGGTTCTGAGTACCGAAGGTCCCGGGTTCGACACTAGCGCCGCTCGGGACGTTTCACAATACCGCGGCCCACCGGCGAAACAGTGTGGGCGGCGCCATTATCCGTGAATGTGCATAAAGTGTGTCGTGAACCACCCAATAAACAAAGGGGACCACTGGTCCCCTTGATCACCAATTTTCCTCTTCCCTGAAACTAGGTCGAACCTTAATGATTAGGTATGCATACCTATAGACGTATACCATTAGACGTACACTACATATAATTTTTTTTTCGTGCCCTGATCTTTGTTTTGCAGTGAGCAGAGAAAGTGGAGTGAGTAGAGTGGGTAGAGTGTAGGGTGGTGTTAAAAACCACCTGATGCTATAAAAAGTGCAAATGTATATGGATAATGCCTACTGATGAGCAACTTTTTATGACCTTTGGTTATTCATGATGGTGATGTCAGTTGTGTATCTGCTGCAATTACTAGTCGGCAGTGCTGCTGTCAGAGGCCAGACCCACTTTCAACAATGCAAGTATTCTACATAGCCTGTAGAAAAGCAAAAGTGAGACTTAACGTTAAAAAGGTTATGCAAAAAATTATTGTCATTAAGTGTTGGTCTCCACTCAAATTCATAAACTTCATGGCACTGTCACAGGTTGGAACACAAATATCCCCTGCATATCGCACTACCACATAATTCTATTTTCCACATTCAGGAGTACAAATCCGACCCTGGACGCACGTACAGTTGCTTCAGCATGCGTGACGAAAGATACAAAGAAAAATCTAGGGTCTCTAACCATGCATTCGAAGGTTGAATTGTCCAACTTGGCAGAGATGGTGTGATAATGTGCTCAAGATTCACTGGAGAGTGCAAGATGAGATTGTCACGAGTTGAAGAATTATAGGGAGCAACTCCAAAATTGCCCTTACCTCATCCAGATTGCGAGGAGTAATTCCAACCCCATAAGCAACTGCAAAACAATTTTTTTTAAACTAGTAGCATGCTTATAAGCATTGTTCTTACAGCTGCGTTGCCAGTTATGCAGTGCTTGAATACATAGGTCACTTCGGACCGTTGCCACCATTACAATTTCCATTCCATGCATGGTGGTGAATTTGTGGGTAGGCAGGCAGGTAGGAAGAAAAATGAACGAATGGTTGGTGAGGTATAACAGGCTTATCTACTTAAGTACATGAGGTGTTTATCACTCACTATTCATTTTTTACAGGTTGTCATGAAGCAGAAGCAAAATGCAGCGCCCCAGGGCGCACGGAAGAGAAGTAAGCTGGAGGTAAAGAATTTACAGAGAAGAGAAGTTATAAATATACAATTACTTATCATATCACGCCTAATATGCTCGACTTGTTTCTACGAATTGAGGAACAATAGCTAGCCATAGGATTGGAATTCCATGTTCGTCTCTGAATGAATTCTTGTGTACACGACAATTAACATGAGGCTTGATTCCTGGAATCGCTATTTCCTGTGCGTCTGTGTGTCCATGGCACCACAGGGGGCCAAGCTCGTTACTTGGTTGACCGTGGATTTGCAATCCCTCATGGTAACTCGAGTTACGATAATTCATATTTTGGGACTAACCTTATTAGTCCTCACCAATAAGGCTGTTCCTCAGCCTTATTGGTGAGGGCTCTACTGTCCGGGCGGTGGCTCTTTGCAAAAGTGCTACTTTAATAGTGCACGCAAGACGGTGAAGATGATTCGATTGACTGCACGATTGAAACATGCCTCTGAGTAGGTAGTCCTTTGCTCCGTAATGGGTCCTAAATGACCTTATACGGTTCGATGCGCCCGATACCCTAAATAATAGCCATCGGTATGCATCGTTCGGATCCACTTCGCAAAATCCAAACTCTGATGTAGATCCCACAAGCTTACCAACCTACTAGCAAACCTAAACGGACGCGAATAAGGTGATTCGTAGCTTCGATCAATGATTCCCACCTAGATTCGTAACCAAGTATTTATGATAATATTTGTTGCGATGCTTTTCCAGATTATGTACTACGTGGAAGCCATCAGGGCAAAAAAGATCACTCCATCGGGCGTGATGTACCTAATCAAGTGGCAGTGTTACAGGTGAATGGCAAGCCATTCTTCAATGCATTCCTGCTTCATTGCCAAATTATTATTGACATATGTGAATGCACATGCAAGTGATGCACATGCACATGCAACTTTTCCTTTACCTTCTGGCCAGCCGGGCCATATGTAGGTTTGTAGATTCCGTCTGGCGTCACAATCTGTCCGGCACCTTGTGACCAGCAGCGAGTGTATGGACGTCCAAGGGCAAATCGCACATAGTACCCGAGGTGAGTGAGTCCAATGATTGATGAATTCTTGATAAAGTTATGCGCGGTAAGTCTGTGTACCAGATTAAAGTGGATGCAAAGAAAACAGATTCTACCACTGGAAGCTCACCCATGGGTGCACCAGATCATATAGTTTTTTGGTACCAGTGGATACCCATCATTAGATTTGAGTTCCAATCCAGCTGTCTAATTTTATAAAAGCGTCACCAGTGTCACTCTTGGTGCTAGCATGATTTATGATACTCGGTGAAGACAGATCCCCTCTTCGTTGATGTTTAGATTGGCAGTCCTCGCTTGGTAGCGTTTGCCCGTACACGCACACAAGTATACGCGTTCCACGCGATAGGTCTTCACGGAGCATATGCTTACTTGCGATCCTACATTGCGTTGTCCGAGAGCAGGCAATTTCTCAGGATTCTGGCGAACATTTAAGTTGCTATCCTCTTGCGTTTGTCACAACCTGGTTGAGACAACCGACTTTCAATGGTACGTTTTTCTCGAGACGGTGATTGTGGGGTTCAGACTTTCCCTATCGAATTGCTAGTCCTCGGAGAAGACTGGTCCTCTCTTCGTGAGTGTTTAGTCTGACGGTCCTCGCCTGAGATCATTTGCCCGCGAATACACAGGCATTCGTGTACGATATGCAATAGGTTTTCACTTAGCAGGTGTTTAAACGCGATTCCATCCTTCGTGGTGATGTACTGAAATCGGCGGTCTGTCCAGATTCTGATGTACAATCGATATACGACATTCTAATAGCATTTGTGTCGAAGGCAGCTGGAGGCCCGACTTCCAATGGCACGCTTTCCCGAATGTACGCCATCTCCGCTCTGAGACTGCCTTCATGTTGCCTGCGAGACTAGAATATAAATTTACTCGTTGGACACTAGGATGTTACCCACTGAAGGGGAATACTGCCTACGTGCAGTGATATGCACCAGGATCGTCCTCTGCCACCATTGGTTCAGATTAGTAGCATATTCAAAAATATATGGCGAGTGATTGAAGATGGGTATCACATCGCCAGAAGATTCGAACGTCACATCCTTGGTATTGGTCATGTTGGGCAGGGACGAAAATGCCTACCGGTGGAGATGTAGTGAATGTCGTTCTTGTACGACGTTCTTGTCCGAAGAATGGCAAATGAAATTTAATTTTGATAAGTGCAAAATCATGCATGTAGGTAAGCAGCATATGAAGGCTCCATACTTGATGGGTGGCCAAGTGCTACCAGTGACTCAACAGGAGAAGGATTTAGGTGTTATTCTTAACACAAAACTGGGGGCATCAGAACAGACCAAGGAAGCCAGGAAGAAAGCACTGAGAATGCTCCGGGAAATAAATAAGAATGTATCATACAGAAGTGAGGAAGTGACCAGGAAGCTTTACTGTGCATACGTCAGGCCACATTTGGAATACTGCATCCAAGCTTGGTCTCCTAGCTATGAAAAAGATTGTTGGCTTTTAGAGAGAGTACAAAAGAGGGCTACAAAAATGGTTAATGGCATAAGCAACCTGGCATATGAGGATAGATTGAAGAAATTGAATATGTTTTCACTTAGATATAGAAGGCTGAGAGGAGATCTCATCGAGGTCTTTAAATTTGTCCATGGTCTGGAGAGGGGATATCTTGGGGAAATGTTTGAATTGAACAGAAATGATGCAATTAGAGGTCATAAATTCAAAATTAAAGTTAACCACAGAAGAACAAGGTTAAGGCAGACTTTCTTCACCAACAGGGTAGTAGAACACTGGAACCAGCTGCCAGAAAACATTGTCAGTAGCGGCACATTGAACATCTTTAAAAACAGCATAGACAATCATTATAAGAATAGAGGGCTTGCTTTTCAGTATTACAGGGAGGGCTGATTGACAGATTTGGTGGGCAACTGGTTCAGTGTACAGAGTGCAACCAAGAAGGGCTCTTGTGGCTCATAGTTAC